>JANEYF010004999.1:0-369791 GCA_029963845.1 Rhamnusium bicolor | reverse complement strand
ACAACTTGAAAGCTAATAATATACTGGACTGGAGAAGAGTTTCGCGGTCAAGGTAAATGCCGGCGACAGTAAGTACATCTGTACTCTACAACCATGATACACAGAAACGATTTGCAGCTTTACTCATAACTATATCCGTAATCAATGCCTTTTCAAATCTCTCCTTATTGAAGAGAAAACATAATGGGCGATGAACTGGAAAATATAAACTCGCAATTTTCTGTTGAGCACAATGGTGAGAGTCCATAGGAATATATCTTAAAGTACTGGTGTTTTTTTTCTGGATAGATAGTTTTTTATAAGAAAGTGATTTTCTTAAATAGAGCTGTCAGTTTTTGTTCCAAAATTAAAACTCAACAAATCAAATGTATTGAAATGCAGATTTATTAATCACCAAACAGTAAAATTTAAACAATTGTATTTTTATAATGTTAATATATATTTCATTTTCAACATCATCGTCTCTTGTATCAGATTCTTCTAATGATGTTTCTGCTCCAACAGCATTCATTACAATAATGTAATACCATTTATCATTTTTGAGTGGGGGGGCCTCCTTTTTCGGTTAGTTAATGTAGCTGTTTTTTAAAACTAACTTAGAAAACATGGTATACCGACAGTGATGCTGCACTTACGACACTATTTTTCTAGTACTTAACTGAACACATTCGGAGCGGCCCGTTTTTGCTCTGAAAACATACTGAGTCAGTTCCATTCGTAATAAAATATCACATTATAAGCCCCAAAGATGTCCGTTTTATACCAAAAAACGCGTAATGCTTAGTACACTTAAATCCATTGGAAAAGTTGTGTTCGCCAAAAAGTGGAGCTAATCGGTCCTTCATTGTTTCTGTGTACCATTAGCAAAATGCCATTATTCTAGGAAATTCGCTGTTTTCTAAATCCTGACCCATTCAGGACTGTATTGTAGGTTTATATTTGTAAATTTTGACAACTCTATGGGCAGTATTTTTTGGGAACAATTCTGCTTCAATTCTAAAGTCACTAATTGAGGAAGACGAGTTATTTCGGCTCTAATGTAAATTACAAGCAAAACATATTTCTTCTCGTTGGAAATTATCTTCATTACAAGTCAAACAAATTAACTCTCAAAATAATCTCAAACTATGATGAATAACCTGCAAAACTGAAACAATTAAATTGTCAAATGTACAGACATACATTAAACACATTGCAGCCTGTCTGAAGGGATAACAGGAATGTGACGAAATTATGCAAAACTATCCAAAGTTAACAAAATCCTTATCTCCAATAATAACCGATTTTCCAATGTTGATAATTAAATTCTATTTCCTACATTATTTCTTCTAAAATACCTAACCACTTTGTATAAAATTTACTTTTATTTTCAGATTCAGGAACTTACCATAAGGCCAGTTAGTGAGGCTAGTATTTGGTAATGCTGTTTTCCTTATTCCACGAGGACAATATGATAATCAACTTAATCCATTAACTCCGTTTTATGCAGATGAATATTTGCTTATATAAAAAAAAATCTCATAACCAGACACATTTAACTACTTTCAACAAATTTGAAACCGTATAAGAAAATTGTTTGTAATGATTATTTAAGAAGAATTTTTGAGTTATAATTCACTTTCAATTAATGACTTTCTGTTTATTCTGTTCCTCAATCGTGTATACATATGTGTAAATAAAATATAAACTATTGCATGTTACCAATATGTTTTTCTTGATTTATGGTATGTTTTCCCCATAGAGTACAAGAGTAAATCCACGATCTCCCTAAGAGATAAATATTGAAAAATAGCTAATAAGAAATGCCAGAAATGGTCTGTAATAAAAAAAATGCAGGCTTTTTAAGAACATCCTTTTATGATAATTTAAACTTAAATACAGATAAATTAAATATTGGTAATGCTTATATTATGAGGCATCCAAATAGACATGATATCATAACTGTTCATAGAAATTTAAAGGAACTTCAAAACTAAAAACTAATTCTCACTGAATTAAGAAGATACATACATACATTTAAAATTAAAACAAATAAATGTTGAGATTGTTATTATTAATGACATCTATTAAGTAAACAAAAACAAAGTTATGTAACCTCACATTTATGAATTATGATGCATTTTTTAAAATCAGAAAAATACTCTCTTTCAAAAAATACCAAACACTGCCCCAATACCATAAAAATATAATGATCCTCACCCCCCAAATTGCATACTTTTGCGTTTAAGTAACTTATTCGCTTTTGAATGATTCGGTTCCGAGCGCATAATTACTCTTTGACAGAGACATGGAGTATTAAACGCGCAAACGTCCAGGAGCATTCTCACAGAATGCTCTTGGATGTTTGCGCATAAAAAAATCTGGCGATACCATGGGCGCCGCCATTTTGAACCCGAAATGTCATTCATTTAATGGTTATTGTTTGATTTTCTGTGGTTATAGAGCGATTTCTTTCATTATATGAATTTTTTTGCGACTTTCTATGACTACGATAGGATATTTTAATACTTTACGTAGTGAAAATATATTTTTTAAGTGCAAATTGTATTTCGTACTTTCCTAAAAACATTTGTAAACAATGTCTTGTGCAATGGAAAGATGTTCTAAGGTAAAACGTTTTAAATCCAAAAGAATCACTTTTTATAGGTAAGTTAGATTTGATCTGTAATTTTTTTCAATTCTACAAATTATTAGCTTACTCAGTGTATACACCAAAAATGATCGTTTATTCGATTTTCTCACATCAAAAACCCAATTATACCGACTTTTATGTTTATGTGTAAAAAAAATAATTGAAATATAACAAAATTACTGAATTATTTTTATAACTTTAACACCCTGTATCTCAGTATGTATTAATATTTGACCACCAGTTATTAAGCAAAAAATTAATATTTTCCGCTATATAATCGGCAGGTAAAATATTACCCATTCCTTATGAATCGCCCTGTAGAAATTTTAAAAAGCAAAATGCCCTTGAACTCTCGCATCTGGCGCCTCGTATGCACACGTCTTGCATTAAATTTGGTTTCCCTGCACTTTATATCACGAGTGGTCACTGATTTATTTAATACGGGGAAAAAGAAGTAGTGCCCTGGGCGCCAAATGGTCTTAATCCGTGCCTGCTCCCTTCTTCTGATTATAAAATAAATATAAGATAATGCTCGGGTCTGCAGTGTACGATCGGTCAGTGTTGGCTTGTAATTTTAGGGGAAAGGTTATCTTTTTTAAATGGTACTCTCTCTGAGTCGATGGATTGGCAAAGTGGCAGTAGTCACTGGTGCTAGTTCTGGTATAGGCGCTGCTATTGCTAAGCAATTGGTGGAAAATGGTATTAAAGTAGGTACCTAATTTTTCGTAATTTCTTAATAAATTGCTAATATAAATATTAGTCTTAGGGCCGATCTTTCTATCTACTATTAAATTTATTCGGTAGATAGTTTCCTTGCAGACAATTCGACAATTGTATCAATAAATTATTTTCATGGAACTTATTTATCAAATAATAGATATAATAGGAGGTGGAAAGATCAGTCCTAAAGTTGAAAACTATTATTATTTAGATAATAAGAAATTTAATCATCTACTAGATATAAAAATATATTTAGAAATTAAAGCTTAATCGCTTCTCTTTGTATGATATAAACCATTAAGAAATGTGTGTGGCTACTTTATTTAATCTTCAATTAAATAAAGTAAAAGGATTGTATTTATTTAGGTATTACTTTGAGTATCTATTAATATTTATAAATTAAAATATCAGATATTATTAAAAACAACTTTATGGATTACACAAGTAAGATATTTAATACGACAGTTTCTTCAAGGCGGCCATAATAACATCGATAGTTCAAAAAAGGGAGGAGCTGGAGATTACCATTAAAAAAATCTTTTAGTTTTTCGTGTCTGTACTTTTTTCTTATAAATATTAAAAAACGTCCTTTGGATATGTTACTACAGTAGAGAATACGAAAAATTTGAGCTGTTTTAACCTATTGAGGGGGTGGTTTGGAGGGTTAAATTTGGCAAAAATGTCTGCCAGCCAAGGTTAGGGTTCTTTATTGTCTTGTGAATCATAAGCTGGTTGGACAAACGTTCTTTTTTTAATTTTACCTATTTTTTATCAACATTTCAACACCAATTTTAAATCGAGATACATTTTACCAGAGAGAGTTCTCAAAATGGTTTATACCCTTCAGGAGAGAATAGAAATTGTCAGCATTTATTTTAAAAACGATAATTGTGCTAGAGCTACGGAGCGCATATTCAATAGAAATCACCCAGATAGAAGGGTTGGTTCTCAGTATGTTTTACAATTATTGACAAAATTTATGGAAACAGGTTCTGTAGGAAACAAAAAGCATGAACCTCAGCGACCGATTAGGAAAGTAGCTGAGGCTTCCGGTGTATCACAAAGCAGTGTTCATCGAATTTGTAAAGGCCCACAAATTTCATCCATATAAATTTAAATTGGTACACGAATTAAACGAATATGATCCCGATCGTCGCGTCGGCTTGAATTCTGTGAGATTTTTAGTGAACAATTAAACGGCAATGCCAATCTACTGTACAATGCGTGTTTTTCTGATGAATCGACATTTCAGTTAAATGGGGAGGTAAACAGGCACAATTGTAGGGTATTGGAGTGAAACCAATCCACATTTGTTCATCGAAACTCATACCCAAAGGCCTCAGAAGTTAAATGTTTGAGCTGGCTTAATGGATCACAATGTCGGGCCGTTTTTTATTCCTGACAATTTAAATGGCAAAAGGTACCTCGATCTGTTAGAAAATAACATCGACCCAATGATTACCCAAATCCTCGAAGAAGACGATAATCTTTTAGTGGGCGAACTGTTTTTTCAACATGATGGGGCACCCCACATTTTGCTATAGCAGTCCTTCAATTTTTGGATAATCGGTTTCCTGAGCGATGGTTTGGAAGAAGAGGTCCTGTGGAGTGGCCCGCTAGGTCACCCGATTTAACTCCCTTGGATTTCTTTCTGTGGGGACATTTGAAATCGAAGGTATTTGCAACAAAACCCGCATCTCTAGAAGAGTTACGTGAAGGAATTGTTCGAAAATGCCGTTTATAGACTCCAGATGTGTTCAGAAATGTAATGTAGAGAATTGAGAGACCTTTCAAAAGATGTATCACTCGACCCCCTTTGCCATTTGAATTTTTTGAGTGGGGTGGCCGTGTAGGGTAGAGGGATGATGATAGGTATACAAGTATTACATTGAAATATGTCCCCCTTGGAAATAAGGTCGACGTGTTTCACCAATTTTTCAAAAATTTTTTATCTCCAATGTTATTCAGGGTGCCTACTTTAGGTTGGGACACCCTGTATATATAATAATATAATAATTTGCACGATATTGTTTAGACTAAACCTTACATTTTTTTAAATGGACAAGCCTATATTTTTTACATTTTTGAAATCTGTGTTCTTTTGTGATTTCAAACAGATAACATATAAGTAGATATGTTGTATCTTATCTTTTACTGTTTTTTATTTATTGCAAATTTTATACTACCAGCATTTGCATGGTTATCAGGTTCGCCATAGATAAAAAACAATAATTAATTTGATACGTATGCTTTACAAAATTATTTAATAAATTCAAACCCCTGCGTGGTTTTGTGTGTCATATTATTTGTTAAAATGTTTACTTTATCAGAGCGATACGATATGTTTACTATTTATAAAAGATAACAAGAACTCTTCAATGGGTAACATTTTATTTGGTATTGTGTGTATAATAGTAGTTACAATAATAAATAAAACGCAGTTTGCTCTTTGAATTTATTAAATTATTCTGTAAAACATAAGTGTCAAATTAACTGTTTTTCATCTATGGCTAACCTGATAACCTGGCAGATGCTTATAGGGTCATTTTCTAGAACACGCACTTCTGAGATACCACAAAACCAATTATACCGACACACTCTACACATCATCAGATGTTCATTGCACAGTGTCATATCTTGTGCAAACATCCCTAACTACCCTTAAATAAATCAATAAGATTGCAACACTTGACATTATCCACCTGGTATTCATTTATATGGCTGTCTGTGTGTGTTCTATAAAAACGCTGTCAGGTGTCGCACGACGTTCTCCGATTTTGCCAGATTGAGATAATTCAATCAAGTTAGGGACAAATCCCTGACGTTTATTTTTATAATAATGGTAAGTCAAATATTTTTGTTTGGATTGTTACAATCTGGCAATGCTGTTGGCCGCGCATTTTATTAATTTCACCTGTTGAAATAAAGTACATCTATCGCGGGGATTCACGTGAGGCTTCGCGAGTACGTTTCAGATAATTTTAACTTCATGTTGACAATTTTCTTTTTAATAAAGTCGTCGCGAAAAAGGTTTTCGGGTTAGTATAAACAAAAAGCTGAGAGCTGATTGGTTGAAGGCATATAGCGACGCTTACTCAATGCTTAGAGGGAATTTTTCATGAAGACGCCATTTCAGTTCTTTGTTACTGCGTGACGATTGAACTTGGCGATCAATATATTTCAATATTATTTGCAATATAGTTGTTTAAAAAATCTCGGAAATAGCGGGCGCGTCGAGTTGCGTTAATAGAGATTCACCTGTGCCTCGTTGTGATAAGTGTCGGGTACTTTTTTCATCGACACGGCATCGTACCGTGTCATTACAGTTGTCCTAAGTGTTCAATAAGGTTAGTGCCAACGTCTAAGGATGATTTAAGTGTGTTTCAATTTCAAATAAAACAAAAAAAATATCCCTTGCCCTACAAAGATAATTGACATTTAGTGTCATTTTCGGCATCAGTCATTTTCGAGGCTCACACCCAGCACCCCTATTCGCTCTACGACCCCGTAAGTTTCTTGGCTTATTTATTATTTGCACAACATTTCTTATGTCACAAATTGTTACTACATCATTTGTGAGGAGATTCATGCAAAAAATTTCGAAAAATTGCAAAAGTTCATGTTCTAGAAAATTACCAGTTATAGCATAAAATTTGTAATAAATAAAAAACAGTAAAAGATAAGATACAACCTATCTATATATTTGAAATCACAAAAAAAAACAGAGATTTTAAAATTTTTAAAAAAAATATAGACTGTTTATTTTTACATTTAAAAAAATGTAAGTTGATTTGTCCCGCTTTTATAGGACTACCTGTATATTTTTTGCAGAGATTTTAAAAGAACACATTTGATTCACTATAACTTTGACTTGAACAATTTTTTTCTAACTCGGAAAATAAACAAAATATAGTTGTGGGCCTTTTCGTTGTATAACCCTGTACAAGGATAACCTGAATATTCCTGATTTCCCTGTTTGCATGAAGATTGTTTAGTAATTGAATCTTAAAGTAGATATAGATTTATATATAATTTTAGGTTGCGGCTTTTGCAAGAAGAAAAGAGCGATTGGAGGAGCTTACTGACAAATTAAGCGACAAAAATGGTAAGCTATATCCCGTTAAAGTAGACATAACCAAAGAAGAAGATATTTTAAACGGCTTCAAATGGGTTAAAGAAAACTTGGGCCCAATCCACATTCTTGTTAATAACGCCGGTACTGGTGGACAGGGAAGTCTTACCGACGGAGATACTGAGACATGGCAAAATGTTTTCCAGATTAATGTTATTGGATTAAGCATAGCGACAAGAGAAGCTATAAGAGACATGAAATCTAACAACGTAGACGGGCATATAATTCACATTAGTAGTATTTTGGGCCATCAAGTATTAAGTATTCCAGGGTTAAACGTATATCCAGCTTCTAAATTTGCAGTGACTGCTTTAGCCGAAACTTTAAGGTTGGAACTAAACTCCTTAAAGTCAAAAATAAAAATTACGGTAAACACATGGATAATAGGAATATGTTGCTTTAAATTTGTGTTGACTATATTATTCGTATTTTAGAATCTTAGTCCTGGTCTTGTAAATACAGAAAAAATTTCAAAGTGGTACAAACAGAGCGAACACTTAAAAAAAATTGTTGAAGAGGAACAAATTCTGGACCCAGCTGATATTGCGGATGCTCTAGCTTATGTTTTATCCACGCCTCCTCATGTTCAGGTAAACAAAAATATTTGTTTGAATCATGATTATTATAATGAATTAACGAGCAATGACGTCAAGTTGGCCATGCAAATGATGATGTAAACCTTAGATCGATTTGTTTTAATTCTAAAAACATTTTATAGTGGTTTTTGGAATTTTTTTAGTTTTAAATTTGAACTCAAATTTAAAATTTATAATATAAAAAAATATATTTCTTTAATTTTTATTTTTTATTTATTTTATTTTTATTAATTATATTTTATTTTATATTTCCTTTTTTTTTATTTATTTATTTTATTTTATTTAATTTTATATTTTAATAAAATTTAAATTTTAATTTTTTACTATTTTATAAATTTCCTTTTATTTTTTATATTAATTTTTAAATTTTAATTTGCTTAAACATACTTACAACTCATCTATTTTTATATTAATTTTTTAAAACGGGAAAAATTACTTTATTAAAAATTTATTTAAATTTTAAATAACTTTTTATAAATATCAATTAAATCATTTTCACTTACTAATAAATTTTTTTAATTTATTAAAATTTTTAAAAATATTTATTAATTTTTATTTTTTTTATTAATTTTTAGAATTTTTCTGATTTTTTTTAATATATTTAATTTTTTAAATTAAATTTATAATTTTTTAAAGTTTTCTATTTTAAAATTTATTACTTAGACTTTTTCATTTTTCACCTTAATTGTTTCCTGAAAATTTTTTTTATATAATTGTTACCACATTTCAAGTGTCACCCACCTGAAACTTAATTCATTTACTCTTAATAAAACCAACCCCCCCCAAGAATATGGATATTCGAAAAACACCATTTAAAAAATCAACTAACTTCCTTATATTAGAGAAAAAGAAATTGGAATTACACTTTGACAATTTTTCTTGGATTTTTTATATTTTATTTTTAAAACGTACTTATTTCATTCATTATTTCTCAAGATTTATTTTGTACTATTTTCCTTTCATTTAAATATTAATTATCATCATAGATATAATATCTTTATTTATTTTTTGAAAGCTGTAATTTAACGTTCATATTTTTTAAAAAGTTCGTTGGGGATAGTATAGAACAGACACGGAAGGACATCCAAAACAACAAATTAAACAAAAAACTATATTTGAAAAATTACCATCATAACGTTAGAGGGCTATTTTTTGGTATAAATGAATAACAAGATACTCACGAAACGCTTATTCACAATAATAACTACGAACTCTCCAGCCCTAAATAAAATCAACACGTGACATTGACCAATAGGGGGCACCATTGGGTGTAGGTCCACCTCCAGGACAGTTTTTTATCAAATTTACTGCGCAATATCTTTGAAGACGGAACTCTTAAGCTGTTATACGATGCATAATATTAGAAAATATTTGCCATTTTTCAGGGCCGCCATTTATATAAAAAAATCTATCACAGGTATATAAATAAACACACCACTGAAAACTTTTTATGATGGTTATTTACCTGTAATTCGATTGACATTTTCCGTAAACAAGCAATTAAAATTCAATGTACACTTTTTAGTTTAACAAAAATACGTAATTTGTTTATATAAAATTTTCTTTTATTTTCAGATTCAGGAACTTACGATAAGACCAGTTAGGGAGAGTGATTTTTAATGGTATGTTGATTGATGTTTTCCATATTCCACAGGGACCGCCAATAACATAATCAACATCAGCTATTACTGCATAAAAACCTCCGCTTTGTCCGGTGGATACCTACATATATAAGAAAATACCACATAATATAAGAGTTAAATGAAATACTTTCAACAAATACAAAATAGCACTGTGAAATTTTTTTACTATCATTGTTCCAGAATAATTCTTTGTTCTAGTTCTCAATTCCTTTTAATATTTTGCATGTATAAACACGCTTAAATAAAAACTTACCTATGTATTTTTATTGAATTACTTTTTCCCTAATGGCTGTATTTTTAGTGCGCACTTAGACAGTTTCTAGACACTTACAGAAAGTATCTAGATACTTTTAAATAGGTGGTTACTAATTAAACGTGACTTGAAATAGACAGTTTCAATAAACTTCATTTGGAAAGAATCTAAACAAAAGTTACTTGGTTTATAAGTCAATTAATTTTTTAGTAAATGAAGCTTATGAAAAATAATTTAAATACTTAAAGTAGCTTAGTTACTTTCAGAATATCTTATATACTTTGTTCAATTGAAAACTGTCGACTTTATTTTTCTTTAAAACTGGAAAATATTTAAATTTGCTCGATTTTTATGCCAAGAGGGAACTTTTTTGGCGCTTAGGCAATGGATGGTCAATTCATCCTTCTAACCACCAACTTTAAAAATATTACCTGGAACTATCCCACTTGTCATACATCATTTTAAAGCTAATTCTGTCGCGAATACAACGGCTTTTAAGTTTTTGAAATCTGTTGAGATTTAGAGAGAAGTTATGAGTAGAGCTCGGCAAACTTGTCCCGCTAACAGGATCGTATTCAGGACCATCAAAGCAAACGTCATTAAAAGTCACATTATTTTTCTAAACATTTATTTAAACATGAATTTATACATTTAAAGTAGCACACAAAGTTTTAAATTTCATTTAATCTATAATAACTTATTATTTGTAAAAAAATACATCCGATAGTTAATATGCAATATTTCATAGCATAACCATCGTTAAACATTTTATATTTAAAACTGATAATAATATGTTTTCAAAATGGAGAGCCCTTAGGAATATATCTTAGAGTACTGGTATATTTTCTATATGTAACTTATTTTACTGTTTCTAATTATTAATATATCTAAAAATGGTAGTTGTCCACAGTTTTCAATTTCATTTGTGAATTTAACTGATGCGAAATGATCGTTTAATTCAGAAACAAAGTTATCAACATCGGTGACTTTTGTATCAAGCACTGCAAAAATATCATCCACATACCTGAGCCAAACCCTGGGGAAATACTCGAATCCTTCTATTGCTTCTGTCTCGAATCTGTTTAAGAAGAGACTGACAATAGATGGCGGCAAAGTTACCAATTGCTGTTTCTTTATGTTGTGTGAAGAAGTTATCATAGAATCGAAAACAATTTTGTTTTATGCAAAGTTTAGGGAGTTGAAGATATTCTTTTACTACATCTTGACTGACATTGTTGAATTCGAGTAAATCCTTAAGGTAGTTCATGGTCTGTGGTATCTGAACACTTGGAAACAGTGAACAAACGTCAAAGAATATCAAAATTTCGCTTTCTTGGCACAGAAAGAACAATCATTCAGTACATCTAGCTCGTAAATGTTCAAATTGATGTCCGTTATGTTGGATACATAAATTACACCTCATCATAACACTCTGAACCGCATTATAAATATGAGGATCTGAAATGGAATTCACACAGTCTATAAAATTTTGTCCGAGTTCATATATGTCGGTATTGGTTTTCTTGTATAATTTGTCTTTAATGTGGCCCCAAAACAAAAATCCAGTGGCGTTAACTCAGGTAATCGAGGTGACTACCTCACTGGTCCATTGCTTCACATCCAGTTATTTCCAAAATTGGTATTTAATAATTCTGAAACGGTCCTGATATAATGAGGTGGTGCACCATCTTGTTGGAAGAACTGATTTCTTGCATCAATTAAATGTAGATTGTTCATAAATTCCTCTATAATTTTCTGGTTTAAGATTTTGTAGTACCGTTGGCCATTAAGATTTTCTTGATATATGTGATATGTTAAAACACGATTGCCACGTAGAGCACATCAAACTCTAAAACCAAAGCAGCCCTGATGTCGCACGGCAACGGTATGGTGAGGGTTCACATCAGACCAATAGTGCTCGTTACGCCTGTTGAAAATTCCTGCACTGCTAACGTAGACTTCATCTGTCCAAACTACATTTTTGGAGAAGAATGGATCTTGTTGACTTTTTTGAAGATACCATATGCAAAACTCCAATCGTCACTGAAGATCAGTTGGTTGCAGGTGATGTTGTTTCCTAATTGTATAAGGCCTGAATTTGTGTGTCTTCAAAATACCCAAAGTTCGACATCTTGAAATCCCAAAATCAGCTTCATTTGACTACTTGAAATGGCAACCGCCATTCCAATTACTGTTATAGAAGTTTCTTTAGTATCTTCAATATTGTAATTTTTTGGTCATGGCTTGTTGCAGGACACACAATTAATGAGATTTTCTTTTAACGTCTTAAAAATAGCTTTATTAGGTTGTCTTCTTTCTGGATAGCGATAGAAATGTATTTCGGATGCAATATCACAATTGTTATTACTTTGAATAAAGTATTCTAGCATATCATATTTCTCGTAAGTTTCGTAAGACATCCTCACTTTTACGATTAAATAGGGTGTAATTATGATGGAAACAAAATTATTAATATGCAATTTACTGACAAACGGATAAACACTGTCATAGATGACACACGCCTGCTTGGAATAAATATAAAAAACTCAAAAAGTAATCTACTAAAAGACTATTTTTGCTGACAGGGAGCCAGTGGTTTTCCTGGGGCTCCCTGTCTTGCTTGGACGACACTCTCATACAGAGCCATCCAAGTGTAAGCCACAAAGGTGCGACAGGCTCTCTGTCAGTGGTTTTCCTTTATTGTCTTTTTTGAGTTTTGTCCACCCTTTTAACTCAGCTACACCGTGCTTATGAAGACCAATTAATCAGAAACACGTGTCCACGGTTTGCATCTTTCTGCCATTTGCAATTTTTGCTTTTCCACCGTGCACATTGTTTTTTCTTTATGCGGGCGTACCCGTTAATTCATATTGTTTTTTTACTGTAATGTAATTAAACCCGCGTCAAATTCCTTCTCTGTTCTTATTTATTCTCCTGGGCCCGGAATCCCACGCAGGTTGTTATAGTTGCTCGCGTGTGTGATGCTTGGACGACGCTCTCATACAAAGCCATCCAAGTGGAAGCAACAAAGGTGCGACTGGCTCCCTGTCAGTGGTTTTCCTTTAGTGTCTTTTTTGAGTTTTGTCCACCATTTTAACTCAGCTACACCGTGCTGATGAAGACCAATTAGTCAGAAACACCTGTTCACGGTTTACATCTTCCTGCCACTTGCAATTTTTGCATTTTCCACCGTGTAAATTTCTTTTCTTTATGTGGGCGTGCCCGTTAATTCATATTGTTTTATGTATATATATATATATATATATATATATATATATATATATATATATATATATATATATATATATATACCATCAGTTTTCTTAAAATGATACCATTGTTTCCGCTTTTGGTTATAACGGATATAGATAGAAAACGTATAAGAGCGATTTTTTAGGTTTATGTGGGATACATGGCAAAAACTCGGCCTTAACATATACTTTTTAAATATTGACTGGAGTAAAATTGTCTTCACTTAAATTAACTGCATTTTCATGGAAAGTTTTTCGACATTTTTTGCAGCACTCTAGCCTTCAAACTCGAATATTTGTTTTCGGTCCCAAAATTTCCAAATTAATAATATCTAATAAATCAATCATTTTTCTTTCGATTAAATTTTTCCTTACTCTTTATATCAAATACGTTTTCCACTTGGTATCTATTTATCGGTGACAACAGAAACAGATTACAGTAAAATATGCAAGTAATATTGCTATCAAAACTGATATAAACGTGCGATGAGCGGACCATGTTCAGTGTATTTTTGAAATTTCTAACGCCAAGACAATTTTTAGAATGGTTTTCTCTCTGGATCGGTGGGTGGGCAAGGTTGCGATAGTTACAGGTGCTAGTTCTGGTATTGGTGCCTCTATCGCTGAGGAATTGGTAGAAAGGGGTCTTAAAGTAAGTAATAATTATTATTCGTCGTTATTATCTATTCTATAAAAATATTTTTTAATAAATTGTGAAAAAGTGCAATATATAACATTATTTAGAACTTACTTGTGTCAA
This sequence comes from Rhamnusium bicolor, assembly GCA_029963845.1. Taxonomy (NCBI): domain Eukaryota; kingdom Metazoa; phylum Arthropoda; class Insecta; order Coleoptera; family Cerambycidae; genus Rhamnusium; species Rhamnusium bicolor. Next base: position 355,804 of record JANEYF010004999.1, on the reverse strand, counting down.
GAAATCTGAAACAAAAAGAAATTATTATGTTTTTATTGAACATGGAACATAGAACAGTGTAATTACATATTTAAGTGTATATACAGGGTGATTTAGTTAAACTAATCTTCCCAAGTTATAGAACTCATTCAGGGCCTGAAACTGGGATATTGTATACCTACAAATTTTTCCCCAAAATTGCTTCATTACTCAAATAAGGGTAGTTAAATATTAGTACTTTTTTGTATTGGTTTAATAACCCATAAACGACTTTATTAATTTTTTAAGTTTTACATTTAACAACTAAGCATAAAAATGTATAATACATATATGTCAAAGTTATCATCTCAGGGATACTTTTTGCTTTATTTAACAGATCATATATTTTTAAGTATAGTAATGTAAATAATGTAGGTGGTTTTGTAAGAAAAAATCGGATCCAATTTAGACACCAATGGATATCAACAACAGTCATACTAAAATCTACATATTTTTATACTTAGTTTTTAGTACCTGTTTAATTAAAAAAATACTATATCCGTTTATGTTATTAAAAAAATCTTAATCTTTAGCTCTTGGTATCTTTGCAATGGAGGACTTTAAGATATACTTCAGTTAAGCCTTTTGTTTTTTGTAACGTGATAAAATGTTATTCTTATAGATAGTATCAGAGGCAGATGTTTTATCTATCGCGTTAATAAATTTACTATTTTTATGTAGTGTTCAGATGTTTGACAACCATTTATATTACTATACTTCATTTTTATGGGTAAGCACTTTATCAGATTAAAACATTTTTTGAGTCAGATCCCGGATCCGAGGTCACTGTGACCTCAAAACCAGGATCGGATTTAGACGGTATGAACAATATCACCATTTTCATGCACTATTATTACAATATCTTACGTTGTAATTGTTTTTAATGAATTCCGTAACATCAAAATTGTCCATAAATATCGAATGACCACAATTTAGATGATTTTCCATCAAACCCAAAACCACTTTTTTCGTGTGACCTTTTCCTCCAGCTGAATCTAAAGATCCTGTATAAACAGTCATATTAACTACTAGTCCATCGGGTACCGTAAGTACATAAAGTTTTGTTCCATATTTATGTCTTTTATTTTTCATGTAAACTCTAAAATTCAGTCGTCCTCGCCAAAAAACCATTGATTCATCCAAAGACAGATTTTTCCTGGTTGATATATTTCTATCATCTTTGAATTGAAAAAATTTAAAACTGGACGAAATTTATAAATTCTGTCTTCAATGTTTTCCCGGGGTTGTGGATTTTTAGCGAAATGCGAACAGCGTAGAATGATTAAAAAACGATCTCTACTCATGTTATCCCCAAAACACCTTAAATTAAAAAAAGAATCCGTTCTCCAATAATCTTGAATTCTATTGGTTATCCAAGTCCACCTTATTTCGAAAAATGTCGAGAAATAATTTATCGCGAAATTGTTTTCCTGAGCAATATTTTTTATTTCTCTTGTGCGAATACCCGAAGGGTGAAGAAATATACATACTCCTACCAATGTTTGTATAATATTCGAAAGTTCTCCAACAGTCGCAGAAACCGATTTCCCAACTAAATTAGTTCTATGTACGGCACACCAGATTTGTAAAAAGCAACTATCTGAATCAATCTTATACTTCTTTTTGAATTTTTCCCATAGCCCGGCCTTCTCTCCTGTATTGACAGATCCTCCATCAGTGACCATAGAAGAAGCTCTTCTGAAAATTTGAGCTGCTGTGTTTTGGCCCAAGTCTTCATTGCAACATAAATCAATATCCAATCCAATATCCCTTCTGCACCTCTAGTCTTCGGTTCCGCTGCTCCCAAAAAATATTCTTCAGCCTCCCCAGATTGATTAATGACTTTGACCATTACAAACATTTTATCAATCTGAGTTCGATAAACACTACAGTCACATCTGACAGATAGAGCTAATACGTTTTGTAATTTACGGTTAAAATCTGTTCTACCACTCTCTACGATGCAATGCAAGAGCTCATTATGCGATGTAGGTGTAAGGTATCCAAAGTCCGTGGTCTGCTGAGGGTTATGTGCATTATTGACCGAAAAAGAGGAGGCCATTTCTGCAGTTATAACCCGGGCAGGAAATGAATATGCACTCAAGGTTATCTTTTTTTGCATCGACATATAAGTGCATTATCAATTTTCCAATTTTGTTAGCTAAATCTTCGTTCATTTTACTACTACTTTTCCCGTATTCAGTTATGTAGGGAACTGAAAGACCTTTCAAAAGATGTATCACTCGACCTCCCTTGCCATTAAAATTTTTGAGAGGGTGGCCATGTAGGGTAGAGAGATGATGATAGGTATACAAGTATTACATTAAAATATGTCCCCCTTGGAAACAAAGTCGACGTGTTTTTCAAAAAAATTTTATCTCCAAAGTTATTTAGGGTGCCTACTTTTGATTGGGACACCCTGTATACAAACACACGGGACTAGATCAACTTTTTAACGATTTACGCTACAAAAGCGTAAAGAATACCGCGATACTGTCGTGTTTACTCTAAGTAAGGCACGTGACATCGCAACAGTGAGATGTAGGCTAGGGTGCAGGTGACCTGTTTTTGTTACATCACATGTTTCTTTAGGATATTTAGGATTTATGCAAGTAAATAACTTTCATACTTATATGGTAGTAATAATTTTTTGCTCCACAAAATATTAGCAAATAATATAATATCAATTTTTTTTTAAATTAATTCATTTTATTTTATACACTGAAAAAAGTCCGTCTCTGGAATGACGATCTGAGATCCGGGTCTGTACATTACAAAAAATTAGGGGTGGAATCCGGAGCTATCAAATTTAATGTACAAAATATTACCAACGTAGGTGCATGGTTCGACTATTTTTTATGTATTGCGAATACAAGGACAAAATTAATCAAGAGATCGTCATCTTCATTTTGTGTTTGCATTAGTAATTACTGCACTCAAGGTAACTTAGATATTTTCTTATGTAATATTATACAATCAAAAGTTTATGAGTTAGTAATTAGCACGAACTATTTAAATATATTAATTTACAAAATTATTGTTTATAAATGTGTAAAACATATTATCGACACGAACTATGTTGCCAAGGGAACGTTTACGTAAAATATTGGGCCTCGTTTGGTGGTGAATCTACCACGAAACTAGTGAAAGTAATTCTAGAATTGCTAAATTTCTTGCATTGCTTAGATTTATTTAAATCCGAAGCATAAACATGTTAGTTTACATTTTAAAACAGAATTTTACAATTGTTTAGAAGATTTACGGCAAGTATCACGCAGGATTGCTGTCAAATTACTCTAGAAAGGCTGCAGAATGTCCGACATTATAAACAAAACATTTATTATTGTATACTAGAATCAACGGATCTTGGCGTGCACGTCATCACAACTGTAGTTAGAAAATCCGATAAAATACATAATTCGTTGCCTTTTTCTATCTTTTTTTCTGTATAAATCTTAATACCTTTTCAGTATGAAACGACATTGGCAGTGATGTCATATGACAGCGCGTTGCTGTTGCTATCTGTTTTAATTATATCGGCAGCTTATGCGTTGTGACTTGCAATGCATGCCAATATCCACTGATTTAATTTTATAGAAGTTGGTGGGGTGAAATTTTGAACATTTTGTACCATGGGTTCAAGACTAACGTAAGTCAAAACTTAATCGATATTTATTTTATTCAAACTAATTAGCAAAAAAACATCAAATGCTATTAGCAGATAAGAATAAATTAACACATTTTAGATACAAATAAGGAAAACATAGTTTCTTATTGTAAAACAAAGTTTAAAGCACAGAACAGTTGTTTAAAGTATAAAAAAAATTATTACTCTCAATTTTTCTTTTTTTTAACCAGCTGTTGATTTTTCTTTTCTGTTTTGTACCTTTTTGGAGGCGCTCTCAAGAGGTACAACTTCATAATCGGATGGTACATTTCTTTAATAGCTTTAATTTTGCAAAGATAGGGTAAAACTTGTTACCATGTTTTATTGAACCTTGAAATATTACGCTATTAAACACCCTTTACTACTTCTTGGAAATGCTGTTAATTCAAGACGAACGTTTTTATATTTTTCAATGCTAAATATTGCAATTTGAGTATGTTGGTCTTGCATTAAGAAAGTAGGAAGGACATCATAGGAATTTAATGCTACCAGTAATATTTATTAAATTATTCCAGGTTGCAGCTTTCGCAAGAAGAAAAGTTCTACTGGAGGTACTCGCAAAAAACTTGAGTGGTAAAAAGGGTCAACTGTTTCCTGTTAAAGTAGACCTAACTAAAGAAGAGGATATTTTAAATGGTTTCAAATGGGTTAAAGAAACCTTGGGTCCAGTACACATCCTCATCAATAATGCCGGTATTACTGGAAACACAACTATTTCGTATGGAGACAGTGAGATCTGGAAACAAATTTTTCAAGTCAATGTGATTGGACTATCCATAGCCACAAGGGAAGCTGTACGAGATATGAGAGCTAACAATGTAGATGGGCATATAATTCATATTAACAGTATTTTGGGTCATCAAGTTATCTATATTCCATCACTAAGCGTTTATCCCAGTTCTAAGTATGCAGTGACGGCGTTGGCAGAAACTTTAAGATTGGAACTGAACTCTTTAAAGTCGAAAATAAAAATTACGGTAATCACCACTCGAACACATTTCGTTAAATTTTCATTAAATATCTGTTGTTTTGTTTTAGAGTATAAGCCCTGGTCTTGTAAAAACTGAAGGATTGGCAAATGAAATATTACAATCTGAGGGATTCAAACAAATAATCAAAGAAAAAAAATTCTCGATCCGGTTGATGTTGCAGAAGCTGTTATTTATGTTTTATCCACACCTCCTCATGTTCAGGTAATCGGACATTTTTTGTATCAATACGTTCTGGTAACGTTGAGTTTACGTATATGATATGACGGAGAAATGAAGAGCACAGCGGCTATCAGATTTTTTTTATTTTAACAAAAAATGGCTTTTTGATATATGGCATAATTATTAGAGCTAATGACTTAGTGATCTGACATACCATTTATTCCATATCGTTTATAGAAGTGAAGAGAAAAGGTTGCCTAGGAGGATTTTATTTGAAAGAAAATGCATGTGGTATTTTCGGAAACTAGAAGAAAAATTTATAAAAAAATGTTATGGCTAAGAGTCTGTTAAATTTATCCTAACCTCGGGTGTCCCCAAGGTGCGATTGTTGGTCCTCTCATTTTTGATACTTTTATTAATGATATAGCCACTAACTTGGGTGTGCGACTTTTTTTATGCGCGGACGATTCAAAGATATTTTCTGAGTTCGAATCTTCTCTTTATTGTATTAAATAATAATAATAATAATAATAATATTTATTTCACCATGTTTGATACAATTAATGTACATATGGTAAGTCAGATAAAAAATACATCACAGTTTAACATTGTACAACAAATAAAATATAACAGTTTAAAATTGTATAAATAAAATATAACATCCATAAACACATTTTACAACTTATACTCAAATTTATCACAGTTTATCATATCATTCAATACCTACACCTGTCTGGTCACAAATTCGTCAATGGTATAGTATGCATTCTGAAGAAGCAGTTTTTTTACATTGCTTTTATACTTTGTCAGATTGCAGGTTTTCATGTCTTCTGGCAGACTATTATATAATGTAATGGTATTATATTGCAGTGATTCTTTATATTTTGCTGTTTTATGCTGTGGGATCGATAACAGGCTTCCATGTCTTGTATTATAATTATGATTTCTATCGAGAGTTTCAAATGTTTGCAAGTTAGTTTTCGCATATATTAAACATTTATATATGTAAATACAAGGTGCTGTTAGAATTTTCTTTGCAATGAAAGTATCCCTACAACTTTCTCTATAATTTAGGTTAAAAAGTAACCTAATGAGCCTTTTTTGCAATGTAAATACTCTATGCAATTGACTAGATTTTCCCCAAATACAAATATTAAAAGACAGGTGGGAGTATGCCAGTGCATAGTAGACATCGACGAGTCCTGCTTCGTCCAAAATATCTTTCAATTGCAGTATTGCGAAGTAGGACTTGTTTAGTTTGCTGCATACCTGATTTCCGTGTGGTTCCCAGGACAATGTATCATCTATATATGTACCCAAAAATTTTGTTGAGGTGCTTAATTTTATGTTATTTAATAATATGGACTTCCTCTGCTTAAAACTTATAAAAACAGTTTTTTTTCCATTTAATATTAGTTTATTTCTGCTGCACCAATTATTCATGTCATCGATAATATTTGCGACAAATGTATCTAAGTCATTACGATTTGAGGCAGATATAGTGACTGTAGTATCATCAGCATACATAATTGTTAAGCCTTTCTTTATGTGGCAGGGAAGGTCATTTATATATATAGAAAACAACAGCGGCCCCAGAATGGACCCCTGTGGAACACCCAAGATGGTATCATGTGTATCAGACTCAACATCATTGCATTTAACTATAAATTTTCTGTTGTTCATATAAGAAATTAACCAGTTTAAAATATTACCTCTTATTCCAATACTATCTAACTTATCAAAAAGTATATCTTTATTTACGGAGTCGAAAGCTTTAGAGAGGTCAAATAAAATTGAGACAACATGATTACCACGATCCATCTCGTAGCATATGAAATTAAATAAACTAGCAGATGCAGTTTCTACGGATCTGCCTGGTCTAAATCCATGTTGATGTTCGCTTAAGATTCGTTTACTTTCTAAGTAAGCCATAATCCTATTAGACATAATTTTTTCAAAAAGTTTAGACAGTACACACACTAGCGTTATTTGCCGGTAATTTTCTATATCTTCTACGTTTCCGTGTTTAAAAATAGGAATTACAGATGAAATTTTAAGTTCATCTGGAAAATAACCTTCTATTACTGAAAGATTAATAAGATATAATAGTTCGTCTATAATACTTAAAGAGATGCTTTTTAGTACAGATACTGTTATTCCATCGAGCCCAGCTGATTTCTTATTTTTTAATTCAGTTATTGCATCAGTCAGTTCAGATTTTGTCACATCATAAAAGTACATCGAATCCTTGTTATATAAAGATATTGTGTGTGGTAATGATAAGTTATATCCAAAAGTTTTATGTATTGCCTGGGAGGCTACTGTAGAGAAGTATGAGGCAAACTGATTAGATATTGAACTGTTATCTGTTATGGTGTCATTTCCAATTTTTAATATAATAGGGTTTTTCAGTTTTTCTGTTCTCCCAATAGTATAGTTAACAATTTTCCAAGTTTCTTTAGATTTGTTTTCTGAATTATTAATTTTATCTATATAAAAACACTGTTTCCTTTTTTTAATATTTTTTATTTATTTTTAATATTTTTTAATATGTAGTGTAATATCGTATAGTCGTAAAAATGATGTACCACTATTTGATTACATTTTCGGTGGATTATCTTAAATCGATCATTTTTAATAAAAGATCTTGTTGTTACTTTTGATCCCAATTTTCACTTACGAATATAATAACAATGTAGCGTCTTCTTCCTATTTCAGAACAAGGATTTTAAATCTCTTGAAACAATGCGATCTAAATTGGAATAAGCATCTGTCGTCTGGAGTTCTATCTATTCCATACATCATTTCCGTCATTGAGAGTTTAAAGACGCCTTTTCAAAACAGATATCTTTGTCTTAGACGATGTTTTTCCAATGAAAGATACCCTGCAAGAGATTTATGCACGTTGTATGCACCCATGTAAACAAATTAGTTAGAAGGCGAACTAAACACTCTATTATTTTCTTATATAAAATCATCTACACAATAAAAGTAGATCTAAGACCATGTTAGCTCTACTTGATTTCCATGTACCTAGGCTCATTGCTAGAAACTAGAAACAATCATTTACTGTGCGTGAGAATCCATAGGACAAACATACACAGTGCGGTCCATATGTATGAAATAAATTCATTTAAAGGGTAATTATGAACTTTTAGGAAGAATCCTGTAACAGGTCGGTTTTTTACTTGAAATTGCCATATTTTAGCATGAAAACAATACCCGCCGCGTTCAACCCCTCCGAATTATGACTATCCACCCCCTCCCACGAAAATTTTAAATTAGGAAAGGAGTCGTGAAAGAGATTTTGATTCTTTATTGGCAGTATAAAGTTTTTAAAATTTTTGGCATTAATTACTCAGAAAATTAATTTTGAAATGTTTGTGAATGCCTTGTAAACTGAGTTGAGGTATTTTTTTGCTAAATTATTGGTTTTGAAGAAAAGTTTTAACTAATCTGTTGTTGCTTTTAAAGATTTTAATACAAAATTTTACCCACCAGAAAGCAGACACTAATAAATTAGTCAAAAGACCTAAAGAAATAATACCATTAACTGTGCATTAAAAAACTATTAAGTGGGCCATGGAATATTTTTGTTTCCAATTACTGTCACTTTATTCTAAGTTACTCACATGTGTCAGTGTATTTAATAAGATTTCTTTATTTGTTCTACTTTATTATGTCTCATTTATTCAACATTTTTATAGCTCATTTATCCAAAACTCAGAGAATAGATATTGTAATTATGATTGTATGTGGTAATAAAACAAGGACCCAAAAGAAGGTTTGTGAAATGTTTTATAATAAATACCCTGATCAACAATTATCACAGTCTGCAGTTAGTAAAATAGAAAACAAAATTCCTGAAACTGGATATGTAAGAAATATTCAAAAACCAGAAAACCTCGATTTGATGAGGAAAAACAATTAAATGCACTGGCAGAGATTGAGGAAAATTCGTATAAACCAACTAGACAACTTACTGCCGAAAATGATGTAAGTAAATCATCGATTCTGCAAGTTTTAAAGAAAGAAAAATATTTTCCTTATAAAGTTGGTTGAGGAGTTAAATGAGGATGAACCTGATCGAAGGTAAGAATTCTGTGAATTAATGTTTAATAGAATGCTCGCAGATTTGCAGTTTATAAACAAAATTGTTTTTTCTGATGAAGCCACATTTTAATTAAACGGAGAACAATCGAAATTGGAGCAGAGAAAATCCTCATTGGATGATGGAAGCTCACACAATTTCCTCAAAAAGTGAACATTTGGGCTGGTATAATTAATCATCAAATTATTGGCTCTTATTTTTTTGAGGGCACAGTTAGCGATGATGTTTATCTAGATTTTTTTGACTAACTTTTTAGTGCCTACATTAAAAACGCTCCTTCCTGATGTTAATTATCTAAATGAAATATACATGTCTATTTGGTACTAACAAGATGGAGCTTCACCGCATTATTCACGTAGAGTGAGAAATTATTTAAACGAAGTGGATTGGAAGACGTGGAACTATTGAATGGCTACCTCGGTCTCCCGATTTGGCCCTTCTTGACTACTTTTTATGAGGCAATTTAAAATCAAAAGTGTATGTTAATCGACCAGACAATATTGCAGATTTAAAAAATAGGATAACCGAAGAAATTCACGAAATAAGTCCTGAGGTCATACAGAATGTCATCCGAAAATTCAAAGATCACCTTGCCTATCAAGAGGCGACTGGCAGTCATTTTGAACATTTAATTTAATTATAAAATAAATTGGTAATACATTCTTAATTGTGTGAGATTCTGCGCTTCATTTTATGTAAAGGGTTGAGGTAGGTACAATTTTCTATTAAAAAATTTCAAAACAACAGGTCAGTTTTTCTTCAAAATCAATAATTTAGCAAAAAATACCCCAACTGAGTTTGCAAGACATTCGCAAAATTTTATATTTTCAAAATTAATTTTCTCAGTAATTAACACCCCAAATTTAAAAAACTTTATACTGCTGAATAGAGAATCAACATCTCTTTCGACCGAGGTACCACACGAACCCCTTCCTAATTTAAAATTTTCGAGAGGGTAGTCATAATTCAAAGTAGGTGAATGCGGGGGTATTATTTTCATGCTAAAAAAATGGCAATTCTAAATTAAAAATCAACCTATTTTAGAATTTTTCCTAAAAATTCATAATTGCGCTTAAAATGAATTTATTCCATATATATAGACCGCACTGTATAAATGTTCTATATATAAAACAGTAATAGGAATGATGTTGTAGATATATCCTGAGCTTTCGGTCATTTAAATAATTAAGAACAATATTTATTTTTTTAGGTTTTGGTTTATTATAACCACCGTCAGAAAACTACAATTATTTACACAAAAATTATAAGTTACAGTACACGTACTGTAACATTTAAAATATATTTTTTTTTACAATCTGTCGTCTCGTCAACACATAACCACAGCCGTGTATTTTTTAATGCACATTTAATCCTATTTACAATGTCTTCACGAACACATATCTACGTAACGATGAACGACATGGTAAATTCACCTGGGGATTGTATTTATTCCAGAACTCCCGAAATGCTGGTTTATCCAATATGCGCAGGATAACATCACAGGAAATCAGCATTAACAGTAAATCAAACATAAACTGAGATTTCAAAGGAGACACGCCATTTTTTTATTTTTATGCCGGTTACTATTGACATGAATTTTGCAGCCGTATTTATTCCAGCACATTAAGTCTAGATCACAAACTTTACAAATTATTTTACATCCATCATAGAATAAATCCGGAAATTCACCGATAAATTTATTCACTTTATCAGCGTACGGTCGTCTTCTACTCTTTACGCTCAACATTATTTATTATTTACTAGTACTCTATGCATCGACCGACAGATAACAACTGAAGTGTTTCGTGTCATCGTCATCGTAAACAAGCGCGCGATGGCATTGGTATTGCTCCCGACCCTGAATCTACCATCGCTTGGCCAGGCTTAAAACTTATGTTAAAAATATTTATCTGTAGGTATTTACTTCTACTTTTTATCTAATTTTGTAGTATGTTTTATATCATTTTTATGTAACTCTCTATATTTATGCTTTGTCCCTCGTTGTTACAGTTTCCGCTATTTCTTTACTATTTTACTATGCAAACTTATCCTGCAATTGGGTACGTAACCAACTGGGTATTTTTATTATTATAAATAAATAAGTTAAAAAGGGCTAAGATGCATAAGTTATTTTCTGTTCCACAATAAGGTGTTGAAATAATAAAAAATCATATTAACATCAACTTAAAATTCTCAAGATGCCGTTTATAAAAAAAATAATACTTAAAATAGTGGCTTCCAAATTCCTCTTTTATGATTTTATCAACTCGAGAAATAATAAAACTGAATACCATCCTAAAATCTTAAAAATATTGACATAACTTGGTGATAATTTTAACATTGTTTTTATGTTTTAAATATTTATCTTCAAGTAGTCTAGATATGTAACCCACATAAATTGTACCACATTTATTTTCAGAAAAAGAGAAACAAATATTAAATCACTAGAAATTAAAATTGTTAAGATATTACTGTTTTTAGATGAATAATATGTTTAGATTGATATGATTTTTTTCAAATATGGAGTAAATAAAAAATGTAAACATTTGTTACAAGACAGTATACATATTATTCAAAAACTGAATTGTGTAAGCTGTTATTTTGTGATAATTAATCATGACCATAATTCTAAGTTTTTTCCACGAAATTACAATACATTTATACTAAATTTATATTAAAGATGGGGAATTTTAAATTAATTTATGAATGCAAATTATGTTTAGAAATAGTGGTAGTATCGATAATATTTTACTACAATGTTGAGGGCTATTTACTATGCCGAACTGGTAAAATTTTTATAAAAACAGATGTACCTATGGAGGTTAAGTTAACAAACACAGGAATTTTTAAAATTGCATGAACCAGTTACAATTTAAGTAGTGTGATGTACAGTGTGGAACAGCCAAATGGAATAAATTCAGTATCTCAATTACTGTGCATATTTATAAAAAATCCCGAGATACGTCGATTTTGGATTCGAAAATGACATCCTGTAACGTAAAAATTTCATCCCTTAATTTAACCCCAATAGTGTGGCAGTTGCAACCCCTAAATTTTTAAATCGGAAATAAGGGCTTGTGATACCTTATTTGAAAGGTATATTCATTCTCTATTCAAAAATGCTATTGTTTTTAATATTTATTGCAAAAATTAACAGTAAAAAATTAAATTGATCTGCTTGACGAAATTCGCTACGGCAAACTAAAAAAAAAATTTAATTTCAACGTAGGAGATGTTCAAAATGAGTTCTTTAAACATCTTGGCAGCATCCTAATCTTAAATAAAAATGTCTTCTAACGTTTTTCAACATCTGAGTGGTGACCGACCTTACCGCAACCGTTACTTTTTTCTCAAATCAGCTATATCGCTTGACTTAGTTTTGTATACCATACTTTTTACATATCCCCATAGAAAAATCTAAGGGTGTAAGATCAGGAGAACGTGCTGGCCATTCTAGCGATTCTCGCCTCCCTACACCGATTTGGAAATGTTACGTCGAAGTATTGCCGGACATTGATTCGATAATGTGGTGGTGCTCCATCCTGCTGTAACCATAATACAACGGCTGCTCGAGCAGGATATACGTTTGCCAAAGTTGGTACGACATTATTTTGGAACAGAGCTAAATAATTATCTCCGATCAAATTGGCATCAATGAAAAAGGGACCAACGACATGGTCTCCAATTATCCCCGCCCAAACATTAACCTTTTCAGAATTTTGCGTATGTAATTCTCTCATCCGGTGAGGATTTTCATTAGCCCAGTAGTGACAGTTTTGACGATTAACATGGCCGTGAAGAGTAAAAGTAGACTCACCAGAAAACAAAATATTTGCTAGTTGGATAACATTATTATCTAACCTTTGCATCATTTATTCAGAAAAATACGTTCTTCTACCAAAATCGTCATCACTAAGCTCCTGAGTTTGAATCAGTTTATAGGGATGCATTTTATTTTCTTTTAATAGGCGAATAATCGAGGAATGGGAAGCATTCAATGCGGAAGCTGCTTGTCGACTTGAACTATGTGGGTTTTCCTCAAACTCAATCAATTTATCTAATTTGGTATCGTTACTCATTGCATTGGAAGTTTTTTTTATCTCCGTACATGTCCATTTTCGCGAAACTGCTTTTCAATTATGCTAATTGTACCTTGGGATATAGACGGCAAATCAGAACATTTTTCTTGAAATAGGCGAGCAACTTCGGCCTGTGATCGCATTCTATCTCCTTAACCAACCATCTGTATAATTGTTATTTTGTGCATTTCTGTTAAATAAACCATGTTTACGAATTGCAGTTAGAAAAACTCAAACAATACGCAAAATACTGACAACTTTTTATTGCTGTCAATCAAATGTCAAGTAGCTACGGCGTTTTCAATAAAACTGGCAATGCCAGCTATGAAGAATTTTGATAAGTTTTTATGTCTTCTTTTTAGCTGATAATGTTGAAAAAGAACACAAACTGTTTTTGATAGCCTGCAAGAACAAAACGCTGTAGTTTTTATGTTTTACGTTTGTTGTAGCGAATTTCGTCAAGCAGGCCCTTAATTTTTGCTATATAATGAAAACCATAGCATTTTTGAATAGAGAATGAAAAGACCTTTCAAAATGAGGTATCACAAGCCCCTACTTCCCATTTAAAAATTTAGGGGTTGCAACTGCCACTCAAAGGGGGTTAAATTTAAGGATGAAATTTTTACATTGCAGAATATCATTTTCTGAATCCAAAATCGACGTGTCTCGGGATTTTTTTATAAATATGCACAATAATTGAGATACTGAATTTATTCCATTTGGCTGTTCCACACTGTATGTAAAAGTCTAAGTGGTGAATCAGTAAGTAAATTTAATTTAAAGCTTTTTTCATTTACCTGTAATATGTTAAGAAAATTGTAACCTGCCTCTAAAATATGATTAAAAAGTTTTTTGTGTTTATTGGAGCATAAAGGAACAAGAAAGGTGTTCTTTACATCTAATTTCGAATAAACGACCAGTTTGACCCACAATGAAAATCGCAAAAATCGTTAAAATACTGAAACCACAATAACGTTAATAAATTAGTGATAAAAAAGACAAAGTACAATACGGCTTTTTTGTATCATCACATTATAATATACATTATTTAATGTTTCTCTTTTATTTTCAGATCCAGGAGCTTACCATAAGACCAGTTAGTGAGGGTTTTTAATAACGTATTGATTTCTGTTTTTTCTACTGTGTCATTTTTATATTTAATGAAAATTAAAATTTGTTGTGTTTACCAGTCTTTTATTTTTTCTTATATTTAGCGTTTTATAAAAGAAATGAAGCTGAACAAATAACAAAGAGAAAACTTATAGTCTCCTGTCAAAATTGTAGTCTTCTGTCGGTATTTTTCGCTACATTAAAACTTAAAGCATAACTTCTGTCACCTTCATTCCGAAGTTCTTGGGTGGCGGGTAATATATCAAGTTGTACTCTTTCACAGGTCGAAGGACCACCAGTCTAAGGTACATCTCTGACATGTCCTCGACGATACACATTGTTTGTTGTGTATCGTTGAGAGAGAAGTCCATTTTATGTGTTTTATGTATACAAATTTTGAAAAAATGCCACAGCTGTTATGAAATATTTTTTGTTCTATTACTGTTTCTAGAGCGAGACCTTTCGCTATATTTATTAGTATCTTCAGAACTAATTAAAGTTTTCTTGTCCATAATTAGTAAAAAATAAAATAATAAACAAAAATTGGTTCAAAATACAGGCTGAAATAAATACAACATAAAACACATATTTAAATGGTTTTTAACGTTATATACAAAAATTCTCGAGGGTTCATTATCAAATGCATGTGTCAGCAAAACATTTGGCAGAAGTTGTAGGCATGTTGATTGTTAATATGTATATTAATACTTTTAAATTAAAATTTTTGTTAATATTTTGGAACGATATAATCATTGTAATTATTAGGGCTGTCAAAAATGTTCCGTGGGACAGTGGCGTACGCGAAATTAACTAATACGAGAAACAAACATTTAAAATAGAATTTTTTTTTACAATCTGTTGCCTCATCAACAGATAACCACAGCCGTGTATTTTTTAATTCACATTTCATCTTATTTACCATGTCTACGTGTACAGTTGGTAGATATTTACATAACGTTGTGCGACTTGGTAGCTTCACCTGGGCATTGTATTTATTCCAGAACTCTCGAAGTGGTTGTTTATCGAGTATGCGCAGCGGAACATCACAGGCAATCAGCATTTATAGTAAATCAAACATAAACTGTGTTGTCGAAGGCACGCCATTTTATTTTTAATTTTATAGTGTACACTAGTTACGTGAAGTCCACAATCACGCTTATCTCAGCACATCAAATCTTTCTCACACACTTTACAAATTATTTTAGCACCATTCGGGAATTCACCTATGAATTTATTCACTTTGTCAGCAAATGGCCGTTTTCTACCCCTGCGTACGTCTGCCATGCTTTATTATTAAATTAGTATCAACAATACAGTACAACAAATAAAATAAAAACAAAAACAATATGCAATACGCCTAAGTGACTTAACGTGTACACAACTCGAAAGCTAATAATAGACTGGACTGGAGAAAGAGTTTCGCGGTCAAGGTGAATACCGGCGACAGTAAGTACATCTGTACTCTACGACCATGATACACAGAAACGATTTGCAGCTTATTAATTATTTAACATTTAACTTCGACTATCTCATACGTCAAAAATAAGGTTGTGTTCATTTTGTTTTTTGTTTTGTATATTTCTGTACTGCAAGATATTACAGCAATTGTTATGTTTTAATTGATTCAAAATTAAAAAGTTCATGTTTCATTTGGATACTATCATTGCGATTTGCGCCCCCAAGAATGCTGTGTCTTCTCCGCACTGATAGGCTCTGTACGTCACTGAGATGAAGTCAAGCTGTTATTGACGAAAATAGGGGACATGGGTACATCTTATTAAAATTGAAGAACCTATCTGCAGCCTCAAATGAAATTTGCATTTTCTTATTTTTGATTAGTTTCTTGTGCATAAAATTGAAGAATGGATTATTTGTGCTCGATTTAATAAAAAATGAATGGAAATTTATATGTTAAAAAAATTTACTATAGTTATTTTCTTGGAGCAGTTTATTTTAAATAGTAGTCTATATAGTTGTCTGATGTTTCATCATAACTTCGCCGGCAGGATTATAACAATTATTATTAATTATTTTGTTTTGTTTACATACATTTATGACCTCTGTGAGAATATGCCAAGTCATTATTACAAACGATAAACATTTAAATGATTTCGGTTTCAATTTATTGGTTATGAACTACCGACACCGCCTGCCGTTTTATGTAATATTTTATAAATAATGTTTATTAATTATTAATATAAAAACATATTATATTTTGTACATATTTTTGTACTTTACTGCCGATCAAGAGAGATAGCTTTTTTTGATATTTAAGCAAATGAATTTGTATATCAAATCGAAGATATATTTTTGTTATTGGCGCCTTCGTCAGAACCTAAGAAAACCTGATTCGCCGGAAATTAGAGGATCTAAATAAAAATAAAGTTATGGAGTTTCAACAATGTTAGATGAAAATGTTATTTTTTATTGTGGTCTTTTTTACTCATTCAATGAAATTAACACAAATAAAAGCGAAGATAGCAACATGAAAAAAACATATTTTCTAGCTTTGGTTCTTGTCAGTATAGACAGTCGTTAGTTAACTTTAATAAACTGCTGTAACAAATATTTAGATACAAAATTCCTGTGGTAACATAGAATGGGACATGTTGAATCACGGGCTGTGTATATCATCTAATTGTGAAAAATGAATTATAATTTATTTCAGAAGTACTGTGCACATAAAAACTCAACGGCTGTCGACTCAGCTATTTGAAGGGAGAGTGGGGCATGCTTTATTTTTTTACACCATGTTAAGCAGTAAATGTGATGTATTACTCAATACATAAAACATTATTCTTACACAGGGTGTTCCTATATATCATGTACATACGCAAGGGGGGAGATTCTTTGGCTTATTTCATGACTGAGAGTTTATATAAACATAGGTCCGCAAACGTTTCTTTACTGATCTACAGGGTGTTGAAATTTGAAGATTTTTTTTGGCATTTTTACGAGATTATAACGAGTATTTAAAACACATATGCAGACACAAGTTACGATTTCAAATGCGACCTGTCAAAATTAATAACAACAACAGATTATTCAAATAAAACTGGAGCCTACTAGACCATTTTAAAAATTTTCAATTTTATCTAGGGAAAATAGTTTTTTCTTTTTTTCTCGGTAACGGCATATATGGAAAAACTACAAGAGACCAAAAAGTTTCTAAATAAAACAGAAAATTCATATTGTATTTTAGAATCTACCATGACGATTTGTTGCTCGAGTAATGAGCGAATTAATATTTAACTGCAAACAAATTGACACAACTCTGATTTTTGTTTGAATATGACATATCAAAATTTCCAGGCTAACTTAAAAAATGTAAATGAATATTACTACTACCAAAGATGGTATTAAATCTAAGAGAAATAGTACAGACCTCCTCAAAAGTGAGGAAGTTTATGCAAATATGTCAGAAAAAGTATTATTTATATGTGTTTTACAAATAAAGCATAAAAATATTCTTTTCAAATTTATTTAAAAAAAAATCAGTCTGGAATCGAAAAGAGTGTTTTTTACTTTTTTTCTCTAAAACTAAAAAGAATTTCGAATATGACGTAATAACATAAATTTAAGCTAATTAAATCCTTTATAACAAAACGTTAACACAGTTTATGTACAGGGTGAGGTAAAAAATATTCAAGGAAATTAATTTTCTTTTCGTAACAATTTTAATTTTTTTTTAAATCTCCCTGTATGTATGTTTAAAGGCTTTAAAAATATCTACAATTTGATGTGTCCAACATGGTCGTCGCTTAAAAAAAAGAAAGTTACGAGACTGGAGAGTTTTAAGTGGCGCACCCTGCATATGGGAAACCCCTAAGGTTTTCGTTTTTGTATTGTAACTGGAGGAAATCATTTAAAATTTTCCCTTTTTGGTGAGTTAATATTTTTTTTTAATCTCAATATTTGTTTGCCTTTTAATACTAAGAATACTGTTATTTAATTCAATGCAGTTCTTGCTCCTAGACTAACTAGTTGTTTTAATAGTTTTTATGATAAAATGTATTGGAGATGTTGTTTTCGATTTATTATTACCTAAAACTTTTATACTAGCACATTCAGATAATAATGACGGTATAAATATAAAAAACTATAGACATTTATTATTATTATTATGTTAAGTTTGAAATAATGCTTTTATAATACCCAATAATTGCTTCATATTTTTTTTTTTTTTTTAGAAATGCATGAGAAATGCATGAATACGAAACAATAATGTCAGTTTTTTTTGAAAAATGTTACATATTTTGGCTGAAATGCACACAAATTTCTATAAACTATTTTTTCCGGCTACACAAAGTATTGTATCAGTGTAAAATGTATCAAAACGGCTTAAACATATGATTTAACATACAAACTGTTCCACCTAAATATATAAATATTGTCCAATTTTTTTTGGGATGAGAATCAATATACGGCAATTTTGTCCGCAATACTTTAACTCGTAGCCAGTAATAACTGCAGAATTAAAAGTCTCTTTTAATTTTTATTTACCTAATTTGTTAATTAGCTAAGGGAATTTTAAGCGCAACACAGGATACGAACAGGTATAAATAACATGAATTTTTTTCTCTCAAATGAACATTAACAAAGATACAAAGACGTATTCGCTTTGAGTGTGCCACACTGTAACCATTGTAATTTGCACAAAATTTAACACGCAATTAAATGGTTATGCAATCAATTAATCACGTAACATCCTTCACAAGACAAATCCTATGATCATTCACGTTCAGAACAAATTATATTTGAAACATCTAAAGATACAAGTATTGTTGTTATATAAGTTAGATCAGTGGCGGTTCGTGGTTCAAGAGATAGGGAGGTCAATTGTATTACCTACCTTTTAAAGTGATTCAAATTCCAAGTCGATCCTTCGGTCTTTTTGAGATGCAAAGTGGTCAATTACTTTTTTATTAAAGTCTTTTACCTTCTTTATTAATGCCCTTTCTATGGTAAGCATAGCTAAAGAAGATAACCTTTCCTGACCCATGGTATTTCTTAAAAATGTCTTTATTCTTTTTAAGGTGGAAAAACAACGTTCACTTTCGACGGTAGTCATAGGGAGAGTACACAAGATTTTTAACAGTTTGACACTTTCAGAAAAAGTATTCCACAAATTATTGTTAATAAAAATCTGTAACAAAGCAACTGCAGTTTCACTATTGAAAAAATCTTCTCGGCTATATAATACTTCTAATTCAGTTTTAAGTTTCAAATGATTTATGACTGGATACTCCGTTTTAACTAATTTAAACATATCTTGAGGAAAGCTTTTTTTATAATCTTTAAATCGATCTGCGTGAAATAACTGAGACACTGCTAAATGATTACTGAAGCCAAACCTGTTTTAGATCTCAGATGTAATTATATCACAAACTTCTAATGAAATTCTCCTTTTTGATTCTTCCGTTTTACATCTCTGGGCAGACTGCATGGATGTCTCCTCCAAATAGTTATTCAAAATTTTATTTCTGATGTCTTCAATGTTACTATTAAAAACGCCAATACACTTATTTACTGTTATGACATCGATATTACATTTTTGTAATTGATTGAACAATATATCACAATGAGGCATAACTAAATGAAAAAAATTTAACCAGTAAAGAAAATGTTCATTTTGTAAGTAGTTTTTTAAACCAATAGTTTGGTTTAGAGTGTTGTTTCCTGATTCATTATCAATGATTTTTTCTAAACAATCTAATAATTCTGTTCGGTAGGTATAAACAGTCTCTATGCACTTTGTATTAAAATTCCATCGTGTTGGAGCCGCTTTAGGTAATCTCACCTTAACAACATTATCTAACACGGCTATTCTTTTTGGCGATTTTCCAAAGAATGAAGTAAAGCTATGTAAACTAGAAAAAAAAAATTATGCTTTTATCCTGACTTGATGCTTTTTGTAAAATTAAATTTAGTTGGTGAGCGTAACAATGAATAAAATTTGCTGAAGGATAACTTTTTTTAATTTTGGCTTGTACACCTCCAAAAGCACCACACATTACTGATGCTTCATCGTAACTTTGTGCTATCAATTTCTCAGGACTTTCATTAATTTTCAGACATTCTAACTCTTTTAAAATTACATATGTCAAATGCTGCGATGTCGTTCCTTGAGGCTGAATAAATTTCCAAAATCTCTCACATACACACCGTCTAAAACGTATCTAAACACAAAAACTACTTGTACTTTATTGGAACTATCTGTGGTTTCATCCACTTGAACTGCAATGAAGTCAGATTGATTAATTTCAGATTTTATTTCTTCGTGAATAATCGCCAGTATCGATTCTAAAAGTTCATTTTGAATTGCCTTCGAAGTGCCCTTAAACACAGTACTGTTTTGCAAATGGTCTTTAAAAATGGCATCTAGTTCAGATAAATTTACTAGACCTCGAAATATTCCCGGGTTATCAGAGGACTCAGTTTCGTCATGTCCGCGTAGTGCTAGCTCAAAAGCTCCACAGAATAATACACAGTCTATTATTTTATTTAAAATATATCTATTTTTAGAAACGTTTTGGTTGTAAGCTTTTAAACTTTTTCTATAGGCACTGTCTAACTGCATTCTAATATCAACGGTACCAAGTGTTGCTAGACTACAACAGTTATTCATATGACTTGATGCGAGCGAATGTTTCTATACTTTCATTTTTAAATGTTTCAAGTCAGTTACACCTATGTTGAACCATATAGGATCAGGATCATCACCAAATAACAGGCATAGGAAACAAAAAAAAATGCATTTTTTACTCCGCATCCGCAAATCCACTCGGATAAATCGTACATTGAATTTCGAAAATACCTATTAACTTCTTTTTTCTTATCAAGAGATGTTTGCTTTATCGTCATATTAGGTTTTGGATGGCCACCACCTTTGAATTTCACTCGGTCTTCATAACCCAACTTATGTCCATCTTTCAGTTTTAATATATTTTGTACAACAATCATATTTAATAGTAAACACCAAAAACACTGTTTTACTTAATTTCACGACAAGTAGAGATTTACTAATAAAATGTTCACAAATAAAAACATTAAAAACAACGCTACAGAATTTACCGACCAACGAGTACCTAGTCAGCATTAAGACTGCTCTACTGAACTTCGTGCGAATCGTGCGTTATCGTTTCCGTAAAATGTGTCAGGGACATTGTCTCCGCCAGTGTTTTCTGTCTCTTTTGCTTTCCGACGATTCGCGCATAAGTCTATTTCACTTTAATTCGTTGTAAATTCGGTCCGTAGCTAGCTTTGAGGACAAGTTGTGGATTGACCCAAGATTTTTAAATTCTATAAATGAATATGAATATAGAGGTTCGGTGCTCGGAGGGGATACGAAATCCTGCGATCTAGATATTTGAACAGTATTGTGCATAGAATGAACTAGAAACTTTAATATATTTTTTAAGAACATTAAAAATATATCCATATATTATATATTTTTAAACTTCAGAACGTGAATAGCTCTATTTTTTTATTTGTATGTGGGAGATCATTGACCAAATGGCCCTATAGAAGAACCGCCAGTGAGTTAGATTTTCAATTCTGTATACGTTCTTAGTTGTAGTAACATTTATTGTAGGGACGTTTAGAATGAGGACAAATTAGCAATATACCACTATAAATGCCACTGACCTAGTTTTCCACAAAACGCCAAAAAAACATAAACTGAACTCGACACATGTTTCGTCAACCAAGTTGGCATTATATGGAGATAATTAAAACTAACCTTATGCTAACAATGCATCCTATTTATTATTTATACCTAAACAGTTCGATGAACCATGACTAACTAACAGAGCAAACTATATGGGATTGGCCCTTTGTCACTATTCATGCTATATTTACACTGTAATTTCCAAGCTTTCAAAACTTCCAGATAGTATTTGTTACATTCCTAATTGCTGGTATTTATTTTATAGTTCTCATACGTATGTTGGACCAACTAGACTTATCTGTTCTATCATATCTGAGATGAGCCATATGCTTCTTGAACCTAGTTTGATTTGTTCGTCTAGTTTGTCCAACATACTTTTGATTACAGTCCTTACAGTTAATTTCGCAAATCCCCGACTTTTAGTTTATTTCAATTTTGTCATTTGACTTGCCCAAAAGTTACTGTAATTTATTTCCCGATGAACTGCTGTCATATCGATATCTTTAAAAGCTTTACCAATACCATTTCTGAATCGATACAAATTTCGAATTTTCTCATTCATTTTGAAACGTCGAAAAATTTCGATGTTGGTTTTACATGCAAAAGATTAATTAATTATTGTGTACGTACACTTTCAAAAATTACAATTTAATTTGTTATTATAACATCACGCGTTTTTCGGAATATAGGATTAAATTTAAAAATCCGTCTCTGGGATGATATCCAAATTCTTTATTTCAATTTCCAGATTATTTTCTTTATTACTTAAAGATTATTCAAATTAATATTGAGATTATATAATTTATCGATTAATAAATTCTTATTGTTATTACTGACTACAATTTTATTTTCATATCATCTTAAGATTTTTTTATACATATATCCATAATTATAGTTAGTAAATAAAAAATCATATAGACCTTCAGCCCAGTGCAACCTTGAGAATCGTTCATAGGTATACATTATACAGTACCAAATAATTAATTCAGTCAAAACGTTCTCCCACCAATAATAAATTATATATACCTGATCATAAACCATCGTCAGCATCAGTATTTCCTCTTATTTCGATCAGTTGTGTTCAAGTTGAAAATGGTACTTTCTATGGATAGGTGGGCCGGTAAAGTGGCGGTAGTCACTGGTGCCAGTTCTGGTATTGGTGCAGCCATTGCTGAACGACTGGTCGAATACGGCCTTAAAGTAAGTTATTTAATTATACCAAAATTATAAAATTAAGTCTGCATTTTTATTTGTTTGCCAACATGAATTTCTAGAATTACTCTCGAACTTTTTCTATTTTGATATACAGGGTGGGGCAATAGTGCTTCCGACTTCGATATGTTGAGTTCTATGATAGCTAGAAACTTGATTTAAAAACAAATAAACTAGATAAAAAAGTCTATAACCGGAAATTATTTTCGAATATACAGGGTGAGCCATGACGATTCTACAGGGTAAACTAAATTTTTTTTTAAGTGGAATGCCATGTATATCAGAACACTTTTTGAAACCTCTTTGTAGCCTCCTTCCACTTCTGTATTATGATTGACTCTCTCCCAACCACTTGGATGTAATGATTTTTTTTTCTTTTTGTTGAAATTATACCATTTAAACGTGTATATTAAAAAAAATCACTACAGTCACAGTTACCGAATTTAAGAAAAAATATGTATAGCAGTTATGAGACATCTGTGTAATGACACTCAGCTATTTTCACTTCCTAAAAGTATATAGGGTGGCCAAAAATATTTTTTTTATTTACAACTATTTGAACTGGATTTTCTCAATTTTTTTCAAATATATATACAGGATGAGTCAATAGTGTGTTCTCCTTCAATAACCTTTGAACCGTTAATGATACAGTAATTTATTAAATACAAAAGATTTTTGGGTCGATAAGATCTATCATTTAAAATTATTGTGAAATCTACAGGGTACTTAAATTTTCTGTTACACACAAGAAATACCTTTTTTTAAATGGAACACCCTGTATATTTTGTCACCATTTCATTAAATGAAAAGAGTATTATACAGTGATGTTATGTTTTTTTGGATTTGCATGCAACGTTGCCAAGTTATTTAACATTTTCTGAAATTTAAGGATTTATAAGGGTCCGTTTAATAATTTTTATTTACCTATGAAAACAAGCTGGGTAAGCAAATATTATACTATTCTTAGTTCATACTACACGCTAAGTATTAGTACCTTTTCTACATTATTCTATTTTACAGGGTGTCCATGACGGCATGTCAATTAATGCGAATTTCAAATGGGAAAAACTCTGTTTTTTTAAATGGAACACCCTGTAATTTATTTAAGTGGTTGGATTTATCCTTCAAATTGCTTTCTTTTTTTGTATAACACTTCCTATACCTAAATGTTGAAGTTTTCGAGAAAATTAAGGTTTTCTCTTTTAATCTTGCGATCATAGTAAAAATTATCAAGAATGGCTTTGGAATAACAAAAATTGTGCTGTCAAATTGATATTTTGTGGTTTACACGTAATTAATTTTACTTGGTGGTGATTCGTCTGTATTTCCTAGTTGAGTTAATTATTTTTGTTAAATAAATTATGAATTTTTCACACGAAGAGTTGATCGACATGGTTTATGCATTGGGAGAAGGGGAGAAAAATCTACTATTGGCATCAAGAATTTATATTCAGCGTTATCCAGAACGAAGACATCCTCACCATTCTGCATTTGAAAGGTTGCGAGAAAGGTTTGAATGAACTGGACATGTAAATTATGAAAAACATGAACGTACAAAACTAGCAACAAATGAAGAAAAAATGTTTCAAGTTACATTAAGTGACGTTGAAGATCCGCATAAAAGTATGAGAGAAATTAATAGACCACTTGATATAAGTCAATCCTCTATAACAAGAATATTGACGACACAAAACTTTCATCCTTATCATAATCAACTGCTTCAGGAACTAGAGCCAAATGATTTCGAACGTAGGGTAACATTTTGTGAGTGCACTCAATAAGATTCATCAACCGCCGCAATTTTTTGATTTCGTGCTATTCACTGATGAGGCCACATTTCATAAAAATAGTTGTGTTAATAGATATAACACTTACCACTATGATACCATGAACCCTCATTTTACGAGAACTGTAGATAATCAACACCGATGGTCACTCAATGTGTGGGCAGGGATAGTAGGTGAATATGTAATTGGACCGCATTTCTTTAATGGTCACTTGACTGGGAATATGTACCTCAATTTTTTACAAAATATACTGGGAGGATTGTTAAACGGGTGTCCTCAAAATGTCTTACAGAGGCTGTGGTTCCAGCACGACGGAGGTCCACCCCATTATAGTATTGCCGTAAGAAACTTTTTTAAATGTTACATTTGGTGACAATTGGATAGGTCGAGGAGGATCAGTTCAATGGCCACCAAGGTCGCCAGATTTGACAAAATTGGACTTTTTTTTGTGGGGGTACATTAAAGGATTAGTGTACAAAACATCACCAACTACAAGAGAAGACATGCAGCAAAGAATTCGACTAGCGTTCGACACCATCACACCTAACATGTTGCAAACTGTAAGTGACTTATTTCTTCTAGAGTCAGAATTTGTAATTTACAAGTAGGAGGTCACGTTGAGCATATGTTATAACTTGTTTTATTTTTTCTCTTCTATTTACTGCATACGTTCAAATTTACACTTTTATTTTGTTATGTACATACCTAAGGTAAGGTGTAAATTTTGTCCTTCAAGTTCAATAAATTTGCTACTTTTACTGTTTCCTTTACGATTTTATAGAAAATAATTTTTCGCCTGACCGCAAATTTTGTTTTTCCAAAGCCATTCTTGATAAAATTGTATTAATTTTTAGTATGGTTGTGAGGTTAAAGAGAAAAACCTTAATTATCTCCAAAAATACAACAGTTAGATATAGGAAGTGTTATACAAAAAAGAAAGAAATTTGAAGAACGAATCCAACCACGTAAAAAAAATACAGGGTGTTTCATTTAAAAAAAACAGAGTTTTTCCCATTTGAAATTCGCATTAATTGACATGCCGTCATGGAGACCCTGTAAAATAGAATAATGTAAAAAGGTACTAATACTTAGCGTGTAGTATGAACTAAGAATGGTATAATATTTGCTTACCCAGCTTGTTTTCATAGGTAAATAAGTTATTAAACGGACCCTTATAAATCCTTAAATTTCCAGAAAATGTTATATAACTTGGCAACGTTGCATGCAAATCCAAAAAACAAAATATCACTGTATAATACTCTTTTCATTTAATAAAATAGTGATAGCATATACAGGGTGTTCCATTTTAAAAAAGTATCTTTTGTGTGTAACAGAAAATTTAAGCACCCTGTAGATTTCACAGTAATGCTTAATGATAGATCTTATTGATCCATAAAACTTTTTATTTAATAAATTGTTGTATCACTAACGGTTCAAAGATGTTATTATTATTATTATTATTATTATTATGTATATTTTTGGACGATGTAGAATTGAAAAACGAACATTTTTTGTACGTACATCCCTATGGTTAATTGTAACAATTTTCGATTTATTGATCAATAACTGCAAAATTCAGCAATGTGTCATCACACAGATGTCTCGTAACTGGTACAAACATATTTTTTCTTAAAATCGATAGTTGTGATTGTAGTCATACTTTTAATATACACGTGTAAATGGTATAATTTCAACAAAGAAAAAATCATTACATCCAAGTGGTTGGGGGAAAGGCAATAATAATACAGGAGTGAAAGGAGGCCACAAAGAATTTTCAAAAAATTTACGGTTATAGACTTTTTTATCCAGTTTACCTATGTTTTTAAATCAAGTTTCTAGCTATCATAGAATTCGCGAAGAAAATAGAAAATCACAAACCGTTTGCTGAACTTTCTGAATGCGTGAACTCTGACTAATTGCAAATTAGTTGGCAATTAGTTCTGCTAGAATGAATTATTTCGTATTGACTGGGTGTCCTGTAAATAATTTTCCTCGTAATTTTCATTTTTTGCGATTAGTTTTTCCTGGAGCGGATCTATAATTCGTCATCCTCCGAAGAAGCTAATGTCTGTTGGTCGGAATCCTAAATTTAAAGTCAGACATTTTCAATACTGTTTATTAATATTTTATTTGCTGATTGGTAAAAACAGTATTGAAAATGTCTGACAGTTCTACAAAACGTATAAAAAAGAACATAAAGGTGTATAAAGTTACTAAAAAGTAGATTATAGCTTTTATGATATTAAATGCGCATGATCAAACAAAAAATTCACAAATAATGCGCAAACCATTTCAAATCGGTTACAAACTTGTTAAATAATTTGTTGGAACAAGAAACTATTAGTCAGAATCGTTAAATATTGGCTGCTGGAACGCTACATCCGATGATTGAAACCGTTTCTGGTTGCTGCTGGAACAAACCTATTATTGCTTGACACATTTTAAAATTTTATAAGTTTTTACCTATTTATCAAAAATTCCTAATGGCTTATTGCTACTTTTTCACAAATGGCAATATATTTTTTTTAATAATTCTCTAATAAACATATCTTTCCTCTAGTGTTTTAGCACCAGAACTTTTTACTAATATACAGAGTGTTGCATATTGATATTTGGCAAATTTCGGAAAAAGTGTTAAAACTTTATTTATTTATGAATATTTTTTCAAGCGTAAAAACTTTCTAGACCCCTTTCAACATTGATAAAGACATATCTTTCAAAATAAAATTATCACTACTAAATTTTAAGATATCAAGCAAAACTTTCTTATTTCAAATGGAAACCATAGTCGGCTTAGACTTCAAAATATCGAAAAAAAATTCAAGCTTTCCAAAAATGTATATGATGCGTATATAAATATGTATATTATATTGTCATCAGGATATGTATAAAAATATTTCTATTCAATATTAATATTTAGTGACATTTAACATAGTTGGCTGCAAAAAAACAAGAGTTTTTTGTTACGTCAGTCATATATTGATATATGAATAAATTATAAACTAAACGAAATTGCGGCATTGCAATTTCCGTTAACAAACTTAAAATATAATAACGAAAGTATTAAAACCCGAAAAGATTTTATTTTACCATATGTCAATTTTCACCAATATCTCGAAAACAGTTAGAGATATCGAAATGTGTCGACGTTTCACGAACATCGAGCTCTAGACACCTTGGTAACTGCCAAAATCAAACACTTTAGGACTTCCTGTTTACATATAAGAAAAGTTTCGACAAAAAAGTTTAAAATTTGACTTGGTATGTCTGAATATAATTTCTAATAAGTTTCATAATATGGACAATATTATTTTTTTCTTAGCGCAATATATGTAAGTATCAAAAATGTTAACTATCGATATAAAATGTTCCCAAGTACCAAATTTCATAATGTTTTGTTTCACATACAGACGGACAGACAGATACATTATTAGAAATCTAGTGAAAGGGATATATGGGGATTCAAAACATATATTAAGTACCTCCTTATACTAAATACCAAAATTATATCATTTTGAATTCAGCTCAACCTGCTTCTTTCCAATTTTTCCAAGTTATTTGACTTCGATTATATTTTCTAGGTTGCCGCTCTGGCAAGAAGACTAGACCGCCTGGAATCACTTGCAAAGAAATTATCTGGCAAGAAAGGTAAATTGTTTCCCATCAAAACAGACATGACCAAAGAAGAGGACATCCTAAACGCCTTCAAATATGTGAAAGGACATTTAAGTCCTATTCACATTCTCATCAATAATGCTGGCATTATGCCTACTAACAGTTTCATCTCCGATGGCGATACCAAACTGTGGGAAAACATTTTCAAGTTAAACGTAATTGGCTTGTCCATAGCGACAAGAGAAGCTGTAAAAGATATGATGGCTAATAATGTACAAGGACACATAATTCACATAAATAGCGTCGTAGGACATCAAGTACTAGATTTTCCAGGTCTAAGTGTATATCCCGCTTCTAAATATGCTGTAACAGCTTTAGCAGAAACTTTAAGGATAGAACTTAACTCGTTAAAGTTGAAAATAAAAATAACGGTGAGATATAATATTCCTTCAAATTGATTAAAAATCACATTTTTTCTATTTTCTTTTAGAGTATCAGTCCTGGTGCCGTAGACACTGAATTACAATCAGAGGAATTCAAAGAAACGCCTTATTTCAAAGATCTTCTGAAGGAAAATAAAATACTTAAAATCGAAGATATTGCAGATGCTGCTATTTATGTATTGTCAACACCTCCTCATGTTTTGGTAAATATTTTCAATTATAAGTGACAATATGTTTTTAAATTAGAGCACCTCCAGATTTTCTACATCAAAGTTATCTGAATTCTGTATAAAAATGTTAAAATATGTCTTTAATAAGATATAGGGTTTCGAGGTTCACAGAATTCACAAAATACTATATTCACTGTATGGATCAGGTAAATAATTAATAAAGTTTTTTTTTTTTTTAATTTTAAAAAAAAAAAGGGCTAAAAATTGGAAATAACTTATAAAAAGAATAAATACTTGCTAACACTTGAATCAGGTTCTGCTGTGTGGAATTTGTTTTATTATCCATTAAAAATTTCATACTTTTTTATGTGTGTGTGTGTTTGTGTGAGTATTATTTCCAGTTAATACTCAGAAATTTTAATTGTAATACTTGTATTTTTTAAGTTTGTTTTTATGTATCAGTAAGTTAATAAAATAATAATCGAGAACTAATTATTTAAATTTCGTTTTTTTTTTTTTATATAAAAAAAAAAAAAAAAAAATATATATATATATATATATATATATATATATATTTTTTTATATATATATATATATATATTATATTTTTTTTTTTTTTTTTTTTTTTTTTTTTTTTTTTTTTTTTTTTTTTTTTTTTATGTATATATATATATATTAATCTGTTTATGTTTACTGATGAAAAGATGAAAGGATGAAAATTTATATTTAATATTTAATATTGAGACTCTCCAGGGTTGGGGCAGGTTCAGGCGTTGTCTGAAAAATAATTATACAGCACCAATTTCAATGAAACATACCTTCACACTTATCAAAACAATATAGATTTATTAAATACTTCTGGTATGGTTTAGGAAATGAAATTTTACACAAATATAACTTAAAATTAAAATGGCCTTTTATTTACTGATCAGATCTTTTTAACATAGATGTTCTTAATCGTCGATTACCTAGGATTTATTTATGATTTAACTTACGGAGATTTCTCGAACCTCACGTTTATGACGATCTCTGCTGGATAACGCTTCTATTTAAATTGTTGCTCAGTGCCTCGATCCCTTCTTCATCCGTGACAAAGTTCAGATTCATAAATCTCAACTACCTATGGCTGCTGGACACTGGTTTTATTTTACGTAGCACTAAACCATTTTATTTTACAATCAGAAACATTTATATAAGGTACGTACTTTACCTTTATTATTTTCCTCGATGCACATTTACTACTATATGCACTAATTTTTTGCTCGTTGCAACTGGAAATTATTCTTAAATTCCACTTGGAATTATTTTATGACATTAATAAATTTAATTTAATATATTTTCAGGTTCACAAACCCTGTTTTGATATCTACGTAAACTTGAGAATGGACTTCATTACTTTTAGGAAATATGAATTTAAAAAATTTCTTATAAAATTACATGCTGCTTTGATTCCAATCCAAACTAAAACTTAAATATGGGCTTTTTATTGGTCTAAACTGACGTTTCTCCATAAATCATGACACTTGATTTTTGAAATTTAAAATATGAAAATTTAATTCTCTTTTTATTTCTTTATTATACCTTATGGCTCTAAGTTTATTATTGAATAAAGATATAGAGATGATTAGCTTTATTTTGATATGCCATACTATGGCCTTTTGTGAATTTTAGAAAAATTACAATTGCAACAATTTTTAACAAATTCTCTTATATAACTAATTACAACCATCTAAACCGAATACCAGGGATTATTTTAACAACTAATGAACAATTCAATACCATATTTGCATGACTAAACACATTTAAAACATTATTTTAATTTGCCTTTCGTTTTAGGACTTCGTCAAATATTATTGGCTGGAAACTTTTCAAATACTACAAATTACTTATAACTAACTAACTGGAAACAATAAATAAATGCTATTCTCATGACATAGCTATAAAAAGTTCAACAAATGGTTTTTATTTTGGAAAAAACTTCATATTTGTCAAAATTATGTACCTCCTTGGACATAATGTTACACATATACCTTTTAAATGTCCTTACATTTTGATGCTATAACATTGTATTAGCTCACAAGGTGAGTCTCTTTCACTTTTGTAAAGTTTTAAAGTTAGACGATGCACTTACTTCGTAGAAATGATTAACATCTCAGATAACGTAGAGTTTACGCTACTCAAATTATGAAAGTAGTTTATAGCACTTTTTTCCCAGTGTTTATGATTGCTATCTTACTTGTAACTATTCTATGACTAAATTTAATATATTTGTCTTTAACAATGTTTATAATTTTAATTAATAACAATAAAATTTTATTTTTTTTCTAGGTTTCCCAAAGGTTTTGGTACCTAAAATCAATAATATTTTGGCTCTGGTTGCCATGCTATACACAATAGTCCTTCTGATGCTTATTCTAAATGGAACAATGCTTTTTAACATAACATAACAATATAACGTTCATTTACCACACGGTAGGTGTTTATATCTAGCGTTTAACAACATTTATTAAAGTTCCACCTATTTGATATGAATAAAGTTAACGTAAGTGTCTCTCACTGAAACTGGGCTCCCATACCACTCAAAAATTATCATTTTAATTTAAATATTAGAGTCTTTCTTTGTTTTAGTATTGGCAAAATATCTTTACTATTTTCTTTTTTATTATTTCAACATAATTTTATCCTTATGTACTTGTACATTATACAGTGTGTGGTTTGGTCATCGTAATATATATATATATATATATATATATATATATATATATATATATATATATATATATATATATATATATATATATATATATATATATATATATATATATATATATATATATATATATATATATATATATATATATATATATATATATATATATATATATATATATATATATATATATATATATGTTAAATTCGTTTTCCGGGCTATCCCGCGTAGGTGATAGGCCCCGAGAGTAATCAGAAGCCGCAGTAAGCAGTTATCTGTTAGAACCTGAAGATGGCAGATGAGATTCTGCCGAAACGTCGTTCAGACAACCACGGTCCCTCTCGGGGCCTATCACCTACGCGGGAGTATACCCGGAAAACGAATTTAACATTCACCACCCGCGAAAACCTGAAAACAACATAATATATATATATATATATATATATATATATATATATATATATATATATATATATATATATATATATATATATATATATATAGTTTGAAAGAAACTTGTTTTTCTTTTTGACTTCTTGAACCTTATTTATATATTTTTATAGCAATTGTGTTCTTGGGATTTTGGTTCTTTAATGATATGAATGAAAATCTAAATTGTTTATTTATTCATAAACACATTTTACAAACGTTTCGGTGGCTGTTTTCCACCTTTTTCAATGCAATGACTTAAACGAAAAATAATCTGATGTGGCAATTTATAGTTTAACGTACAATAATGATTACTTAATTAATAATTTGTGCGTATAGCGAGCACATCACTTTTACTGTTTTATACTAATGACGATACTTTTCGGCTTACCGGTAAAAAACATCGTCAGTACAACACAGTAAAAGATCAACTCGGGTACGCACAAATTATTAATTAAGTAACATTATTACGTTAAACTATACACATCAGATTATTTTCGTTTAAGTATCATTGCATTGAAAAAGGTGGAAAAATGCCTTTGAAATGTTTGCAAAATGTCGTTTATGAATAAATAAACAATTTAGATTTTCAAATTTTTATATTTGTATATATATATATATATATATATATATATATATATATATATATATATATATATATATATATATATATATATATATATATATATATATATATATATATATATATATATATATATATATATATATATATATATATATATATATATATATATATACATATATATATATATATATATATATATATATATATATATATATATATATATATATATATATATATATATATATATATTTTTATAGCAATTGTGTTCTTGGGATTTTGGTTCTTTAATGATATGAATGAAAATCTAAATTGTTTAATTATCCATAAACACATTTTACAAACGTTTCGGGTGGCTGTTTTCCACCTTTTTCAATGTAATGACCTAAACGAAAATAATCTGATGTGGCACTTTATAGTTTAACGTACAATAATGTTACTTAATTAATAATTTGTGCGTATAGCGAGCACATCACTTTTTACTGTTTTATACTAATCGATAATGTTTTTCGGTTTACCGGTAAACCGAAAACTATATCTATATATATTATATATATATATATATATATATATATATATATATATATATATATATATATATATTGTGTGCCACCCTGAAATTTTTACATTATACTAAACAAAAAGTGCTTCTTTCCAGGTTTAGCACAGGTTTTCCCAAAAACCCGTACAAATCTTGTCATATGCAAAAACTCAAACTGAGGTGCGTGGCAACTCAGGATTAATACGTTTTTTTTCTCAAAAACTACAAAATGTGCCACCTCTGAAATTATCAAGCATTATACTAAACAAAAGGAGTATTTTTAGGTCTGCTATTGGTTTTTCCCAAAAACTATGGGTTGTATGCGTTTCATTTTTCTTTAAAACTGTTGCAAACTTCACACTTAATTTTTTGCATGTGCCGAGACTTTTACGATTTTTTGGGAAACACCGATAGCAGTTCTCAAAAAAAGCCTTTTTTGTTTAGTATAATGTGAAAATTTCATGGTAGCACACTTTGTAGTTTTCGAGAAAAATATTATTCTTAGGTTGTCACTGACCTCAGTTCTGTATTTTTTTGCTTTTGACGAGACACCTACTACATATATTTTTGGAAAACCCGAAAGCAGGACTGAAAAAACAACTTTTTTTTTTTATCGTTAATAATTCAGAACAGCATGTTTCTAAACGAAAGAAAGATAATACATATTTAATGTTTTTCATATTTTTGTATTTTAAGAAACAAAATCAAATTCGTTATTATTGTTAAATAACCGAACTTTATTTAACACAAATTTATTTACATGGGCTGAAATGTACTAAAGCCTTCCCTGGTTTTATTTATTTTAGATATAAAGATTGGTTTTCTGCATTGTCATTAGTATAATGCGTAATACTAATGATAGACAATACCTAAAGAACATCTCCAAACTTAGTTTAACATAAAAATTATGAAAAATGAATTCAATTTAGAATTTTGACTTCAGACGAATTTAGAATAATACGTCATTTTTATCTGTCAACATTTACTTCGAGACGAACTCAATGTGGACCAAGGACTTAATTTGACTAGAGGACCAGATTTTTGCCCCAAAACATCCAGCTTTGAAGTAATTTAATTACTGAACGTCTATTATGTTGTACTGGCAAGAATATACAGGGTGGGGCAATAGTACGTCCGACATCGATATATCGAGTTCTATGATAGCTAGAAACTTGATTTAAAAACAAAAATACCAGACAAAAAGTCTATAACCGGAAATTATTTTCGAATATATAGGGTGAGCCAAGACGAATCTACAGGATCAACTAACATTTCTTTATATGGAATGCCATGTATATCAGAGCATTTTTGAAACCTCTTTGTGGCCTCCTTCCACTTCTGTATTATGATTGACTCTCTCCCAACCACTTGAGGGTAATGATTTTTTTTTGTTGTTGAAATTATGCCGTTTGTGTATATTAAAAAAATCACTAGTCACAAATATTGATTCTAAGAAAAAATCTGTTAGTATCAGTTATGAAACATCTATGTGATAACACTCAGCAATTTTCATTTTCTAAAAGTATACAGGGTGGCCAAAAATAATTTTTTAAATTTACAACTATTTGAACTCAATTTTTACAATTTCTTCAAATGACACACCCTATATATTTTTTTTACGATGTGATTTAGAATTGAAAAACGAACATTGTTTTGTACTTACATCCCTACGGCTATTTGTAACCATTTTCGATTTATTGAATAATAACTGCAAATTCAGCAATAAAAATTAAAAACATATTTTTTTTGTAATTCAAGAAAGGATATTATAAAATGTGCTCCACATGTTGCCATTTTGATTGATACACATTTCTATGCGTCTTTGGAATGAGGTTTCTACTGATCATAAAATTGCCGAGTGATACTTCTAAAAGCATTTATTATCCTTTCCTTCAAAACTTGGATTGTGTTGGTGATGTTTTTATAGGCATGTAACACGCTTATTATAATACCTTTTCTTGAATTATTTGAAAAAACCCCTTTTTAATTTTTATTGCTGTATTTTGCAGTTATTATTCAATAAACTGAAAATGGTCACAAATAGCCATAGTACAAAAAATGTTAGCTTTTTCAATCCTATATTCATCGTCAGAGTGTTTCATTAAAAAAATTGAGAAAATTCAGTTCAAAAAGTTTTAAATTAAAAAAAAATTTTGGCAACCCTGTATAATTTAGGAAGTGAAAATGGCTGAGTGTTATCACACAGATGTCTCATAACTGGTACTAACATATTTTTTTCTTAAAATCGATAGAATATTTTTAATATACACGTGTAAATGGTATAATTTCTACAAAAAAAAATTACATCCAAATGGTTGGGAGAAACTCAATAATAATACAGGAGTAGAAGGAGACCACAAAGAGATTTCAAAAAATGTTCTGATATACGTAGTATTTCATTTTATAAAATGTTCCTTGCCCTGTAGAATCGTCTTAGCCCATCCTGAAAACAATTTCCGGTTACAGACTATTTTCTCTAGTTTACTTATGTTTTTAAATCAAGTTTCTAGCTATCATAGAACGGCGCATTATTGCCCCACCCTGTATAAATTCAAAGCAGCAAACTAGAGGTAGTGAAGTAAAATTTCTTATTTGTCATTATTTTTAGAACACTAATATGCAAAACGTACCATATCTCTTTTTATTTTATTTCTAAGAAATATTTTAAAACCATTTTTGGAAAAAAAATACTTTGCAATTTTTGACCTATTAATGTAAAATTGAAAACCGATTTTGTTTTTAAATTAAGTAATAAATATTTAGGATGCAATTTTAATTAACGATTTGGTTTAAATTTATTGTGTAATGTTATGAAATACGTAGTTCTAATCTATTATCGCGGTAAGTAAATATCATTTTTTCTTTCTCTTTTTTTGGGACTTACTATCACATGAATAATTCTACGTTATCTAAAAAATATATAAATAAACACACCACATAAATTTGTATGAGGTTTGTTTATTTGCATACCTGTAATAAGATTTTTTTATATAACTGCCAGCCCTGAAAGAAGGCAAATATTTCCTTTGCCTAACACTGGCGGTTCTTCTATAGGGTCATTTAGTCAATGACCTCCCACATACAAATAAAAAAAATAGAGCTATTCATTTTCTGAAGTTTAAAAATATATAATATATATATTTTTAATATTCTTAAAAAATATATTAAAGTTTCTAGTTCATTCTATGCACAATACTATTCAAATATCTAGATCGCAGGATTTCGTATCCCCTCCGAGCACCGAGCCTCTACATTCATATTCATTACATTATTCATTTATAGAATTAAAAAATCTTGGGTCAATCCACAACGTGTCCTCAAAGCTAGCTACGGACCGAATTTACAACGAATTATGGTGACATTGACTTATACGCGAATCGTCAGAAAGCAAAAGAGACAGAAAACACTGACGGGGACAATGTCCCTGACGACCCTGACACGGTAACGCACGAAGCTTAGTAAAGCCAGTCGCCAGTCAGCAATTTTAATGTTGACTAGGTACGCGTTGGTCGATAAATTCTATCGCGTTGTTTTTAATGTTTTTTTTTATTTGTGAACATTTTATTAGTAAATCTCTACTTGTCGTGAAATTAAGTAAAACAGTGTTTTTGGTGTTTACTATTAAATATGAGTGTTGTACAAAATATATTAAAACTGAAAGATGGATATAATAAAGTACAAGTAGTTTTTATGTTTAGATACGTTTTAGATGGTGTTGTATGTTAGAGATTTTGGAAATTTATTCAGCCTCAAGGAACGACATCGCAGCATTTGACAGATGTAATTTTTAAAGAGTTAGAATGTCTGAAAATTAATGAGTCCTGAAAAATTGATAGCACAAAGTTACGATGGAGCATCAGTAATGAGTGGTGCTTTTGGAGGTGTACAAGCCAAAATTAAAAAAAAGTTATCATTCAGCAAATTTTATTCATTGTTACGCTCATCAACTAAATTTAATTTTACAAAAAGCGTAAAATTTTTTTTTTGCTAATTTACATAGCTTTTCTTCATTCTTTGGAAAATCGCCAAAAAGAACAGCCGTGTTAGAAAATGTTGTTAAGGCGAGATTACCTAAAGCTGCTCCAACACGATGGAATTTTAATACAAAGTGCATAGAGACTGTTTATACCTATCGAACAGAATTATTAGATTGTTTAGAAAAAATCATTGATAATGAATCAGAAAACAACACTCTAACACAAGCTATTGGTTTAAAAAACTACTTACAAAATGAACATTTTCTTTACTGGTTAAATTTTTTTCATTTAGTTATGCCTCATTGTGATATATTGTTCAATCAATTACAAAAATGTAATATCGATGTCATAACAGTAAATAAGTGTATTGGCGTTTTTAATAGTAGAATTGAAGACATCAGAAATAAAATTTTGAATAACAATTTGGAAGAGACTTCCATGCAGTCTGCCCAGAGATGCAAAACGGAAGAATCAAAAAGGAGAATTTCATTAGAAGTTTGTGATATAATTACATCTGTGAGATCAAAAACAGGTTTGGCTTCAGTAATCATTTACCAGTGTCTCAGTTATTTCACGCAGATCGATTTAAAGATTATAAAAAAAGGTTTCCTCAAGATATGTTTAAATTAGTTAAAACGGAGTATCCAGTCATAAATCATTTGAAACTTAAAGCTGAATTAGAAGTATTATATAGCCGAGACGATTTTTCCAATAGTGAAGGTGCAGTTGCTTTGTTACAGCTTTTTATTAACAATAATTTGTGCAATGCTTTTTCTGAAAGTTTCAAACTGTTAAAAATCTTGTGTACTCTTCCTATGACTACCGTCGAAAGTGAACGTTGTTTTTCCACCTTAAAAAGAATAAAGAAATTTTTAAGAAATACCATGGGTCAGGAAAGGTTATCTTCTTTAGCTATGCCTACCATATAAAGGGCATTAATAAAGAAGATAAAACACTCTAATGAAAAAGTAATTGACCCCTTTGCATCTCAAGAAGACCCGAGGATCGACTTGGAATTTAAATCACTTTAAAAGGTAGGTAATACAGTAAACTTTTCTAATTGACCTCCCTATCTCTTGACCCACGAACCGCCACTGTTGCCTAATAATAATAATGAATGATCATTTAAAAAAAAATTCTTTAAATTATAGTAATGCAACGCAAGGACAGACCGGGTTTATATCATGCGAGATATTTATATTTTTAATATACAGTATTAGAAAAAGTTTACTTAGAGTGCCTGCTTTGTGTGTGTGCATAAAGGATAAAAATAGCAAAGTCATGTATGCGACAGAAAAAAGTCTATGTATCACTGTTGCCTTTTTCTGCGTTATTATGTTTACGAAGTAACAAGGGTACTTCTCCGTCTCATCATATCCCTTCCACATGTGATCCGGTACGCCTTCAGTCCTCAGTCATCACATCACTTCCACATCTGATCCCTTCCCTTTCTACACTAAGTTTATTGTAGATAGAACAAAAAAGTGTTGCCAGATGCCTGGTAATTACCAATATCTACAATTTAGAATTTTAACTGGCAGTTGTTGTCTAATAATTTTTGGGAACATCATTTTTTTTTATAAAATTATTTACACCTTGAGAAATAACTAAAATCGTTTCATATACAGTGCATAATATGCAATGCATTGCAATGAACATTTGGCGACATCTAGTTAGTAGTAGAGCGGCATACGAGATTTTGTTCATGCAGCTACGCTCATTTATTTTATAATTATAAAATATAAGTGCTACACTGCACAAAAAATGAGAGCTCTACCCTTCTTTCTGCAATGAGTGCAGACTGCACGCAGTGCTACATGTGGACGCATTTTTTCAAAGGTTAACGTAATTTAATCAAAACCAAAAAAGATCAAACCTATAACCAAAAATCAATTAATGACGAACATAATAAATGGGATTTTATTAAGTTCAAAATGCGTGAAAGAATCATAAAATTCCATAATATTATACAAAATATAAACGAAAATGAAGATGATAATATAATTTCTGAAGTCGAACTTGACAGCCAATTGCTATTATTTGAAGTTTCTATTCAATATACTTACTTGTAACTGTTTTACTTTTGTTTATTTTTTTTATAATAAAGTTTTTGAATATTGGCGTATTATTTGAAATATCTGGTAATTTTTCCTAAAATCTGGTAATTTCGTTGTTACTTTCTGATAATCACATTTTCACAATCTGGCAAACTGCAATAAACAATTTTGTGATCACGTGGTGTATGTTCACACAACTGAAGAAAAAGTGCAATACAAGTGGTATTACGGCGGTAATACTGCTGAGGGAGTTATTGGGCGATTCATTT
Organism: Rhamnusium bicolor; assembly: GCA_029963845.1. Lineage (NCBI taxonomy): Eukaryota > Metazoa > Arthropoda > Insecta > Coleoptera > Cerambycidae > Rhamnusium > Rhamnusium bicolor. Next base: position 316,206 of record JANEYF010004999.1, on the reverse strand, counting down.
TTACATTTGAAAACCGTCCTGCCCTGACGGTTCAAACTGTATTAACCATCATTCATAAGATTGAGTCTGTGGGATGTGCGATAAATTGCAGAAAATATAGTCATTTAAATGACGAAGACGACCCTACAGTTTACTTAGGGAAGATCGGGAACTGCTACAAAATTTAGACTACCCAAGAAATTTTTCCTGAAGACCGTACGAAACGAATGGATTTTTGTGAAACCATGATGGAAAAGGCTAATGAAAACGAAAATTTCATCAAGAATATTTTATTCACTGATGAAACATCTTTTTCCATACATGGCCGGCATAATCCTTCTGTAGTTCGATATGGGTCCAGGAAAAATAAACATTTAAATGTGCCATTACGTACTCCATATCCACAAAAAAGTAAATGTTTGGGTCGGCATTTTAGGTGATCATGTCATTGGTCATATTTTCATTGACGGTAACTTAAATGCCGACAAATATTTAAACAGTTTGATCATGTCATTGATCATATTTTCATTGACGGTAACTTAAATGCCGACAAATATTTAAACATTTTGCAGAATCAGATTATTCCGGTTGTTCAAGCTCTTGACGTCAACTTCGGGGGAGATTTGGTACCAGCAAGACGGCTGTCCTGCTCATAATGCAAGAAGGGTGCAAGAGTTTTTAGACAACGCTTTCCCGATCGTCTTATTAGTGGAAGAGGCACAATAAAATTGCCACCAATGAGGCAACATTGATACATAATTCTCTTTCTCTCCCCTGCATGACTTTGCTATTTTTATCCTTTATGTATTCACATAAACAGGCACTCAAATTAAACTTTTTGCAAGACTGTATATTTTACTTTGTTATTTGTAAAATTATTATATAGGTAAGATAGTAATGAAGAATAAACAAACAATAAAAATAAAACAGAATAAATTCCTGTTACCTACTATTATTTAATTTCCATAACGATTGCTGCCAGCTATCTGTAAATAAAAATCATAAAGACTACTAACCCAGCCCGACCCTGACAGCCGTTCCTAATTTTATATTAATTCCGTCAAAACATTCCCCCACCATTAACTTATAGTTATACCCATATACATATAGCCACAGTCTAATACTGTGATATACTATTATCATTTAATCCTCATTGTTTTATTTTATTCTATTTCAAACAGTTGTGTTTCAAAATGGTGCTCTCGCTCGATAGGTGGGTTGGCAAGGTGGCGATAGTCACTGGTGCCAGTTCCGGTATTGGTGCTGCCATTGCTGAACAATTGGTGGAAAAAGGGCTCATAGTAAGTTATTTAATTTTAAGATTTAGATGTTCAATATTTACGTTTTGCACAACTGTTTAGTATTTTTTATTATATTGATAAAGGAAAAAAAAGTGTAAACAAAATATGTTGGAATTCAAATTTCATTTACTCGGTGTGATGATAGTAGTTTCAGTAAAATAATATTGAGGGAACAAAATAAAAGAAAACATGTTCATCCAAGTAGGCTATGTAATTGTGGTACATATTATGAATATGAATATGAATAAATGTTCTAGGATAATTACAAAATACATTTAATAACTTTGATGACATTGAACTTTTTTATCTCCTCTGATTAGCATTTCCTGCAAATGATACTTCGCACATCTTTCAATATTCGTACAGCACAACTATTTATAAGTTTATACAAGAATAATAAATTTAATAGTTTAGACAATTTATACGGATAGATCTTTGTATTATTAATTTTGATGGTACTAGTACACAAAAAAATTTGGCTTTAAGTTTCTTAGTACTAACTAAAAACAGCTGAGGGCTTAGTATTACATTATCGTAAAAATATCTGATGTGGCCAGAATATAACTTTCTTATACCAGTATACAGGGTGGGGCAATAGTGCGTCGGACTTCGATATCTCGAGGTCTACGACAGCTAGAAATTAAATGTATATATATATATATATATATATATATATATATATATATATATATATATATATATATATATATATATATATATATATATATATATATATATATATATATATATATATATATTTTAATATATATATATATATATATATATATATATATATATATATATATATATATATATTTTTGGTCATTTTTTAGAACACGCACTTCTAAGATACCATAAAACCAATTATACCGACACACTCTACACATCATCAGATGTTCGTAGCACAGTGTCATATCTTGTGCAAACAACCTAACTACCCTTAAATAAAACAATAAGATTATAACACTTGACATAATCCACCCTGTATTCATTCATACGGCTGTCTGGGTGTGTTGTATAAAAACGTGGTTATATGACTCCTTATGGGTTGACAGCGCAGGTACAAAGTAACTATTAACATCTACGTATTTCCCTTGCCCTAAAACATAGTACAAAAAATACGATATTGCAAATATCTTTCCCTTACCCTTTAATTTATTCTATATATATATATATATATATATATATATATATATATATATATATATATATATATATATATATATATATATATATATATATATATATATATATATATATATATATATATATTATATATATATATATATATATATATATATATATATATATATTTATTTATTTTTTTTTTTCTTTTATGCGGGAATACCCGATTTATTTCTACATTTTTACTGTTCGTAACTAACCCGCGTCTAGCTATTTCCCTGTACTTATATATATATATATATATATATATATATATATATATATATATATATATATATATATATATATACAACAAATAAGTTCGAAATCGATCTATGTCTGGTTAGGAATTGACAAATGATATTGGCTTTCCATCTATCATGATTTGAAGGTGTAATTCAATGCAGGTCGGGGTATTTGCCCGCTGAGTAGTTGTTTCCTTCAAATCATATTTAATAACATTAGTTTAGTCCACCTGAGCTAGGGGTCGCCGCTCTCGGTACTTGCTGTGATGCAAGTCGCTATCCGCCACAGAGACATCTAGGATGTCGGTCGGATAGTAGCATTCAGACCATATGAGAAGTTTCATACCTCTCACCACTATTCATATATATATATATATATATATATATATATATAACAGGGCGAGCCAAGACGAAATAGGGAACTTGCACATTTTTTTTACTTCATAAAAATGTTCTACAATACTAAAAAATAAGATATGCAAAATATGACGCCTTAATTCCCAATAATAAATTTGTTATAAATTATTAAAGTTTCGCGCGCGAGCGAACCGTTTCAAACAGGTTCAAAAGCGCGGGAGTAGTCGTGACATCACACCATACCACGACGGAGATCCCAGCACTCGACTGCTTGATTTCAGCCGTAAAAATACCAGCATCGCCATAAATTTTAAGTGTATAGGTACTTAAAATGAAACAAAAACTCCTTATTTTAAATATTGCATTGTACCGTTGTGTAAGAATACTACAGTAAAAGTGCCAGATAAAATATTTTAATGTTGCCAGAAGATAAGATTCGTCGTGGCTAAAAGCGTGTAGAAGAAATGAAAAAGACATTTCACAGAGCAGTAGGTCTCTACATGTGTGTGAAGATCATTTTAATGTAAGTACATTATTAAATACTATATGTCTATCTATTAGTTTTTCGCAGGCGGGCAATAAAATATGCCGAATTCCGAATTATTGAATTTTAATTAGGATAGGATTAAAGAAAGAATGTGTATACAATGTTAGAAAATAAGATTAGTAGATAGAATGTAATTTAGTGATACTAAGTAAAGGTAATTTCCTGGTGCGAAAGTAAACAGCTATTTATTATTATACTCTTCGCAAATACGATTACGAAGAGTATATTGCATTTGATCGGGACATTTCTAAAATCGTTAATATCGCTCGCAGAGAAAAAATCATTTCGTTCGTCATCGAATTCTGAACAACTTTCAAAATGACCGTCTGTTCATCTGTCCGTCCGTCTGTCTGTCCGTCACGTTCCTTGTAAGCACGATAACTAAAGAAAAAAAGTCCGTTCGAATTGAAATTTGGGCTATAAGTTAGTGTTAGCTAGAGGAAGAAATCCATTGTTTTTGAAAAAAATCAAATAGTAAATAAAAAAGTTATAGGACATTTTATTTAAAAATATGAATCTACAGAGGGTTGCAATTTTCAATGTACTACTAAAATTGAAGTAATTTTCTATTGACACCAAAATGCTGTAAAATATATTACCACAAATTTCGCCTACGCAGTCGGCATCATCGGGAGATGAAAAAAAATTGAAAATTAAATATGTGATCAATATATTAGGTATTGTAAGAATGAATCTTAGTTTATACTATAAAATATACTGCCACGCGTTTCGCCAATACAGTCGGCACCATCAGGAGAGAAAATTAAATATGTAGTCAATACATTAGGTATTGTAAGAATGAAGTTTATAAGACAAACACAAGATTCTTTTTTAAAAACTGCGAAGAGTATCCTACAGAATGTGCAACAAATGTCTTCTATACAGACACTTTACTTTACACGTGTGTACAAAAAAAAAACACGAAAAATATAGAAGTGGCTGTTGTAAAGAATTACCCTAAATTCTTTCAAACATAAGATAAGTCTGCTAAAAATGCTTAGTTGCAACTAAGCATTTTGTAATTATTTCTTTTTATTCTGTGATCAAGTCATAACTATTTTATGTTTATAAATTATTACTAAAAGCTAAGAAAATACATACTTCTCTGCATTGACCCTGCGGACTTCTCCAAGGGAAAAACTTTCACTATTTTGTATAAAAGATGCCACCATAAACATATCCACTTTAGGCAAATTATCAGATTGGCCCTTTGAAAACCTTGATCAGTCATTTTAAAATATCTGTACAACTACAATAAGCGGTACTATAAAAACACAATTATATATTTATATCAGAACAGTCACTAACAAATCAACCACAGTCTTATAACACCGGTAAACATCTGATTGTATTGCTTCCCGGCGCGACAACTACCGAATATGGTATGGTGTGACGTCACAGTCAATAGTAGCTCGTTTCGGGCCACTTCAATTTTATCGCTGTTTAGATCCTTTATACTGATGGCGTGGATTTAGAAAACTTATTTTTTTGTGAAGTACACGTTTTATTACAACGTTACGCTATGTTTTTTAGTATTATTTTTATTTTTAAAATTATAGGCAAGTTCCCTAACAGCATCAAGTGCCTTTTTTTAAATAATATGCTATGTATATCTGTACATTTTATGAAGCCTCTTTCTAGATTCTATTCATTCCTATAATATTATTGACTATCTCCCAACCACTTGGATGTAATAACTTTTTTTTGTTGAAATAATGCCATCTGCAGATGCATATTGAAAAATCACCAAAATCACAATTATGGGTTTTAGGAAAAACATGTGAGTACTAGTTACGAGATATCTAATTAATGTTTTTGATCATTTTTACTTTCTAAAAATCTACAGGGTGGCCAGAAATTATTTTCCAATTAAGAACTTTTTGAAATTGAAATTTTTCATGTTTTTCAAATGGAACACCCTGTATATTTGGCAACGTTGTGATATAGAAATGAAAAACGAACATTCTTTGTAAGTACTTCCCTATGGCTAATTGCAACCATTTTCGTTTTATTAGCAATAAGTACAAAATTCAAGAATAAATTTAAAAATAGAGGTTTCCTCAAATAATTCATTAAAAAAAATTATAATAAGTGCTCCACATGTTGCCCAGTTTGATTGACATACGCCTCTTTGTAAATATTTGTTGTATAGAATTAATTTGATTTTTTGAAATAAATAAATCATTTAAATATTATTATTTATTTTCATAGATATGTTTGTGTTATTTTACATTTAACCCACTATATCTTATTAAATATGAAAGATAATAATGATAATTTATTATATATTGCTGAATTCAGAAAGAAATTTTCTTTAAATAAATTGAGCTGAATACACAGGGTGTATCACCTCTTAAGAAATAAATATGGTAAACATTTACATTACTGAACTCCTCACTGATTTTTCTATTTTTTTACACACTAATTTGCGGTCGTAGAACACTAATTTGCAAAAATGTTTCGTCAGAAATGTACAGTTTATCAAAAAAAAAAAAAAAGGTTTTGTCACTTGCACTTTCTATCACTTTCTTCAGCACAACTAAATCACATTTGGCCCAAATTTCTCTTTAACTTATATTCCAACTAGTGTTGAATACGATATGTACCCGAATATGACAAAAATACTAATATCTCTCCCAAAAAACACAAATTGTTTGTACTAAATCACAAAAAACCATTAAACTGTCAAACAATATGCGCATGTGCTAGCACAGGTGTGAAGTTAGCAATGGGTTGCCAGCAATACCCACATACATTTCAGCAACGGAAATAAGTTAGTTATTTGCTGTACAATAACCATTCAAATATATGTCATTACCCTTAATTTTCCTTTCCTTAAAATGACTTTGACATGCCGTTATTCCGTTCCATATATTTTGCTCAACATTTCATTTTCGATCACTAACCTCGAACTGTGACCTTCATGACATTCAAAATTGCAAAAAAGCTCATTTAATGGCAAGGAAAATTAATTAAGGGGAATGACATAAATTTGAATGGTTGTAGGGCAAGGAACAGAGTGACATCAGTTTATGTTTATCAAAACCGAAAGTCTTGACTTTGGAGAACAGGTTGATGTCATTTATACTGACTTTTCAAAAGCTTTTGATAGACTGGACCATGGTATACTTCTGGATAAATTGAAAAAATGTGGTTTTTTAAACAATTCTATACAATTCTTATCTAGTTACTTATTAGATCGACACCAATTCGTCCAGTATCAAGGCTTCAAGTCTGACACCTTTACATCATCATCTGGAGTCCCACAAGGATCTGTTTTGGGTCCGCTCTTTTTTTATTTTCTTTATTAATGACATCAACCTGGAGCTCAGTTGTGATTCATTACTGTATGCAGATGATGTAAAAATATTTAAAAACATAAAATCTCTATGTGACTGTGATATGCTTGCATCTGACCTTATTAAACTCGAAAACTGGTGTCTCATAAATAAATTGCCCTTAAACATACAAAAATGTAATGTCATATCGTTCACCAGACGAAAAACGACAACTCAATTTGAATATAAACTGAAACTGGACAACACAACTTTAAATCGCCTGACATCAGCAACAGATCTTGGTGTTATCTTTGACACTAAGCTTACCTTTATTAATCAAGTAGAATCCATAGTTTCTGCGTCATATCGGTCATTAGGTTTTATCATTAGAAATTCTCGCGGTTTCTCTGACATTTCAACACATACTACATTATTTAACACCTTTGTGCGCTCAAAATTGGAATATGCAAGCTTGGTTTGGAGCCCATGCTATGAGACTCATATTGCTAATATTGAAAGTATACAAAGAAAATTTTTAAAATACTTAGCATTTACTAGGGATCACACTTATCCACCTATTGGCGTTGAGCACAGTTTGTTATTAAATCGTTTTAACTCAAAAAAGTTTACAACACCGAAGAGACCTTAACAGCGTAATATTTCTGTTTAAATTACTGAACAATAAGCTTAACTGCTCAGACCTTTTAGAAAAAATTAAATTTCATGTCCCCTCAATACCAACTCGATCCATGTCATTATTATATTTAAGAAGACCCCGAACAAATATTTTAAAATTTTCGCCTCTATATGAAATGTGTAGAAATTTTGGTAGAATAGAACATAATATAGACTTTTTTACTGTACTATTAATGAAATAAAAGCCAAATGGGATATATTATAGAAAGTAAGTTTAGTATTAGTTACATTAGATATATTATAATATATTAATTTTGTGTACGTTTCTATGTTAATTTATATATTTAATTATATTTTCATGTTAGTTAATATGTTAAGGTACTATGTTAATGTATGTTTCATCTATATCTGATTATTTGTGCCTACCCTGTAATTGGAATGTAAATTCTGTTGGGTTTGTAAAATAAAATAAAATAAAATAAAAAATAAAATAAAAACTTATATCCGTTGCTGAGATGTGTGCGTGCCGCGTTGCTAACTTCACACCTGTGCTAGCGCATGCGCATATTGTTTGACAGTTTATTCGTTTTTTGTGATTTAGTACAACAAATTTGTGATTTTTGAGATAGAATTAAATTAGTCTTGTCATATTCAGGTACACATCCTACTCAACACTAGTTGAAATATAAATTAAAGAAAAAATGTGGTCCAAATGTGAATTAATTATGCTATACAAAGTGATAGAAAGTGAGGTGCCAAACCGCATTTTTTTTTTTTTTTTGGAAAATCGTAATTTACGACGACAAATTTTTGCAGATTCGTGTTCCATGACCCCAAATTAATTTACAAAAAAAAATAAAAAAAAATCAGTGAGGAGTACAGTAACGTAAATAATAGGGAACTTGCCTATAATTTTAAAAATAAAAATAATACTAAAAAACATAGCGTAACGTTGTAATAAAACGTGTACTTCACAAAAAAATAAGATTTCTAATTCCACGCGATCAGTATGAAGGATCTAAACAGCGATAAAATTGAAGTGGCCCGAAACGAGCTACTATTGACTGTGACGTCACACCATACAATATTCGGTAGTCGTCGCGCCGGGAAGCAACACAATCAGATGTTTACCAATTCCAATTCCAATTTAAAATCTTTATTCACAATTAAGTAGATTATTTACAACTTGTATGGGGTACAGAGTAAGATTTATATTAATATATACATATATACAGAAAAAAGAAAACTAAAAATCAATTCATTCATAAAATACTTAAAAATAATAATACAAACAAATTAACAAAGTATGACATTCTATATAAACATATGTACAATATGGTGTTATTAGACTTTGATTGATTTGTTAGTGACTGATATAAATATATAATTGTGTTTTATAGTACCGCTTATTGTAGTTGTACAGATATTTTAAAATGACTGATCAAGGTTTTTCAAAGGGCCAATCTGATAATTTGCCTAAAGTGGATATGTTTATCGTGGCATCTTTTATACAAAATAGTGAAAGTTTTTCCCTTGGAGAGGTCCGCGGGGTCAAGGCAGAGAAGTATGTATTTTTTTAGCTTTTAGTAATAATTTATAAACATAAAATAGTTATGACTTAATCACGGAATAAAAAGAAATAACTACAAAATGCTTAGTCGCACGTAAGCATTTTTAGCAGACTTAGTCTTATGTTTGAAAGAATTTAGGGTAATTCTTTACAACAGCCACTTCTATATTTTTCGTGTTTTTTTTGTACACACGCGTAAAGTGTCTCTATCGAAGACATTTGCTGCAAAGGAAATGTTGCGCAAATGTATAATTACCTATCGTAGGTATTTTCGTACTATGTTTTGGGGCAAGGGAAATAAGTGATTGTGTCGTGTTATCATTCACATAATAGATAAATGTAAGATTTGAATAGAATAAATTAAAGGGCAAGGGAAAGGTATTTTACTAGAGGTAAACATTTTACTCTTCGCAGACAGTAGTGTTATTGAACTTTTATATAATTGTTGCACATTCTGTAGGATACTCTTCGCAGTTTTTTGAAAAGAATCTTGTGTTTGTCTTATAAACTTCATTCTTACAATACCTAATTTATTGACTACATAATTAATTTTCTCTCCCGATGATGTCGACTGTATTGGCGAAACGCGTGGCAGTATATTTAATAGTATAAACTAAGATTTATTCTTACAATACCTAATATATTGATCACATATTTAATTTTCAACTTTTTTTCATCTCCCGATGATGCCGACTGCGTAGGCGAAATTTGTGGTAGTATATTTTACAGCATTTTGGTGTCTATAGAAAATTACTTCAATTTTAGTAGCACATTGAAAATTGCAACCCTCTGTAGATATTAACGATTTTAGAAATGTCCCGATCAAATGCAATATACTCTTCGTAATCGTATTTGCGAAGAGTATAATAATAAATAGCTGTTTACTTTCGCACCAGGAAATTACCTTTACTTAGTATCACTAAATTACATTCTATCTACTAATCTTATTTTCTAACATTGTATACACATTCTTTCTTTAATCCTACCTTAATTAAAATTCCATAATTCGGAATTCGGAATATTTTATTGCCCGCCTGCGAAAAACTAGTAGATAGACATACAGTATTTAATAATGTACGTACATTAAAATGATCTTCACACACATGTAGAGACCTACTGCTCTGTGAAATGTCTTTTTTCATTTCTTCTACACGCTTTTAGCCATTTTGATCGACGAATCTTATGTTCTGGCAATATTATAAATATTTTATCTGGCACTTTCACTGTAGTATTCTTACACAACGGTACAATGCAATATTTAAAATAAGGAGTTTTTGTTTCTATTTTAAGTATACACTTAAAATTTATCTGAAATCAAGCGGTCGAGTGCTGGGATCTCCGTCGTCGCTTGTAAAATGTATGGTGTGATGTCACGACTACTCCCGCGCTTTTGAACCTGTTTGAAACGGTTCGCTCGCGCGCGAAACTTTAATAATTTATAACAAATTTATTATTGGGAATTAAGGCGTCATATTTTGCATGTCTTATTTTTTAGTATTGTAGAACATTTTTATGAAATAAAAAAAAATGTGCAAGTTCCCTATTACCGAAAATATGTGTAATTTTAGATTTTTTTCTTAGAAAAAATCAAGCAGTGAAATCGAGTGTGGCACTTAATATGATCACTCTATACACACTATTTAGAATTTAAAATTACCTGTTTCTTTTCTATTTTTAAATTACTCAGTTACAATAATATTTTGTAGGTTGCCGCTTTGGCACGAAGGCTAGATCGTCTAGAAGAACTTGCAAGAAAAGTGTCCGAAAAGAAGGGGTGAACTGATCCCCATTAAAACAGACATATCCAAAGAAGAGGATATTCTAAATGCTTTCACATATATAATAGAAAACCTAGGTCCCGTTCACATTCTCATCAATAATGCTGGCATTATGCCTACTAATAGTTTTATCTCTGATGGCCCCACCGAGGTTTGGGAAAATGTCTTTAAAACAAACGTAATTGGCCTGTCCATAGCAACAAGAGAGGCTGTAAAACTCATGAAGGCTAACTATATAGACGGACATATAATTCACATAAATAGCATCTTGGGACATCAAGTACTCAATTTTACAGGTCTAAGTGTATATCCCGCTTCTAAATATGCAGTAACAGCTTTAGCAGAAACTTTACGGATGGAACTTAATTCACTTAAGTTGAAAATAAAAATAACGGTAAGAATAATATTCTTCCATTAGTATACACGGTGATAAAATAACTCAATAATGACTGTTTGTAACTTTGTAAAAAATATTGCCTATTGAAGCTGTGGTAATTTCCAGAATGATTTCTAGAAATTACGTAACCTGATAATACTACAAATCAACTTTAATTTATAAACAAATTAGTCGGGGAGCTGGCGTCCAAAATGTGCAAGAGTTTTCTCAAAGCTAATTTTTTGAGATTAGGTTACTTTTTAGTGATGGAAAGTAACTGTAGAGTTAGCATTTCCGGTACCGGGACACCTGGCGCTGGGACGCTCGCAAAGGTGTAATATTAATTAACGTCTCTAAACTGTTTTCTCAGAGCTAAAAATTTATAGAGAACGAGCAAATATAATATAAAACAAGAATCCAACACTCAGACAGCAAAATATAGGGACACGTGGCGTCAGCGCTACTTCATACCTGTCAAAAAAATGACGTGTGTCAAAGTGATTTCTCAAAGCTGAAATTCTCCAAAACATTAATTAAAACTATAAAGTTAATAAAGGAGACAGTCAGACTCATTTATGATAGGACCACGTCAGTCAGCAGTTGATAGATGTGAGAACGGTAACTGCGCGCATTAGTACGCCTTTCTCAATACATATCATTTATTTTATATAAAAAAATAATTTTAATTGTTTCTTAATAATTGTAATTGTTATATATCAGTTATTATATAGATAACAGTTATTTTCCATCATTAAAAAGTAACCTAATCTCAAAAAATTAGCTTTGAGAAAACTCTTGCACATTTTGGACGCCAGCTCTTAGACTAAATAAAATTAAAAAACGCAATTATTGTATATTATTTAATTTTGAAATCTCAGACATTGTAGTTGACGGACCCTTAAATTTATTTGACCATGACTACCAGCATTACCATTTTCGTTATGTTCTGCTGCACCATTAACTCTGAGTTCTGTTTGATTCACTTCCTTCCTGTGCTCTGACTTTTACCACCATTTGTTGGTGATGCTCGTTGTCAAGTTGTACATGTGACTTAAAAGAAGTGACACTTATTTTTATTAGCAGAGTTTCGCCTATCCCTTTCTTAGGTAACTGGGATGTTACTGAGTCCTATAGATTAAGCTGCTGATTTAAGCCTTTTGGACATATCATTTTGGCCCACTGGAAAATTTGTTCACCATTTCTTAGAATGATGAAGATTCCATCCAGCATTTGGTGCAAGAAACAATTTGTTTGTAGTAACATGCAGTAGGTGTCGACGAATCCAACTTGCAATCTCTTTCCATACGGATCGTGATTTGTTGCCCGACAAATTCATTTTCATTTAATTGATTTTTCTAACACTTTTAAATAATTTTCACACAATATTTGAAAAAATTATGCCCGACAAGTTTATTGTTTACTACTCTGCCTCTATATCGTTTCCAAAATTCCAAGCAATTTAGAGTAAATTATGAATTTTTGAATATAATGTCTGGTAAGCATAAAATGCAATCTGAATCTATTTCATGATGGTTTTGATTTTCTGTGGAAATTTATCTTCTGGAATGTCTGCCCAGAAGAAATTTCTAAAAATCAAAACCATCACTTAATAGGTTAGGCGTTTTCCGATAAAAGGGTAGGCCGGGATTCATAGAATGACCTGCTAAATCGCCCGATCTGATGCTCCTCAATTTCTTTTTATGGGGACATTTCAAAAGAAAGATGTACAGGGTGGCCCATTTTCGAGCCTCATCATTGAGATCTTGGAAACCGCAAGAGATACAGTATCGGTTAAATTATGGCAAAGTTGCGCAATTTGATGCTTATCAAAATGCTGTGTTGGAATTTGGAAAATTCCGAATACTTACTGAAATATCCGGAAAAAACGATATTTCATAAAACCTTTTTTATTTTTTCTGACGTTTTGAAAACAAATTTTAAAACGAATAACACTTCCCCATTGCCACTTTTTATCCTCTACAAGGTGGCGCTGTCAAATTTTAAATTCGACGTTTCGTCTTCCAGAAACCATCATTAAGTTATTGTTTTTAAATACGGACCTGGATTTTATATTTTATTTTTTGTTATTTTTGGACGACCTAAATGCTATGAACTATCACAAATTTAGATTTTCAAACGTTTCGATGACAAAAACTGACATTTTCCGTATTTAAAAAAAAATAATTAATATGGCACTGTTTCTAAATTCTCAAAAAACATAGGTGTCATCCCTATAAACTACATGTCAGCCAAGAATTAAGGCCAGGAGAGAGAAAGAAGGATTGAATTTTGCAATTGGCTTGATGGAAAATTGCAACAATATGGCGATTTTTAAATAAAATTATCTGGACTGATGAGTGTAATTACAGTACAGGAACAGGTCAGAAAATTTGGAAGTTTTCAAATCTCGAATAAGAGTGTACACAGCTCTGACAATTGCTTAATGAGCTTTCCAAATCGATTGGCACATTGTCTTGCTGTGAATGGAGATCATTTTGAGTTAGGTTAAGTTAGGTTAGGTTTGTTGTGAGTGGGTCTCAGTAGACCCTCCACTGCGGCCATCAGCAGGCCTATTGTGGCTCACGCCTAATTATATTTCACCCAATAAGTTCAGTCTCTTAATGAAACTGATAACTTTATTGGGTGAGAATGTGTCCAGATCCTCTGGCAGCAGTTGCTCTTTGCCAAATATTGAGAATCGGATCCCCTCCACAGCGGAACAGGTGCATAAGATGTGGTCTGCCTTCTGATCATCCTCCAGGCATAGACGGCACTCGGCGTTTTCCACTAGGCCGAGTTTATGCAGATGATAGTTTAGTCGGCAGTACCCGGTAAATAGGCCTGTTAGTGTTTTCAGGTTTATCCTGTTTAACTATAAAAGTTTCTTAGCTCTTGATTTCAAAGGGTATTTTATAAACGCCTTCGAATGAACTAATCCTGGTAACTCTTGCCAATACTGGAGAGTTTTCCTTTCAGTCCAAGTTGAGATAGCCATCTTGGCAGTACTTGAGGATATGCCAAGTATTGGTTCTGGTCCGATGAATCGTGATCCCGCTCCTTCTCTGGCTAAGGAGTCCGCTCTTTCGTTACCTTCCATACCAGAGTGGATCATTTTAAGTACTTATCTATGTATTTTTTGGAATAATGAATAATTTTATTTAATATCACCGATGAATTTTCTTGGTTGATAAATTTTAAATCGATTTTTCTTTAATTTCCCCTAATACAATAATACAAAATATCTAATGATCTCTAAAGATAAATGATATAGTATAGTTTTTAAAAACGATTTTTTTTCTCTTTTAGAGCCTTAGTCCTGGCGCTGTTGACACAGAACTACAACCAGAGGAACTGAAACAAACGCCCTATTTCCAAGATCTTATAAATAATAATAAAATACTTAAATCTGAGGATATTGCAGATGCTGTCATTTATATATTGTCAACACCTCCTCATGTCCAGGTAAACATATTAATTTTTAACTCACTATTAAATTAAAAATAAACTCGCGAATGCCATTGATTATGATAAAAACTAAAAATTCACAAATTTTTAATTTCCAAATTTTCAAAAATTGTCCATAAAAATATAGATTTTTTTATACAGGGTGAGTCACCAAGGGCGCCTCGATCGATATCTACTTTAATATTTATTATACTGAAAAAAGTTTCAAATAAAAGTTGTAGGAGGCTAAGAGTACCATATTTTAAAATTATTTCTAACCACACAGGGTGTTTGATGTTAGAGTAGCATATCAAAAGTGTGTTTTTTAAATGGGACACCCTATATATTTTTGCAAATTCTTATTCTTACTTTAATTGCCTTTTCGAATATGTCTTCTTTTTGAAATTCCGTTACGGCGTTGCCGAATTAATCAACTTTTTTTCAAAAAAAATTGTCACTTGCAGACCTCACTAATAAATTGTGCATGAGCGGTATTTTCACAGATTAAGCAAATTTTTTTGTTAAATGTTAAGCAATGCCATGGCCTAGCCTCCACATATTTTAAAGTTGAAATTATTTGTACAGGGTGTTTATTACGATGATACAAAAATGGCTAACTTTAATCTATCAAAACTTCATTTTTTTAAATGGAACACCCCGTATATTTTTACATATTTGGATAGAGTTTTTGTCGCTCTACAAATTTTATTAACCTATAGTTATACATAAAACCAACGGTTTCCTGTGAACTGCATTCTAATAAAAACATCAGGTAATTTCTAGAAATTTTTTTGAAGAAAGTTGAATAATTCAACAACGCCGCAACAGAATTTCAAAAACAAGATATGTTCGAAAAGGCAATTAAAGAAAGAATAAGAATTTGCAAAAATATATAGGGTGTCCCATTTAAAAAAACACACTTTTGATATGCTACTCTAACATCACACACCCTGTGTGATTAGAAATAATTTTAAAATATGGTACTCTTGGCCTCCTACAACTTTTAGTTGAAGCTTTTTTCTATATAGTAAATATTAAAGGAGATACGACCGAGGCGCCCTTGGTGACTCACCCTGTATAGTTACTGTAAAAATCAGAAGGAAAGTTCATACACAAACAAAAAACGTTGGTTACTTGAAAGCTTATACGTAGTCTATAACTCCTTTGTCTTATACATATTTGCATTTTGAAATCATCATCATTTTTAAGATAGATTCTAATAACTTCATATTTTTCTTAATTTACTTAACCTAAAAATAAATGAGAATACAGGATTGTACCAGTAAACACAAAAGTCAGTGAATGAGAAATAATTTCCGACTCTTTGGTAAAATGTGAGATACTTCTGTCTAGATTGTGGAACACAAATTGCACTCAGCATACAAAAGTGCAGAATTACATTTTCTCGGTCCTCATTTTTTTCCTTTGCATCATTGTCTTCACTGATATCAGTTTTGTGCTCAATAATATTGTTAATATATGACACCTTGTAGATTACACTATATTAACAGTTACAAACTGGTTAACCAAACATTATACGGTAATATTTTGCTTTCTGTTTTTTTCAGATTCAAGAATTAACGATACGACCAGTTGAAGATGTCTGGTAATAGAAAAATATCATAAAAAGTTAATTAGTGTTTAATGTATATTAATTGTTAAAGCACTGTTGTAAATAAATGTCTCTCTACAAAGTACTTCCTAGCAACCTCTCAATTTTTTCAGTCATTATGTCGTTTCAAGCTATTATTTCAATATCATATTTTTTTAATTCTTTTTGCATGAGGTACCTACCTAATAAAATATTTTGTATAAAAATAATTGTTTTCTTACCATCCAGTAACACATACATATAAATTATTTTTCAGCTATCGGCTGAATTTTCGTTAAACGTACCAGATTTTCGTACAGAACTCATTATTTTTATTGACAAATGGCTAATATCCCTAATAGCACAACTTAGTCCTATGGACATCCGATGAACGTCCTCAGCGGACATTATAGATAATTCAGGACGTCCCATGGACAGCCTTTTTTAGTCCAAAGGACATCTTATGGACATCCTTGGGATGCCCAAATGTCACAACTTTAAACCATATTCGGACGTCCATACGGAACATCTGAAGGACGTCTATAATGGGACATTATTTGGATATCTTTTTAATACCCCATAATACCCATATTAGTTTATTTTCCTTTCTTGGGTCTCACTATCACAAATCATTTTTAAAACTTATCGATTATCTAAAAAAAAATACAGATATCCAGTTATGACATTGGAAAAATAAGCCTCCGCGCTTGTTACTACATCAAAGAATTATTCAGAGGGTGTTTTTTGACAACTAGAACCAGACAAAAGACTTATTTTTGCAGTATTACACTGGGTAACTGTATTTTTTAGATAATCAACCTTAGAATTATTCGTGGGTAGCAAGCCTCAAGAAATATTAAGAGAATGCTACAAATATTAATGCCCCAGAATAAATCACATTTATATTTGTATTGTTGTCTACTTCTATTATGCTGTTGACTTCAAAACGTTAGTAACTTAGTACTTATGGTAATATTTTATATTATATTTCACAAAATCAAAATAACTATACAAACTACACCAAAAGCGAAGCAAAATCTAGCAAATAAACTGCCAAAATCATCTATCACTTTTTCCAGAAGGACACTTACTTAGCATTGTTGCCAAATCAAATACCTTCATTTCCCGCCACGGCATAATTTTTGTTCATAAGATGATAATAATTGTAACTGTAACATCTCTTTGTATAAAAAAAAATAATAATAAATGACGATAATACCTGATATACACGATTTTATTTAGTTGTTTAGATATTATCTGTTGAATGTTGAAATCAATTGTTAAGAATTTATTATTTTTCCACTTGGCAACATGGAACATGTACGTTTCCACTCGCGCGAATTGCGAATTTTGAATTGCATTTGTAGCTTTCACATCATATATTAATAATATTCATTTTACGTGCATAACACATGAAGTATGCTTAATACTTTAATACAATACAATATTGTTATTATGTTATTTTTATGATCCAGATATGATTTATAGATGTTTTTACTTTTTCACTTTTTATGTAATAAATTTAATTTTTGAATTTATTGTTATCATTATGAATACATAGGACACGCCCATATACTAACTCACAAGGAAACATAACAAACCTAAAAATATTTTTTTAGGAACTAGAACCAGAATATCACCACCTAGTGGAAATAATTTGAAAAAAATTTACTTAGTTAAATCAATCAAATCACTCTATCCCTGCAAAGAATCTATAAAACGTGAGTGTTCATCTATTCGCAAAATGAACATTTTCTACACAATTTCAAAATGTGTTCAAACAGCAACGTCCGTCAGACGTCTATTTTAAGTCCTTTGAAGTTGGTATATTAAATGTCCAAACATGGACGTCCATCGGACATCCATTTTATGTCCTTGGAAGTTTGTACATTTAATGGTCGGATACGGGCATCCTTTGGATGTCCATTTTATGTCCATGGGCGTCTGTACATAAAATAGACTTAGAATAGACGTCCCCAGGGCGTTGTGTGCTATTAGGGATGTAGTAGAAAAGAATTTTTGTACGATATCCGAACATGTTGGTCTCGAACTTATTTTTATGGGTGATAATGCTAGGCCCCATAAGGCTCGTAGCGTAAATGAATTCATTAAAAATGAAGTCATCAATGGCATGCTATGGTCTGCTTTATTTCCCAAACTCAACCCAATCGAAATCATTTGGGATGTTTTATAAAGAAGGATTACAGCTCGGAAAAATCAAAGACAAACAGTAGATGATTTGGTAATGCTCTTTTCGAAGAATGGGCACAAATCCTTAACAAAATTATCACCACCACTATAAGAAGTATACTCTAACACTACATGGGTAATAAGATTCAAGAAGAGGCCATACACAATATTAGTTATTTTTATAAAAGTTAAGACGAAAAATACTTTAAGTAGTTTATTGTTGAAGAATTGATAATTTACTGTATACAGTGTGTCGGTAAAGTATCGAATAAATTCATTATTTCTTAAACCAAACATGTTTAGAAAAAAATCTCGGACATTTCGATTTTTAATTTCAATTGCACACGTTATCCTTTATTTCTTTGTTATAACATCACTGTTTTCGTTATGACGTCTTCGATATATTAGAATTATAAATAGAACACCCTATATATTTCTCCATTTTTGGATTCTGCTTCAACAGCTGATTCTAAATATGATCATACTTAGGGCCTAAAATTGATAAGTTAGAAGATCCGGCCATTTAAAAAAAAACAAGTAAAATGTAATATAAACACGTTTTTTATCAATTTTTGAAGTAGGCTAGTTTTTGTCGTTTTTTTTTGTTTAATCATTATCGTCTTTGCCAGTGAATCATTTAATAATACTTGAGTACAGTGAGTAAAATTGAAAGAGGATACAATAGCTATTTGTGTATAAAGAGCGCAAAGTGATATATTGTCGCTCTGACGAGAAGTTTGATGTGCGACGCGTAGCGGAGCGCGGCTATCTCGCGAGAGCGGCAATGTCACTTTGCGCTCGAATTACACACAGGATTTTTTCTACAACTGGTGTTTTTATAAAAATGTTTGGTAAAAATTAATAATTATTGATGATCTCAAATTTGACAGTTCAGATTTTAAAACGTGAGCATCAATTTGCGCTACACATGTTTTTGTAGAAATGTTTGTTAAAATGGTATTTACTACAAAATAAAATAAAAAATTGCTTTAGTACCTATTAATTATTTATTTAAATACTGTCATCTTATGATTTATATCTATGTATAACAAAATCTAAATGTTTTTGGAATTATTCTAACACCTCCTCCTTCTTTAGTGGTGAAAAGCAAGGCGAAGAATTAAAGGGTATTAAATGTCTGTGTTTGATGACATTTATGTAATACTTTATGCTTACTTTTGTGTCAAAAGCCTCAGATACACTAGACGTTCCTTTATTATGGTTTCCATGGTAACTAAGCGTTTACTTTGTCGCTCGGCGAGCGACAAAGTAAAAAAACGCACGCTCCTCGGAAAAGTGCAACTTTGCGCTTTCTTTTGGAAGCGCAAAGTTGCACTTTTCGCTTGGTTGTAGAAAAAATAAAATATTTTACCGTTAAGTTAGTCGCGATCATAATGTTACTAAAACGTCAGCAGTACATACAGTATTAATATTAGAAAAATGGCATCCCCTTAAGATTCATCATGTGCAAAAACTAAGTGATGATGATCCAGATCGAGGAATACAATTTTGTGAAACAATGATGAATATGTGCAATGATAATCCTCTTCTGATAAAAAATAATATTTTTTCGTTTAATACACTTTCAAATTAAATGATGAAGTGAATCGTCGGAATTGTAGATACTGGGTAAGGGAAAACCCTCGATGGATGAGGGAGCAGCACATATAGAGAAAAAAACCACGTCCTAAAATGTTGCGGATAGAAAAAAAATCGAAAAATATGTTGAGGAGAAGATTTCAGGCTAAATACATATACAGGACATTTCGTTAAAGTGGTATATGCAATTAAAAAATCTCAAAATGATACCAGGTATATTTAACACCCTGTATCAAATTTACATTTCAATTTTTGGTAACAGCAATCGAAAAAACAAATCAAAGTTGAAGAACTACTCATGAAAATAACGAGAATTTGGTTGAGATATATTCATTTAGGATTCTACAACAGTTTTAAATATGTAAATTTTTTTTAGTGACCCATTCCAAATTTTTACTAGTAAATTAAACTCGGATTACGATTATTTCAATTTATCAGTAACGTTTATAATTCATGAAAGAAAAGATATTCAACATTTTATGTGGAAGAATTACACTTTAATAAAGAAAAAAATATATTCTTCGTAATACAATACCGTTATTGCATTATAACTGAACTGAAGTGAGAATTGAAAAGTCGTTTTAAACAGCCGCCGGCTGTTAAGGATCTTTATTTTAGTTTGTTTTCAAATTTATTATTTATCAAATCTGATAGTGCTTAAAATTATTGCGTTATTACGAGAAAACTAGAAAGACACACGACTACAGAGGTGGATGCATTAATAGCAAGTACAAAGGAAGTGTTTCTTAAATCTCCTAAACGTCTTCGTGCATTTCATACCAAGTGTTCCAGTATTCCTGAACCACCACAGCCGATCCTTACACGTTAGAAACATGGTTGCAGGCAGCCTTTTATTATGCTGAATGTTTCCAACAAATAAAAGCTGTGATACTACAATTCAATCTAGATGAGGCTGCAGCTATTAAGGAAAGCCAGAAAAAATTCGAAGATATTTCCGTTGAAACAGCTTTAAAAAATATTGCGAAGAACTATAAACCATTACATGAAAGCATAAAAAAATTAGAAAACAGTGCGTTGTCGTTAGCGGAGTCACTGCAAATAGTGGACGAAGTAAATCTACTGCTACACGCTATAGGTGACGCAACAAATGAGCGCGTTAAAGAAAAGTTCGCAAGTGTTAAATAAAGACACCGGTTTTACCAAATTAAGACAAATATGTGATTGGGCAGCCCCAGATCCGTTAAATGCGTTCAAAGACTATTTTACGTATGTGTGTATTACATCAGTAGATGTCGAACAGTCGTTTTCAAAATATAAGAATATTTTTCACCAACGCGAACATCACTCATGGAGACAACCATAGAAACATACCTGATGCTGCAAAATGACTACACATCTTCTCTAGCTTGTGATAAGCAAACTAGTTCATCAAGCTAGTTAAGAGGGTAAGTTTTACATACATTGTTATAAATTGTAACAGTTTATTGTTTCTCGTATTAGTTAATTTCGCGTACGCCACTGTCCCACGGAACATTTTTGACAGCCCTATAATGAGTAGGTATCGTTATTAATTGCTTACTCATTTTTATATGATGTAGCAGAAAAATAAATCTATTTAAATCTTACAGGGTGGACACTCCTTTCAATCGTTAAACAGATTTAGTTTTCTGCTTTGTAATGAATAATAATCTTATCTGATAAATTGCATGTATTCGCGGAATACAATTAACAATTTGATTGTTATGTTTGCTGTCGCTATAAATAAAATAATAAAAATATTAGAATTATTTTATTTACAATTTTTTTATGAAAAGTAATTACTATTTCTCAAAACTTTTATTCTTGTATTCGAAACTTATAATTTGTTTGTAGGTAGTCTACAGGGTGTTCCCCTAAAAATTTCTACTTATACTATTGATTTTCTTTTTCTTTTTTTGGGACTGACTACCACATGAATAATTCTTCGTTATCTAAAAAACATAATTATTCATCCAGTATGTTACTATAAAAATAAACCTTTGCGTTTGTGACTTTGCATCAAAAGATTACTCAGAGGGTGTTTTTTTACAACTAATATGAGACCGGATTCAGAGAGTGTTCTGAAAAGTTTAATTTTTTTACATTAATATTTTTTTTAGCTGTTAGACATTTGGATAGGAAACAGCATTTATTCAATAAACACGTCTGACTGATCCTTTATTTATCAATTTTTTAAAATAATTTTATAGAACAGTGGCTTAATACCCAAAGAAGGTGAGAAAAACATTATAGGATGCCACAAATAAATAACTATAGACATTATTTTTCTATTATTTAGACACAATTTAATAAGTCATACAAAATATGTTTTATACTGGAAGTAAGCTAGAGCCAAATTTAACATGGCCGCTAACTCTCTAGTAACATTTTTTTGGAACAGTAGTTAAATTGAGAATGTAACACTGGCCCAAAATTTGTTATAATGACAAACCCCTTTCTATAACACGTGTCGCCAACCAAGTAGTCATCCTCTGGAGATGACTAAAACAGCTTTAATAATCTTCAGATGAAGCTAACTTGGTTGGCGAAACGCACATCGAGTGGCCTTTATGGGAACCACCGCAGTTTTAGTGTCGTCACATCAAGAGTAACCTATTTCATTTAAGTGTTTTTTTATATCGAAAATTACAGACAAATCTCACTGTTGAGTGTCTTATCAAAGCTTATAGAAAAAATTGTTTATAGTATAATAGTGAAATACCTAAATAAGATGCATGTAATAACTTCTAACCAACATGGTTTCAGGGAAAATATGTCTATAGAAACTGCTTCTTATCAATTACTGAATTACATATACACAGAATTGGATGACGATAAATATGTCTTATCACTAGAGTTGGCAAATCAATCCGCAAGTCATAGGCGGTGCCAGGTAGTGAAATACACAAATAAATAATCGTGACTTGTTTACTATTTTAGCCAAGCTACCTAACATTTGATTTTAGTCTATCGTTATGCTTCGTGGGGTGTACAACGTAATTTATTCCTCTCCGTTGTATTGTTAATAATTTTACTTGTTGCATTTTGTTTATGATATTATTTTAATAATAAAGTATGTCAGACCGATCAAAGGGTAAATAGCGGCCATACGCTGAGAAAGTGAATAAATTTATCAGTGAATTCCCGGATTTATTCTACAATGGTGCTATAATAATTTGTAAGGTGTGCGAGACAGACCTGATGTGCTGGGACAAACGTCACGTAAATTCTGTGCAATATAAAACTAAAAAAAAAGGGTGTGCCTTCGACAACACAGTTTATGTTCGATTTACTCTTAATGCTGATTGCCTCTGATGTTCCGCTGCATATACTCGATAAACAACCATTTCAGGAGGTCTAAAATAAATACAATCCCAAGGTGACGTTACCAAGTCGCACAACGTTGCGTAACTATGTACTAACTGTAAGCGAAGACATTGTAAATAAGATCAAATATATATAAAAAAATTCACGGATGTGGTTATGTGACAGACGACAGATTGTAAAAAAAATCTATTTTAAATGTTATAGTACATATTCTGGACCCTCTTAAACCGACATTTCTACTGTAACTATCTAGCAAAACACTAACTGATTGTACTGGCCAAACAATTACACGAGCGGTGCTGGAGATGTTAGAAAAATTTGACCTGTCAAAAAGTCATGTGTTGATGTTTGTGACCGATGGTGCCGCGATAATGCGTTTGGTAGGCCATTCTCTTCAAGAACACGGTTGTGGGTTGACACATGTTACTTGTAAAGTGCATGCTTTATACCTTGTGGCAGAAACTGTTCGACAAGATTTTCCGGAGGTAGATGCATTAATAGCAAATACAAAAAAAAGTATTTCCTAAATCTCCTAAACGTCTTCGCGCATTTCATTGCAAGTGCCCCAATATTCCCGAACCACCACAGCCGATTCTTGGGGAATATGGTTGACGACAGTTTTTTATTATGCTGAATATTTACAACAAATAAAAGCTGCGATCTACAATTCAATCCAGACGAGACTGCAGCTATTAAGGAAAGCCAGACAAAATTCGAAGATATTTCTGTTGAAACACCTTTAAAAACTAGGTGACGCCAAAAAAGAGACTGTTGGAGAAAAGTTCGTACGTGTGTTAAAGCCAGACACCGGTTTTACCAGATTAAGACAAATTTATGATGGTACTGATGGTGCATCTGCAGATCCGTTAAGTGAGTTCAAAGACTATTTTAAGTATGCATGTATTACGTCAATAGATGTCGAACGGTCGTTCTCAAAATAGAAGCATATTTTTTTCACCACATCGAGCATTACTCTTGGAGACAACCATAGAAACATACATGAGTTTTTACAGATCTTTTCCGATTTGTGATAACCAAGCTAGTTAAGAGGGTAAGTTGTGCATACATTGTTATAAATTGTAACAGTTTATTGCTTTTATTACTAGTTATAGTGTTTTCGTGAATTCTGTAGAGTAAAGGATTCAATGGCCTGCGTTCGTATGAAATAATAATATAATAATAAAGATGAAATAATTTGATTAAGAATCCTCCTGTATTTAAATAGCCCTCTTGTATTTAAATAAATGCTCTTTCACTTTAATAAATACCCGACAAATTTTTTGTTTTACTCTACAGATTTTACGAAAACTCTATAATTTCTTTTGTTACACCTATTATGAAACGTACGCCTATGTCCTGCGGTGCATTTTTGCCAACTCTACTTATCACTAATGTTTGATCTCTCAGAGGCTTTCGACACAGTGTGTGACATGTGACCATGTTGTACGATGGCAGACCTCAGTCGTTCTGAATGATACATTGTATCAAGCGGTATGTAATAAATAGTATATCATTACTCATTTTATACTTTTGCTTTTATTTGTTTACGTGTATGTTCTTCTGTCAACCATATGAGACGGTATTAGTTACCGATCCTGACTGGTCCAGGTTATTTCAAGAGCAATTATCTTCCTTTAATATAACTTCTTCGATATCTCTGGGTAGACTTTTCTCTTATCTAACCTCCTCTTCTTGCAAGTCTATGGGTTGACAAAAATAAGTTAGGTATTAACACTGAATAGACAATTTGTGTAGTTTTTAACACACTTCAATCAAACATTTTTCCAAACAGTACAAAAAACTAAATGTTTTAAATACTTTAGATTTGACAATTGACTAATCTGAGGTGGTCTAACCACATCCAGAATATATCCTGTAAATTGGCAAAAAGTTGTTTGGCACTGGCCATTATATCAAAACAATGTAGTCAGTCAATTGTCAAACAGTTGTATTTTAGTTGTTTTCATACAATTTAAAATATGGCATCGGTCATTGGGGCTTATCAATCGATGCACATAAAACTTCTCTACTAGAAAAACGGGCAGTGTTATTGCAAATATACAATACAGTGAATCTTGTAGAGGAGCATTTAAATCTCTTAAAATTCTGCACTAATATCTGTATATATTTATGAAATTGTTTGTTTTGTTTATAAAAACAAAAATAAATTAAACGTTAACAAAAACAATCATAAATATGATACAAGAAAAAATGATTATCTTTTATCAATTAGACATGATACTGCGCTGTATCAAAAGGGCCTCTTCTTTAATGGCTGGAGATTTTTTTAATATGCTGTCCTACTATATTAAAATGTTGCCAAATACTAATCGTTTTAAAAATGCAGTAAGAAAATTTTCAATTTAAAAGATATGTTATACTGTCGATGAATTTATGATGGCATTTTAGAATATATTAATCATCTGCTGCTCTTTTTGCTGCCTTGAACAATCCTGCTCCCACTCCTACAATTTCGTGATGTTTTACAAACCGCAAGAGATCTGAGCTCCTGGGGATGTTACATGACATACTCAATACTACTCTGCCATGCGTACACTCCAGGCTCAAGAATCCTCAGTCCCCCGGTTGACGTGGGTGGTACACACGAGGAACGGACGATCTAGGATGAATACTTCTGTGAATATTCATTATTTTGCGGATATCTCTGTCTAGTTGGCGCAGCTCATCCACCATCCATTTTACTACTCCGAAGGAGTAGAGAAGAACCGGAACGGCAAGCATATTAGTAGCAGACACCTTGTTATTCCCCGAAAGTTCGGAAAACCAAATCTTTCGGAGGCGGTGCCTGTACTTGCTACGGAGAGAATTCTTTATTTGTGTTACATCCTGGATGTGCTTTTGTTGCACACCCAGATATGTATAGGTCTCTCCGGCATCCAGATTTCTTATGATGCTTCCGTCTGCGAGCTGAGCATTCTCAGAAAATTCCCCGCATCGTCCTCTCTTGAGGTGGATGAGTGCACATTTGTCCAACCCGAACTCCATACCAATTGCCCGCGTGTATTCTTCGACCTCCCTAAGAGTGTTTTGTAGTTTGTGCTCTCCGGAGGCACAAAGTTTATGGTCATCTATATAAAATAGATGCATCCGGTCGCTAGGTGGTCCACATTGATAGCTACGGGTTTGGCGGAGCCTAACAGACAACGGTAGCAGTGAGATGCAGAAGAAGAGAAGACTCAGGGAGTCACCCTGGAAAAACTCCTCTCCTAAATGCCACCTGCTCTTTCGTGACCCGCTGTGCACCTGATGTTATGGTGAAGCGAGTCTTCCAGAGAGGCAGCAGCTGTTCTATGCATCTCACTAGTGGTGCTGGTACCGCAAGAACATTTTTTAAAAATGTGTGCCAAAAAACCAAATTATTTTTGATTCACTTGAATAATTCCTCCAACATTTTTTGTAACAAGAAAATAATAATAAATACGGCAACGCTGTTCCAGCTGCCTGAATTACTAGATTGCCAATTAATACCTAAATTCCCAATTTAAAAGTGATTTTAAAACAAATTAAAATTTACATTGAAATTTGTTGAATTAGTCGTTAAAGTTATTGCGTTCAGTAAGAGATAATTTATATTGGTTAAATGATATAGAAGATAATAAAATGAGACAACTTATACGGTAAAAGCAAAAAGTGGTAGTACAAATTCGTTGCAATTGTAAACAATAATTTAATTAGTACAATTAGTACAATTTTAAATTGAAGTTTGAGACTATCACACCGTAACCTCACAAAAATTTACTTTTAAATTTATACATGCAATTTGTTTTTATTCTAAAACCGAAACATAATATTAATTATTTAAATTATAAATAAATAAAGCTTCATCTAGTTTAAACCAGTAAGGCAAGAGGCGTTTTAACAATTTTCAATTTTCCTTTTCATGAACATTAAAATTTTGAAAAATTCCACTCTTTTGATCCAAGTTTGCCCTATTTGTATATAGAGTGTGGTGATAATGAATGGAACAAATTCAGTAAAACGCTCCAGGAAGATTTTCCCAAAAAATACTCATACAGGCAGACAAGCGTCTTTTCTGATAAATGTCATTCTTTGATTGTGTTTTGTTTTCAAATTATGACGTCATCAGCATTTTTATAAATAGCAACGTATATTTTTTTGGATTCGTATAGAGGACGATTTTCTGCTTATCCTGGTACAAAAAAGGTGGCATGTTGAAGAGGAATGTTTTCGATATATTTGATTTCAAAGTTTCAGTCATTTTAAAAACTGGAGAAAGAAGCTTGGAAAACAATTGCGTAATAATTACCAAAGACGAACTTAAAATAAACTTAATGACATAATAAATGTTCAAAATTTTGACCTCGATTGAAACTTTGAAGTCAAATATCTCGAAAACTTTCCTCTTTGACATGCCACTTTTTTTATACCAACGCATACAGAAAGAGTCCTCTATTCGAATCCATAAAAAATGTTATAGGTTGCCATTTAACGAAATGCCGATGACGATATATCTCAAAAACAAAACATAATCAAAGAATACCATTTATTAGAAAAGATGCCTTTTTGAAAAATAAAATTGACCTTTCCTGGAAAGTTTTGTGAATTTATTCCATACATTATCACTGTATATAAAAACATTTGCATTTTTTTAATTAATTAATAACTGTTTTCTTTAAATACGGTTTTAAGTACCTCATTCGATTTCACTGCTTTATTTTGCACCTAGGTAAAAATTTCTCTTATCTTCTTATGAGTAGTGGTGAGAGGGATGTGAAACTTCTCATATGGTCCAAATGCTACTATCCGACCGACATCATAGATGTCTCTGTAGCGGATAGCGACTTGCGAAGCAAGTACCGAGAGCAGCGACCTCTAGTCCAGGTGGACTAAACTACTATTATTAAATATGATTTGAACGAAACAACTACTCAGCGGGCAAATACCCCGACCTGCATTGGATTATACCTTCAAATCATGATAGATCGGTAGCCAATATAGTCAATTCCTAACCATATTTAATATTAATATTATCTTCTTATGTATTTTTTTCTGATGAATCCAAATTCGAAAAGAAAAAACAACTGAACGTTAAAAAGTTCGAAAAACCGGAAAATACAAAAATTAACATCCTTTATTTTAATGCTAAAATGAATATATGATTATAAATGCATATCACTCACATTCATATGTTTCACTTCCGGTTTAACCGGAAATTACCTCAACTTTTAAATTTAATACACCCTGTATATTCAGCTCAATTTAAGGAACGTTTCTTTCTGAATTCAGAATTATATAATATACTATTATCAACTTTCTTATTTAATTAGATATTGGGGTTTAAATTTAAAATAACACAAATATATCTTGTAAATCAAGGTCGTCTATGAAAACAATTAAAAACATTTATATAATTTATTTATTTCAGAAATTAAAGTATTTTCATAGATTTTAATTACAACAAATTACCATTTTGCTGCAATCAGTAGTGAAGGCCTTTGACCAAATTACCTTTGCACCTGCTTAAAATAATAACTAATATAATAGTAATTAATATTATGTTATCATTTTTCTTGCAAATAAAGTAGTTTAAAGACATTCCATTTCCTTGAGCAAATAGAAAATAGTGGGAGTAAACAAGAGTATTTATAAAATAATGCTTTATTAACAAAGAAACAAGAATTGTTTTATCTAGATACTTTCTAACGTGCGCGTGCCCCTGATCGTAAATTTCGATATAAATATTAATTAAAGCATCTGTGAGATAAAATCAAGTTTGTGATCAATATGGTGTTATCCATGGATCGGTGGGTGGGCAAAGTGGCCATAGTGACAGGAGCTAGTTCTGGAATAGGAGCAGCTATCAGCGAGCAACTCGTTAAAGAAGGTCTGCAGGTAAGATAAATATACAGGATATCACAAAATGTGTTCGATAAAATGTAAAAATGATATTCAACGGTAGGTATGTTTGTTAGAGCTAAAGTTTTTCATTGTAAAGTTGCAGTTATACGCAATTTATAAAATCTCTGTTGGATCGTTTTCAACATTATTTTAGTTGTTTATAAAAATTTATGTTCAATTCTATAAAATCCTTACAGTCAACTTTTCATTTCTCTGCTTTGTAGGGTTTACTTTCAAAAAGAAATTGAAAAACGTCCATCTTGATGATCATCCCATTTTTTGTTAGTCGCTTTGTAACCATTTTATCGAATTTATGTAAAGATTTTATCGAATTGATACATTATTTTGTGGTCGCACTGTATAGGCGTAAACTTATCTGCCGCCTGGCCTACAAAGAAAATTTTGATTTAAAAATATCTGATTTTACTCGCACACGATTTGTGTGATCACAGATTTTGAGTAGGACCCTGCAGCCATTTTATAAATATGGAAGCGTTGACTATCACTAGAGTTCAGTTATCAGCTGTAACGGTCCATTTTTGTGAACAAGTAATTTGTACCACATTCGTTATATATTAACTAAAATGGTTTGATTATATGTTAAGCTCCAGACTCGCTTAAAATTATTTTATTGAAAATTATTGTAATACTACCCTGTGCGTGGTACTACTAGACCTCGAAATTGTGAAATATATTCGTACCGGTGCGTGTCGGGGTACGAGGTTTAGTGGCGGTCAGTGCTTGAAGCAGGAAAGACGCTGGGTAGCCACGGTCCAGAGCAGACCTGTATGTGGTGTGTGATCTGAATTTGGTTGTTTCCGTACCTTGCTAAGTTGAAATGTTGTTTTACGTTGAAGTTGTTATTTTGCCTCATCTTTCCGTTGTATATGCAGAGCCAAGTGAGCGATAGGTACTGTGAAGGAATTGTTGCTACGGTGGTGTCATCGAGCTGGAGCCGCTATATATTGTTACGCCACTGGACTGTCTAGACTGGTTAGATGAGACTGGAATTATACGCTAATGGCCGGGAATATTCTGGACTGCCCTAGACCCTGTGAATGAATGTATAAATAAGACACACAGTGGGCCGAGTCTCAGTCTGAAGTCGAACGTGAACGAGTAAAGAAGAAATACGAAAGAGACTGATAAGTGTTCAGTTGTGATTATAATCAGAACAGTGATTAATCTATTGTTGTTAATTGTTAATTAGTACATAAAGTAGTGCAGTAAGTGTTACCTGGACTTTCAATCAACGAATCTACGAGTAGAGGTGTTTGTGTGGATAGCAAACACGTAACAATATGGTACCTTGTTGCTGTGCCCTGGCGCGGCGGATCTACGTTGCCTTGCCTTGTTTCTTGGCTAGAGTTGAGATGTGTAATTCGACTTTTGGCAGTTCAGTGATGAGGAAATGAAAAATTGTTAAATAACCGAAACCCATGGCAAGGCCTTCTGATTTTACTTAAATCTAGGTACCTAGTACCGCAAAGAGGTAAAGCCTGTGTCAGCTTGGCGATGCTGCAAAATGGCAACTAAAACTTACCTATAATTAAAGGATTTGCAAATCTATTAGCGTTTTTGGCCCGTGTGATTAAAGTTATTTCACTTTGCGATGGTTTATGGACGTAGTTACATGTCTTTTCCTTTTTTTAAACTGTAACTGGTGTTTTGATCAATTAGAACTTTAGAAAAAACATAAAAAAAGATGGCGCCTAACAAGACTGATTAAGAAAGTTTACCATTTTTAGTTTTAGGTCGTTAATTATTGACGGTTTATCTTACTGTTTAGTATTAAGTTGTTTTAAAGAAAAAGAATTTTCTAGTAGCTACGAACTTCCCCACCTAAGAAAAAGAATGTCCCTTTATAGTTGAGTTTAATAAATGTAACTTTAAAATCAAAATTCGTTTTTTAATATCTTGCTTTTAGTATTTAGTATAGTACTTACCTTGTAATGTAAAGATTTTAAAAAGGACTAGTGGAAGTGGTAAAGTGAAAGTATATTGGCACTAGCAGTGTACACCAATTCTTTTTTTTTTGTCGTAAGTTAAAAATACCCAGGTACTGAATTTTGTACAAAATTTGCCGTAAAGTTGCATGTATTCCTCACATTTTATTTTTTAATTATCCAATTAGCTCCTTTATTGTAGGAGCTGCACATTTTTAAATAAAACGATGATAATTTTACAGTATTTTTCTAAAAGGGAATAACCCGCATGTAGCCCGTATCTAAACCCAATCGAGCATTTCTAGGTTGCACTAAAAGGAACCGTTCCTCGTCGTCCTGTGCAACCAATATCTTTACACGAGCTAAGGTAAGCACTGAGTAAGCGATATCAGTCAATTTCTCAAAAAAAAAACGAAACCTTATTCATTTGATGCTACGGAGGCTGCACGCTGTCTTTCTAGAGGTGGACATACACGGTATTAAAACTTGTAAAAAAAATTTTAGAAGATGATCCACTGTCTATGCAACTACATAATTTGCAAACAGTTTTATATTATTAAACGAAATTTGATTTATAATCGAACTAATTCTTTTAGGTATATATAATTCTAGTCAATAGGTTTGTACTGTTGTTCCAAATCATATTTATTTGTTAATGTTTATGTTTAAGTTTTTAATGATATATTTTTAAAGGAAAACCTAATTTAAATAGTCTAGAGGATATGTCAAAATACACGAAACGTTGACTAATTGAAACTTTGGTGTTCTTCTTTCTGCCGACCTTTTTCCCGCTATTTTAATATATATATATATATATATATATATATATATATATATATATATATATATATATATATATATATATATATATAAAGTTTTTAAATTACATTATTGATGGAAAAGTATAAAAAAATTTGTCTTCATATGGTTATAAAAAAATTTATACACTGTGAAAACAAATTCACATGACCTGCATTTTTATAAAAATTCCTGCAGACGGCACTGGAATGACTCGCCGATATCCGACCTTTACTTATCACAGAAAACCTTTTACATATTATCTAACTAGGCATTTGAATCACGTCTTGCCAAATTTTGTCAAAATGTACTCTAAAACAACTGGTATATAATTATTATTAGGAATAATTATAATTTAAAATATATTAAAAATAATGTTTTTGTTGTTAATTTTGTCAACAAAATTCTGAGGTGAGTAATACACTCACTAAAAACAGTTTTTCAATAATATGCCGTGTTACTGAATGAGGATGATAAACATTTTTAATATTATATTGCGTAATTCAACAAAGCACCGAGGTAATTTAGCATTGATTCTAAAAATAACCGGTTCGTATTGTTGTGAAAGAAAATTAAGCTACAAAAATATATAATTCATAATTATATAGACACAAAATTTATACGGGTGGTGTTTTTAAGTGATTTATAAAAATTTTGTATTTTTTTGAAATGAACAACGACACGATACAATGAAGCCATCATATTTCAGCCAGAACGGAGTTATTAATAAGCAAAACAGCCGCTACTAGTGGACCAAGAACTCAAGGATCATCCAAGAAGAGTCATTGTATAAGACAAGAGTGACTGTATGGTGTATAATTTACATGAGAACTGTTTTTGGCCCATATTTTTGCGAGTTCATTGGTCAGCGCTACGGGTTAATGATCCGCAAATTTTTTTAACCTAAATTAGAAGAACTTAGCCTAGAAAATTTGATATACGTCTTTTGCATATACAGAGAGTGTTCAAAAAGGGAAAATATAAAATAATTTTCGATTCCAGCACTGGTCTATTGACGTAATCAGCAACCGCCTTCTTATTAAGTTGTTGATATCCAGCAATAAACTACTCAATTTTTAGTCTATTCAAACTATTTTCCTTCTTCAGTGCATTAATAAACATCCACATGTATGCATAGATGAATGAAAACTGTTAAGCCATACTTCGAAGGCATTATTTGTCCGAGATATATTGTCCTTGACCTACATTTCACAAATCAACTGGAGGTAGTGGAGATTTTTGGTGTCATCGTCTATCAATGCAACATATCCATAATATCTTCGAAGTAATTTAGTAAGGGTAGCAAGAAATTTTCGTTTTTTACGTAAAAATCGCTATCAAGAAGCTGTTCAAAGCCATCAGTTACATCAAATTATGGAACTAAAGCTACTTCGAAGTAATTTAGTTAAGGTAGCAAGAGATTTTAGTTTTTTACACACAAATCGCTATAAAGAAGTTGTCCAAGGCCATCAGGTCATCATTTTGTGAACGAAAGCTAGAGCTGGGAATAGTCGCAATTGTAAAGCAAATTCCCCAATAAACATTTCGAGTTATAATTTCGTCGCATGACCAATAGTCCATGAAATTGAAAACAGAAAAATCATCACTAGAGATGTGGTGAGACAAATGAATTAAAAATGTCCATCAGAAATGTTTGGAAAAGTGGACTCATCCGAGGCACTTTTCAACGTGGAAAAAAGTAGAATGCGTATGCGCAGTAAATCTTGTAAATAGCTGTTGTCAAGTTTGGTGATAAAACTAAAAGAGTTATTGGATAAACATATGATAACTATAACAATAATTGAGGAGCAGACTTGCAAGATGCATTTTGTCCATTTTTACAAATTTTCAGGGCGGCCGAAAAACTATTACAGAAAAATTATAACTGCCAGGAAAAATCCTTTAATATGATATAAATGTAGTATATTTAAGTTATTAAAGTACACATTTTGATACTAGAAAGACGAAAAATAGTTAGTAAATCGCAATAAAAAAAACTCGTGGAGATAATGCAGTTTGCAAGTCTTTTGTGGACAAAATGTGTTATGAATGTCTTAATACCACTAAAATAACACAAAAAGTTGTATTTATTTTAAATATGTTTTATTATTTAAACAGACACATTGTTTTTATGTTACGCTTAATAACAATATTGGTATAATATACCAAAACAATATAATAATATCAAACTTTGAAATATTATTTAAACAAATTGTATCTTAACTTTACTAAGGTATAGGCAAAAAACAAGTAATGAAAAAATTATCATTAAGCCTCGGCTAGATAGTAATATATTATTTTTAAGCAAAATCATTATCATCTTGTTCGGCGCATTCACAGGTTTCATCATCCTCTTCCCCGCCATGTTCATCCTCTTCATCACCTTCTTCGTTCAAAATTTGAACTATCCATTTTAACTCAGGATCGCTGTGCCATTCTTCTCCCGATAACGAAATAAGTAAATTTTTTAAACTATCTATTTTTTTCTTTTTAATTTTATGCCCTAGGGGTAACTTTTCCCCTTTTTATGCAAATTCTCTTGCTTGAACTGATTCCTACTACTTTTTTTAAAAGAATGGAAGCCTTTTTAATGTCAAATAAAGATCAATCAATACCAAGCTTTCGATTTCTTCCAACTTTGGAATATAGCTCCCAATATTTTTCAGGGGTCTTTATATTACTGTGGCGTCTTAAAATCTGTTCCGCCCTACCAAAAATTCTATCTGCAATGAGATATGAATGTCCTCTCACTGGAAATATGAGTTATATTTTCTGAATGGTGTCGGGGGCAAATATATGTAGCCATAACATTATCTGTGGACAATATGACTATTTTTATTTTGTCCCCCACATCCATCAGCGAATAGCCTAAGATGCTTTATATTTGGAGGAAAGTTGGTGTTTTTTAAAAAATGTAAAAGAGCCGAGGATATTTCCGTGGCTCCTCCTCCAGCTTGCGGTTCCATCCAAGAATAAAAAACTGGGTTTTTACAATTGGTGGCTGTTACGCAGAAAAAAATAAAATGAGAGCTGTTGTGCATAAAATGCATCCTGTATTGGCACTTTTAGAAGAACTTGTATCTGCTGAAGATCAAAACAAAAGAGATTGAATTGGTTGGTTTTTCATTCATCAGTTTATGGAATTGGGCAACACAACCTTAAAAAAGTTAAAATTACCTTATTTGCTTTTTTATCTGGCGAGATGTAATATTTTTCTTCCGTTTTCTACTACCACGCTCTTCCATACTGTCACCAACAACATGTTCATGTTCTAAATTCTCCATTTTTCCAAAAAAAAGCACTGTTATAATATTAAACACACGTTTACCTAGCCAACTTGTTGCAATAATGACCCTTATGACCAAACAAAATGCAGTATGTTCAATGTTTATGGACAAAATTCACTTTGTAAGTCCAATACCTCTGAACAAAATGCATTTTGTTTATCTAGGTAATTTTCCCTATTTATTTACACTGGAACAAAATGAGTTTTAACGTCTAAGACATTACAGAATGTTAGAGCTTAACTATAAGAAGCCAGCGGTCACCTTCAGCTAGAAAATGAAAATTTTGGACAAAATGCGTTTTGCAAATCTACTCCTCAATTGTAATTAATAAGTTAAATGATTAATATAAAAAGAAATAGACATTGACATGGACATGCGTCCAATTATTGTATGCATCCAATCGTTGTATGTGTCCAATTGTTGTATGCGTCCAAATATCATATGGTATTATACTTTCATTTAATTCTTACCAATATGTTAATAAAATAATTTAGTAAACCGTGGTATGTATTCTTTTTGCTGTTTTCGTAATAAATGTGTATTCAAGTAGAAAATTATCAGTCTTATCACCTTTAGTTTATATCTCAAAATGTCGTCCCATATACAACCGTTTATTTTTCAGGTAGTTGGTCTAGCAAGGCGCCAAGAACGAATAGAAGAACAGTCAAAAAAACTTGCCGGCGGTAAAGGTAAACTTCATGCCATTAAAGCTGACATAAGTAAAGAAGATGATGTATTAAAAGCATTCAGGTGGGTAAAGGAAAACCTAGGCCCAATTCATATCCTCATTAACAACGCCGGAATTGTCCAATTTACTAGTCTCTCTGATGGAGACACTGAATTGTGGAAGAAAGTACTGGATTTAAACGTCATCGGACTCTGCATTGCCACTAGGGAAGCAGTGAGGGACATGAAAAAGAACAATATAAACGGCCACATTGTGCATATAAATAGCATTGCTGGACATAAAGTCCCTAATATTCCTAGTTTTAATATTTATCCCGCATCCAAGTTTGCTGTGACGGCACTGGCGGAGACCTTGAGGCTGGAACTGAATAATGCGAAGTCGAAAATAAAAATAACCGTAAGTTTAAAATGTTTTCTATCCTATGAGAGGAAGTTATGTCATACTATTATGTTGTATTTCTCACAATTATTATGTTTTAATAATGAAACAGTATTACTATATTATCTAACATGCATTATTCAGTCATAGACGTGCGCACTCTTTTTAAATAATATTATAAATAATCTTTTTCTTATACAAATTACATTGTAAATTCATGAAATATAAAATGTATTTATGGTGCTACTGTTTTTCCATAAAAACGTATTGCTTTATTCGAAATAATATTAAAAATAACAATAATAAATCACGGACCCGCACAAAAGTAATTTTTGTTTGTTTATTTATATTTGTTCTGACAAGAGACATTCAAATTACAACAGTTTGTAGTGTACTTCGTTGGTCAAAGGTATGGAACCAAACCATGATCACTGTCATAAAGGAATTTTTCTCTTGTTTTGATTTTGGCTTTGATTCGTTCGATATCTAAAGACATTTCAGTGATACTGCTACTGCTGAATTTTTATTAAAAAATCCGTATCACCTAAAACCGTGAAAATATACAGTGCTCCATTTAAATTAAATAAGTTGAGGTCACTTCTGTTGTCAGTCACGTGATACAAAATTATTATTTACACCAAAATGTCTTCAGATATCGAATACATCTAAAGCGAAAACAAAATTTAAAAAAATTCCACCACAGCCGAGAAAAACGCATATTTCCATGCATTGGTCTAATGCTATATATAGTTTATACGAAGTCAATTGAAATTGGTCATTGTTAAAGCACAGGACTGTGCACACTTAACTTGATATTTTGTCCTATGTATTTAGCAATGGTATCGAGAATCAAATGGTAGTTGAAATTGTGCAGGTGAGTCCGAGACTGGCAATGTAATCAGCCTGAACGAACCATCTACGACTGCACGTGTTTTAAAGATAATAAAACGGACAGGCCCACTAGTATAAAAAAACTCATTAAATCGTTTCTCCGCAATTACGGAAACTTGTGAGATGTGCCGGCATTGGCTATGTTTTGAAGACGATGGGCGACGATTGGCTGGGATCAGAATATTCGTCAATCCGGTTGGTCGGTGGGTGTTTGAGTTTATATCAGTCAGGAGTCAACGTGGACTCGGATGGTACCTATTTATTTATTACATTTGTCCAGTGCAGTGCAGAAATACCTATTATAATATCAAGGTGGTTCGGTTTATACTTAGTGTTCATATTGGTAAATATTTATTACTACATAAAAGGTATTTAAGATATTGTATTAGGTATTTACTAATTTACCATGGCTTTCTGGAGACCATTTGAAACAGAAGATAATATAATAACGCCCGAAAATCCCGAAATAGTTGAGCCTGTTATTGTCGAGGAAGACGAAATAAATTTAGAGTTTCAAAATAAAGATTTACACGTACAAAGTCAATGCATTATTTTAAATATATATGAACGTTTAAAAAGCGAAAATCGTGAAAAATGTGAGAAAGAAATAATAGAACGTATTAACGAATTAACTAAAATATCAAAATCAACAATTTATCGTGTAATTAAAAAAGGAGATGTTATAGATCACGGTACAAATAGGAAACGGAAAAATATGAAATTAAAAAATATTTATGATGCTACCAAAGATGTAATACGGCGTATAATTTATAATATGTATGAAAAAAATATAGTTCCTACGTTAAAAATGATTCGAGAAAAATTAAGCGATTATCCTGATTATAATTATAGTTCTTTAGATACACTACGAAATGTTTTATTAGAATGCGGTTTTAAACATAAAAAACTTGACAGTCGTATGGTAATTATGGAATCACGACGTATAGTAGCACTTCGGGTAGATTATTTGGAAAAAATCAGAGAATATCGTAAACTAAACAGGCATATAGTGTATCTAGATGCGCCGATTATAATTCAACCTGGTAATGATTCCTCTTCAGAGAGTGAAGATTCGGACGCGTCAACTTTTAGCCTTTAACTTTTTTAATATACATATATTTTCAGAACAAAATATTTAGATATTATATTAGGTATGAAGTTTACTTTTTTATTGTTACATTTCTTGAAATATATTTTATTTAGTTGACAAGAAATTTTAATTTAAGTTACTTTATCCTAGAGACATATTTTAATTTTGTTTTTATTTATGTTTTATCTAAACAAATATTTATTTTTATGGTACTAACTCTTTGCTTTGGTTAAGAAACTTACATTTTTATTTTTATTTTAGAAGAAACTTTTATTTTGTTTTTTACTATATAACATCCTTGCCCCTCGCTAATCTAACCTGTCCCATTCCCTCATCCTGGCAAGGATATGTTCATACCTTCTCGTTGGTCCTTGCAGAGCAATAACATATTTCAATATAGTATGGGTTAACTTTAAAACTAAACCCAATAAATTTAAATATTTAGACTTTATATCTAAAACCGATATAATATTTCAAAAATATTTTATTGGCGAAATGAACAAAAAATAGCCTATCTAATAAACAAAAAATAATAAAAATTAATACAATTTTCAAACAAGTATAACATTTTCTTATAACAAGCGTTTCTATTTACCTCCGCCCATGTACAATAAAGAGATGCCGACGGTTTTTGCAGGCTTTTACTTTTTATACGATTTCAATTGACTTCGTACAAACTATAATATATACGTAGTTTGAAAAATCTTGTTTGATTTACACCACTCTATATATGTGTAATATGAATTTTATTTGAATGTGTATGTATAGATAATTTACTTATTCACATTTTTAGAGCATCAGCCCAGGCGCAACAGAAACAGAATTCATAGAATCAAGCAACATAAATCCTGCTGATGATGGCCAACTATCAAAAGCGTTTAAAACAGTCCTTAAATCCGAAGATGTTGCTGATGCTATAATATATGCTCTATCTACGCCACCTCACGTACAGGTAACTTAGTTTTCACTAAAATAGCAAAAAAATTGCATTTTTTTACCTTCTGTTTTTGTTTCAGATACAAGAGTTAACTATTAAACCAATAAATGAAGAATTTTAAAATTGTTATTTAAAGTTTCTGTACATATCCATAATTATATAAAAGACAAATCTATTGGACTTCTCCCCCCCTGACTTTTGATATAAAATATTTTGCTCATTGTCATCATTTCAGTAGAGTTTTTAAATTTTCGTATGAAACAAACATATCGTTAATTTCCTGTCCGAATCATTTCTTTTTAATTAAATAAAATATTTGTAATAAAACACCCTCCGGGAATCCTTTACCAGGCAACACCCTTGACTTCCTAAATGCTAAATATAAAAATATGCTACCTAAGTGGCATAACAAAGCGACGAAGATCAAGCTTTTATTTTATATTATCCCGAACCTATTCATTTGCTACATCAAAAAGTTAAATAATTTCATTAAATTTCTTTATTTATTTCGCCCCAAGAGCACCCAGTAATTCCTCTATCATCAAAATAAATCTAATAAAACGGCGTTTATGAAGACTGCAATCAGAACCTACGAACTTAATCCGACCGAAGTCATTTTATAGGTTATTTAATAACAAATCTTATAATATGGTATCAGGACAGTTGAAGCGGATGAAACCGACATTTTGGTAACTGAACATATATTAACGTATGTAAACATATTACATAGAACATGTAAAGACTTGCATAGATCTAAATGAGGAAGTTCGTTGAATCTCACCGGATAAAGTACATAATTAATTGATACCCAGTAATTAAAATGTAATAAGTGCAGGGTTATTCATTATAAATTACCCACCCCTTATCGCCGTTATTATTTCCTATAGAAAAAAAAATAAATAAATAAAAGTTGTGTGGTTATGACTGAGTTTTGTTAAAATGCTATCAAAAGTACAGTAGCGTGCAAATTTCAGGGGATACAGAAAAATAATATATTTTTTAAATGGGATACCCTGTATATTATTAAATTTTTGAAATGATCCTTTGTTCCTGATTTCAAAAATATACCACATGTTACCCTTACCATATACCTGGAGTGGGTTGGAACCTTTGATGTGAAGAAAACACTGACGTAGTTTTCCACGAAATACCAAAACACTATATACTGCACTCGACGCGCGTTTCGTCAACCAAGTTGGCATCATCTGGAGATGATTAAAACTAAACTTATGCTAACAATCTACCCTATTTATACCTAAACTATTGTCACGGTTCACCAAACCGTCCCGGTTGGGTGAACCGTGACCCACTAACCAATAAAGCGGGGCTATTTGGCCCTCTGTCACTATTCATACTATTTTTACACTTTATGATTTCCAAGCTTTCAAATGCATCCAGCTGTCTAGTATTTGTTACATTCCTAATTAGTTTTAAATTGTTAATATCTATTTTATGGTTGTTCTCAAACGCATGTTGGGCTACACTAGACTTATCTGTTTTACCATATTTGAGATGGGCCATATGCTCTTTGAATCTAGTTTGAATTGATCGTCTAGTCTGTCCAACATATTTTTGATTACAGTCCTTACAACTAATCTCGTAAATCCCCGACTTTTCGTTTGTTTCAATTTTGTCTTTTGGATTGCCTAAAAGTTGTTGTAGTTTGTTTTCCGATGAATAAACCACTGCCATACCTACATCTTTAAAAAACTTATCAATACCACGAGTAAATCGAAGATCAAATGGAATCGATACAAATTTCAGATTTTCTCTTTCATTTTGAAAGGTCAAGTAAATTCGAAGCGACTCTTTAAACAATCGATTCCTAATTATTTTATACATTAAACTTACAGAATATCCAATACTCGCAGCTATATCCTTAATCAATACCTTGTCTTTTTCAAACCTCTTCTTATTGAGAGGGAAGCTTAATGGACAATGGACTAGAAAATTAAAACTCGCCATTTTGTGTTGAGCACAATGGTGAGAGTCCTTAGAAATCCATTACCAAAAATGGTTACTGAAATAAGAAATGTACTTAAATCCTGCAACAATCTTATTACTCCAGCTTTAAATAGAAAGTTACATGTATCTAACCCAAGTGTACCTAGATTGTACTGCATGCCTAAGATACATAAACCTGGAAAATCGGTACGTCTTATTGTTTCAGCAATCGGTACGGCGTCGTTTACGGGACATTAAGATTTTTGGCTCGAATTTATTGATATGTGTAGAGAACTCGATAGGAGTATACATGTGACAGATTAAACGAGCGTACTTTAATTGCACAACAAAATGTTGCGCTAATAATATTGTACAAAATGATTAATCGTGAATATGCCCCTTTACCGCTTTCTAGGAATCTGTAAGCTCTATGGTTTTCAAATATTTTCCATTCCTTGGTGAGCCAACAGCCAAATAAGTAATTAATTCGCTTAATTGCTCTATCAGGCATAATTAAGACGATGGTATTGAAAAGAAGTCGATTTTGGTAACATATATACATACAAACCACTTAATTCAATAACACAATTAATAAATAGTAATAATCTGTGGATACAGAAAATGTACAGTTAATTGTCCATTTGTTGATATTTTTACGAAATATTTTCTTTCGATAAACTCCGGCCTTATAAATCCATGGTAGGCCGTAGAAAACAAGAAGGTAGAGACGTGTCAGTGAAACTTAATAAAATCACAGTGTGCTTAGGCGGATGAATAGAAGTAACCCTAGTAACCTGATACTCGAACAATCGACAGTCGGTCGGCAGTCAAGGGTGGCTTGATTTTACAATCCCCAATTAGAAGGCGTATGGTAAGCGATTAAAGCCCATGTCATGTGAGTAATCTGGAGATAATATTATTATTTCGCCTGTCGGTATAGCTGGTGACTGTATCAAGTAAATAAGGCCTTTTATTACTTAATTATCGACCTATTTGATGTAAAAATACAATTACCGAGAATGATATTGTGCGAGGGTTATTTTTCTAGGACTTTATATGAAACGTGTACAGACTACAGATGAATAAACATTTAATGAAATCACTTCTCTTTATTAATTTTTATTACTCTGGTCGCTATATTAGGAACACAAAGTGAAATAATGAAAGGACTTTCTATTAGGTATAATTTTTTTCTGTCTAAAAGCATACGTTAAATAATTTAGAATATAGACAATGGTGTGACTTTCAGAGGAACATGTTTTTATCAATTAACACTAAATTTATTCAGAAAATGTCACGAAATAAAAAACTGAAAAGAAGGTTTTCCTCAGAAAGTTCTCATCATTGTAGAAAGTCATTACACACAGTCGTTTGATAAAGAAGAAATTTACATTACATTTTGCATTACCTGCATCTGAGCGCATTAAGGATGAGATTGTTTCAAGTGTGTTCGTCAGTGGCGACTGCTCCATAGAGGCTTAGGGGCTCGAGCCTCCCAAGTTACTATTAGGAAAATGTAACAGTAATTAAATGCATGATATATCTTTTTTTCAGTTTTTTATATTTAATATCTTTTTTTAACATAGTTATTACCTATTTGCGACGGCTATGTGTACAATAAAGTCGCATAATGTACTGATACTGACCGTCAATTTATAACTGTAACCAGAGGGTATGGGGCAAGCTCAGCTCATATGAGTCATTCCTTGCATAAGGAAATATATGAAGAAACAAACCGAGCGCGGAAATTGTCGATCGCAGAGAACAGCTTTTACAACGCGACAAAAGGCTCAAGTTATCAGAGCCGCAATGCGCTTCTAATGTTTGTGTAGTGTAGTAGCGCTTATATTGTTTTGCCGGTTTTGCTCTCAATATTTATTTGTGGTTTCACTGTTTTGAGTGTTTTTGTGTTATTTCAAGTTGGTTGATGCCAAAATGACTGAAAATGGTACAAATAATATTATGAAAGTGAATTTTAAAACTCTGCCGTTAGCAGAAAAAGTAAGAATCACAAGAAACTCGGACGACTAACACCAGAATTGACTCTTAACAAACCAGACGAGATAGGGACACGTACTTTTACGAGGTATTTTTCTAAGGAAATTTACAAAAAATATCAGTGGATCTGTGGATGTGATAAGGTAAATGCGCTGTTTTGTTTTCCGTGTGTTCTATTTTATTCCGATTCTATCGGAATGGACAAGATATGATCGGTAACAGGATATAAAGATCTAAAACGTTTAAATCAGAAAATAAAAAAGCACGAAATTTCTGCATATCATATAAAGTGCTGTACGGATTTGGCTTTGTTAGGCTCGGTAAATATTGCAGTTCAATTAGATTCAGTTTATAGACAAAATATTATAAAACACAACGAGCAGGTGACTAAAAATAGGTATATTTTAAAGAAAATATTTCACAA
This sequence comes from Rhamnusium bicolor, assembly GCA_029963845.1. Classification (NCBI taxonomy): domain Eukaryota; kingdom Metazoa; phylum Arthropoda; class Insecta; order Coleoptera; family Cerambycidae; genus Rhamnusium; species Rhamnusium bicolor. The sequence goes on along the minus strand of JANEYF010004999.1, from coordinate 272,584 downwards.
AATCGTTCCACATGTAGACAAATTACTTCATCAATTTCAAGCCAGAAATACAGACAGTATTGAACTTAAAAAAAAAGTTGAAGAGTTTGAAGAAATTATATCATCCATTAGAAATTCAACTGATGAGATAGAAAAAGAAATTACTAATATTGAAAATGAGAATAAACGGAGAAAAATTAATCTTGAAAATAGAAATTCCATAATTGCTAAGGAAGTGTGTGATAAAATATTCTTTCAGATGAAAGAAAGATTGTCATACAGAGGTCATTTAGAAGCCGCATCTTTAGTGAATGTAGACAATTTTCTTAATTATTCAAAGAAATTTCCGACGTCGACTTTCAAATCAGTTGTTGAATCTTATCCAATGTTACAACTGTCTAAAAATGGTTTAAATGAAACGTTCAGCGAAACGGTCAAGTTACTAAAAATTATTGTGGCAACTCCGATGTCTACTGCTGAATCAGAAAGATGTTTTTTAACTCTTAAAGGAATAAAGACATTTTTAAGAAACACTGAATCAAGAACGCCTTAATGCCCTACCAATGATGTCAGTGAATAAGAACTTTGAAAATTGTGAAATTTTGATCTTTGACGTTTGTTTACTGTTTCCAAGTGTTACCGATATCACAGACTTTGGACTACCTTGAGGATTTACTGGAATCAAACAATCTCAGTCAAGACGTATTAAAAGAATATATTCAACCAACTTAAATTTGGATGAAACAAAATTGCTTTCAATTCAATAATAGTTTCTTCGATTAATACGAAGGGACAGTAATGGGGTAACTCTTTGTCACCATTCATTTCCAGCCTCTTCATGAACAGATTCAAAACTGAAGCTAAAGAAGAATTCGAGTATTTCCCCAGGGTTTGGTTTAAGTATGTAGATAAGGTTTTTGCAGTGTTTGATACAAAAGTCAACTTTGACAACTTTGTTTCTAAGTTAAACAGTCGTTTCGCGTCAGTTAACACATATGAAATTGAAAACTCTGGACAGCTACCATGTTTAGATGTTAATTAGGAATTAACATGTACAGAAAAGATACCCGTATTTTAAAATATATCCTTAACGATTCACACCATTGCATTGTGCTCAACACAATATGACGAGTTTTAATTTTCATCTATTAAGCTCCCACTTCAATCAGGATAGATCTGAAAAAGAAAAGGTACTGATTAATAGAATATCCATTACTCACAGCTATATCCTTAATCAACGCCTTTTCTTTTTCAAAACTCTCATTATTGAGAGGGGCCCTCTAAACTCGATAGATCGCTAGGCAATGGCGGCTGGAGAAATGTATGTTGTCATATCTCACTATCGGAGCATGAGACCCAAGCAATACTTTAAAGCATAACTATCAAGACTAAATGAAGAAGTCTTGCAGAGAACAGATTTCGATTGAAATTTGCAAAAATTGTGCAATCCCCAGGTTATTTTTTAGACAATTTGTAAAATGTTTTCCAAACTTTTTTTTTCAAAATCAGGTGGAAAGTATGTCGCTAGATTTCGAATTTTTGAATGTTGCCTTTTTATAAAGTTACACCATTTTGAAATTTTATTTTAGATTCGTTTCTCACTGCAAATTTCAAAATGGTGTAACTTTATAAAAAAAGTAATATTTTTTAATGAAATTTGAAACATGGCGACATACCTTCCACCTGATTTAAAAAAAAATGTTTTGCAAACATTTACAAATTGCCTAAGAAACAACCTAGGGGTTGAACAATTTTTGCAACTTTTTTGCAAATTTTAATCGAAATAGTCATCACTTACTTACAGTATTTTTTTTTGTTTTGAAGCTTAGGTCTAAGGGCCTCGAAATTTGTACCGCCAGGGGCCTTCAATCGGCTTAATCCGCCTCTCGTCCTTAGGAATATACAGGGTGGACCATTAATAATGGGCCATAGTTCAAGGGTAGGTTCTTTGGACCAAAATATGAGGATATAACCAAATATGCTTTACTAAAATGTTGCTCTGGACAAAAATACAGTGTCAAAGTTGAAATTATTTTTTTCGTTTTTTTGCAAGAACTCATCAACCTCTTGACGGATATTCACCAAATTTGGTAAAGGAACATTTTTTAATCTAAGAAACAATAATTTATGTATCACATCACGTTAAACCATAGAGGGTGTCGCAGAGGCTGTATCTGATGAGTAATTTTTTCGTTTTTTGACGAAACGTTGTGATACTTCTGACTAGAAAATCTGACATAAAAAAGGTACACTTGGTAGAACTTGGTAACTCCAATCGTTTTCGAGGAAACTGCCGTTAAAGAATTCAATAATTTTTTGAAAGACAAATTCAAATTTAATGAAACAAATTGCATTTATTGAAAAGTGTGCTTTGGTTACATCTTAGTTCTGTCATGTACGTCATTTAGTCATTTTATTTTGTTCTTGTGTTCCTCATGTTAATTTATCAAGTTCTTTAACTTCTTTATTTAAAATGCCTCGACATAATAATTTTTCAAATGAAGAAATGAGGGATATGATATGTGTTTACGCACAAAACAATTTTAGCGGGCGTACTGCAGCTAGGAGATACTCAGTGCAATATCCAAATAGACGGCAGCCAAATGATGAGATTTTCCTACATCTGTCGTCGTTTGGGAGAAACGGGTTCATTCGCCATAAAAGTGATGTAAGACGACCGAAACGAATTACTCCAGATTAAGAACTAGAAATTTTAGTTCGTGTGGATGAAGATCCTCAAGTCAGCTCAAGTCGTTTATCAGAGGCAACAGAAGTGAGTAAACAATTTGTTCTAACAATAAGAGTCTTACGCAAAGAACGCTTCTACCCATATCACTTCACTCCTGTACGAAATTTACTTCAGAGATCTTCCACGAAGGTTAGAATTTTGCCAATTTTTTCTGAATAAACACAACAGAGACCGAAATTGTATTTACCGATGAAGCAACTTTTATTCGTTGAGACGTTTTTAACTGGAGAAATTGCCATTACTGGGAAATAGAAAATCCTCACTCAGTCAAAGAAAGGCATTTTCAGCACGAATTTAAGATTAATGTTTGGTATGGTATTATCGGCGATCAGTTATTGCGACCATTTGTCCTTCCTCCAAATTTAAATAGGCAGTCTTATCTGTTTTTTCTTCGAAATACTCTTGATATATTAGATGATTTCATGCTAGACATAAGGGGCAGAATGTGGTTTATGCAAGATCCATTGCAGTCAGAAATAATCTTGATGTGACTTCCCTCACAGATAGATCGGTCGAGGAAGTAAATTTGGTTTGCCACCAAGGAGTCTTGATTATAATCCTATGGATTTTTATGTGTGGGGACATATGAAGTCCTTAGTCTATGCAAATACTATCAATTCATGAGAAAAACTGTGGGACCAAATACAAAACGCAGCCAATTTTATTAAACGACAGCAAAATGTATTTTTCAATGAAAGAAAATCTTTTTTCAAAATAATTAGCAAAGGGGTAGATGTGGGTGGAAACCATATCGAACATTTACTCTAAGTTGCAGCAATTAGTTCATATGAAAGTGAGAGAGAGTTTACGCTGCTGCTACGCTTTTGTTTTTACTTACGTTTTGTACTTTTTTCAATAAATACAATTTGTTTCATTAAATCTGAATTTGTCTCAAAAAATTATTGAAATCTTTAATGGCAGTTTCCTCGAAAACGGTTATAGTTATCCAGTTCTACCAAATGTACCTTTTTTACGTGGAAATGACGCCCTCATCAGATTTTCTAGTCAGAAGTATCATTACATATCGTCAGAAAAATATATGAAAAAAATTCATCATTAGATATAGCTCCTGCCCTCTATGGTCTAACGTGATATGATATATACATTATTTTTTGTTACATTAAAAAATGTTCCTTTACCAAATTTGGTGATGATCGGTCAAGAGTTTGTTGAGTTATTGTAAAAAAACGACAAAAAAAATTTCAACTTTGACACCCTATATATTTTTCCACACCAACATTTTACTAAAGCATATTTGGTTATCCTCATATTTTAGTCCAAAGAATCTACCCTTAAACTATGGCCCATTATTAATGGTCCACCCTGTATATTAAAGTACTGGTATCTTTTCTAACTTATTTTCACTATTTGTAAGTATAGGCCAGGCGACAGGTGGTTCAATAAGGAAATAATTAGTGGAAAGCTGGAAATTGCTTTAATCGCTTTATTTGGACCCAGATATTACTCTCCCAAGTTTTCCCCCTCGAGCGAAGTCGGCGTTGGCCCTGCTGGCCCTAAGAATGTACCATTTTCGGTTTTTTGCAAATATCTCCCAAACCATCAACTTTATCAACAAAATACTTATTATAAAAAATAATCTAGAGTAAATTTTCTACAAAAATGTTCTTTACCGTTTGTCTGTAAAGTGAACCGTTACGATGCTACGACCATTCAAAGTGGAACCCTTTTTGATTCTTGCGGAAAATTTATCGAAATCATATGCCATATCAAAGTTCCTACATGTTATAAATATTTGTCAGCATTCCAGGTATTTTTAATGCAGGTATCAATAAAAAAAATGGTCAGTAAGTACATTCAGTTCAGATTCAGTACATTTTACAAGTAGACTTCATTACTTTCTCACCAAGGGCGCTGGCAACACTGTACGTGGGGATAGTAACACCTGCAGATGCAGCTGGCTTTCCGCGCTCGGCCTCCCATACAGCTGGCAACGCTGCTCCCATACCACAGCAGTGTCATGAACGATCTGGTTGAGTGTATACGTGTTTACGGACAAAATAATCAATCAAGATTGTAGTTTGAGAAAGTGCGGCAATGGCCGCGGCTGGTAATCCAACCGTTTTTTTTATTTGTGAAAAAGGTTTAGAAGATGGAGACACTATTATAGTGAAGGAGAGAAGATTAAGAACCTTACGTGAAAGTAGTGTGAAAAGACGTAATAATAGACATGTGCAATTACAAGGATTGCAGAATGTTACGGTTCATTTTAAGGGCCAAAAAATCGTATACCAAAGATAAAAATATTGCCGCGGCAATAAAATCTTGGGAAAGGGCAACAACGGACCGAAGCTCGCGATCGTGTGAACAGTTCGTCTTCAAGGTTAATTGTATTTTGTGCGGCAAAAATGCATCCGAAGAATTTTTAAAAAGTGTTATTAAAAAAACCCATTGACAGTCGCGATACTGTTCATCGCGTGGAAACACTCCATTTCAAAAACATACTGGTAGAGACAGCTGGTAAGCGTGACGATGAATGGGCCAAGGCTGTTACTAGGTGAATTGCACATGTAAATGATTTGGTCGCTGCAGAGGGTCGATATCACGGCTCTTGCGCGAAAACATTCTTCAAGAGTTCTTCCACATCGACAAGGCCACCTGGTCGGCCCGAAGTTGAAAACGTCACTGCTGCTTTCGAGTACGCTTGCTCTTATATGGAACGAAATCGAGAAGAATGTCAATTCACATTCAAAGAGATATTCGAAGATAATAATAATAATACTAATCGTAGGTACTTTGCCACAGCTGTTTACATTGAAAAGCTGTTATACTTGTAACAAGTTAACAGTTTGTGCACCTGAAATGCTGAAAAATATTTATAACATGTAGAAACTTTGATATGGCATATGATTTCGATAACTTTTCCGCAAGAATCAAGAAGGGTTCCACTTTGAATGGTCGTAGCATCGTAACGGTTCACTTTAGAGACAAACGGTAAAGAACATTTTTGTAGCAAATTTACTCTGGATTATTTTTTTTAATAGGTATTTTTGTTGATAAAGTTGATGGTTTGGGTGATATTTGCAAAAAATCGAAAAATGGTACCTTCTTAGGGCCAGAAGGGCCAACGCCGACTTCGCTCGAGGGGGAAAACTTGGAAGAGTAATATCTGGGTCCAAATAAAGCGATTAAAGCAATTTCCAGCTTTCCACTAATTATTTCCTTATTGAGGCTTTTTTTTCGACCTGTCGCCTGGCCTATATTTATTAATACATCTAAATATCGTAGTTGTTCACAGTTTTTATTTTCATATGTGAATTTAACTGACGCGAAACGACTGTGTAATTTAGGAAAAAGCTGTCAAATCAGTGACTTTTGTATCAAACACTGCACAACATTTCATTGACATACCTCAGCCAAACTGTTGAAATACTCGAATTCTTCTATTGTTTCTGTTTCGAATCTGTTTATGAAGAGGAAGAGACTAGCAATGAATGGTGATAAACAGTTGCCGTCCCATCATGTTCGAGGCATTGAATCGAAAAAAAAAAAATATATATATATATATATATATATATATATATATATATATATATATATATATATATATATATATATATATATATATATATATAAATTAATGGTTAATAAAATCTATACATCTATTTGTTTGTATTTCATTTTGCTAAATAGCCCATCTAATAGCCGGTTTACACGATGCTATAAATTTCACAATAAATTGTGCGATTTATTGTCGTAAGAAATTGTGAACCTGGTAGTTTGACCTTGGGGTTTTTAGACGATGCAATTTATTCCACAATTTTTCATACTGCCAACTGATAATTCCATTTTCTATTTCTACTAAACAAAACAGTGTATTAACATAACCTAAAAATGGAAAACCAGGCGGGAAAAGGAGTGTACAAAAATAAATTAATATCGCCACAGTTGCACTGTTATTTTTTTCTAAAGCCAAAGAATGACACTTTTCAATTTCACAACATAACCACACAATTCGTTTTGTCTTGTCACTTGCTTTTTGTAATTTTGTCTTAAAGCCTCACTGAAATTGCATAAAAATTGACAGAAAAATAGAACCTTCTCTAATTTCGCAATTTATTGCACAATTTCTTGCCAACTTAAAATTGCAACAATTTCGGATATTACACGATGCAATAAAATATTGCGCAATTTATTGTGAAATTTATTGCATTGTGTAAAACGGCTTTATCGTAATGTATTTAATCCTTGAATACGTCGACTTTACGTTTAATACTCTTATATTTTTAACATGTACACGAACTATACTTTAATAAATAAATAATTTCCTGATCTCATAATGGCACTTCCGCTCTGCGTCAGTTATATTAGCACCTTTATCTTTTGTTTTGTGTTCTTTGTAAGTTGAGGGCCGTCGAGGGTGCTTAGACCGATAAGGTCGAGATTTTGAAAATGCGCGGATGTCGGAAGCCGAGCTCTTCAACTAAGTGACATCTTTTTAGTTTTTACTTGTAAATTGCAAAGCATCAGGGAATGAATATAAAGAGGCCTGTCGTTTTTTAAATCTGGTCTCTTTCAGTCACCCTCGTTGTTACACCACTTATAAAGACCTTAATAAGGGTAGATTGGCGGTACTCAAGGGACAATTCGCTAAAATACTAATTGTTTTTTAAGATTGTGAGAAATTAGATCAATAATCTAAGTTCTAAGTAGGGCATTTAAAGAAAACAAATTTATTTTAAAAAATAACGAGAAAAACTGAAAGATACTAGGTAAATACTGTTATTAAATCTAGTAGTGGTGGGAGGTATGTGACTCTTCTCATATGGTCCAAATGCTACTATCCGACCGACATCATAGATGTCTCTGTGGCGGATAGCGCCTTGCGAAGCAAGTACCGAGAGCGGCGACCTGTAGCCCAGGTGGACTAAACTACTGTTATTAAATATGATTTGAACGAAACAACTTCTCAGCGGGCAAATACCCCGACCTGCATTGGATTACACCTTCAAATCATGATAGATCGGTAGCCAATATCATTTTTCAATTTCTAACCAGACATAGACTCAATTTACCTTAGTCAGTGTATGACTAACAGGTTGGCCACTATCATTTGTCTGTTCCATAACCTATGGCATACTGAGGAGAACTAATAAGTTCGAAACCGGTCTATGTCTGGTTAGGAATGGATAAATAATATTGGCTACCGATCTATCATGATTTGAAGGTGTAATCCAATGCAGGTCGGGGTATTTGCCCGCTGAGTAGTTGTTTCGTTCAAATCATAATTAATAATAGTTATCAAATCTATCGTTTTGGTATGCTGCACTAATAACTGCTAATCAAAGTTGGTTACAATAAATCTGGAGTAGGTAGATCATTTCTAAAATGTCTTATTTACTGTATAAAATTAACAACCACATTTTTCTCTTACTACGGCTAACTATTATAGTCATTTAATTATTATTAACTTATTTACTAGCTAGCAGAAACAGGGGTGCATTCAAGGTGTACCTTACGATGAAAAATATACTAAAACCTAGAAAGCTAGGTATATGTTCGAACGCACCACTGCTTCAACATATCTGTATTTATTACCCGCTACAATATGTTACTTAAAAATAGTCATCGCTGTTGCTTTTACTGTAAAATCTTCTTGTATAAGAGGCAGGTGAATTATCACAGAAACTACAAAATCCAAACCATCGTTTTTGATAAGCGAAAATGGTAAGCAAAATAGCCGGGATAGATATTAAGACACCTGAAAGCAAAAAAAGTTAGTTAGAGAGACATCTACGTTACCACTTGTAACTATGCAGATGCACCGGAGGTGCCAGATGCTTGTAATTATTTTGGATTATCTACAATGCCATTAGTAATTCTATAAATTTTCAGAATTTTCTGGTGTGTACTTTCCTATGGCCTCCTCGCTCGCCCGATTTATCAATTTCAAGATTATTTTATTTGGGCAACTATTAAAAATAAAGTTTATAAAAGCCCATTAACAACTATTGAACATTGTAAGCAGAGAGTAAAATGCATTTCAAAACTTTTCACATGATTCAATTAGAAAAGCTACCCATGAAGAACTAATCCGAAGGTGCGAAAAATGTGTGGAGGTTCGAGGAGGAATTTTGAACAATTATTAAGTTAAAATGAAATGTTTTTAGTTGATTTTATCTTAGCTAGTAAAGTGTTTTCAATCCAATTAATATAGGCATGTTACAGTGTTTAGTGTTATTTTCCGTTTTTATGGATATCTAGTAACAAATGTGCTACAAGTTCTTGATATTACTTTATCACATCTCCATAAATAATAAACAAATTCAAAAGTCTTCGTGAAGGTGTAATTTAAACGCGGTGGCGTTTTTGACATAAGAGAATTGCAAACATTACTGATTGTTTCTAATTATGGCTAATTTGATAAATTTTTTACTAAAAATTCTTGAATTTCTAAGAAAATCGCAAATATTTCAAAAAGTTGTAACTTTAACCCCCACAATACTTATATCAAAAAGAAAAAAGTAATTTAATTTTACATAACTTGATGTAAAAAGTACAGTATTCCATTGGACTTAAGCATGTTTTCGCGGTTTGAAATTTATAAAATATAACGTCAAAAATGGACCACTTGGTATAACATTATTGAATTTCTTTAAACTGTAGAGCGTAGCTCATCTTATGGTCTTTCTTCATGCCAAAAAACAAATGAGTATCTTTTCCACGAAGAAAGTTATAAAAGTTATTGTAAACCACTACACCTGTCAACATTTTTTTTTTAAATGCTCAAATATCTTGAAACGGCTGGGTTTAGGCATAAGATATATATATTTTTGACTCAGAATTCATTTCTCTTTTCGAGAACCTTAAAATATATAGGATATTCCATTTAAAATAAGCAAGTTGGTATCGACTTCTGGTATAACCGGAGGTGCCAGATGCTTGTGATTATTTTAGTTGGATTGACCATTAGTAATTCCCTAATTTTCAAAATATTCTAGTGCGTACTTTTCCCTATATCGATCGATGCAGTTCTTGGTGAGACACTCTGTATAGTATACATACAATATGGAAGAGCCAAATTCAGTACATCAATTATTGTGCATATTCATAAAAAAATCCCGAGACACGGCGATTTTGGATTCGAAAATGACATCCTGCAACGTAAAAATTTCATCCCTAAATTTAACCCACTTCGAGTGGCAGTTGCAACCCCTAAATTTTTAAATGGAAGTAGGGGTCTGTGATACCTCATTTGAAAGACATTTTCATTCTCTATTCAAAAATGCTACGGTTTTAATATTTTTTGCAAAAATTAACAGTAAAAAATAAATTCATCTACTTGACGAAATTCGCTACAGTAAACTAAAAAAAAACTTAATTTCAACGTAGGAGATGTTCAAAATGAGTTCCGTGGACACCTTAGCAGCATCGTAATCTTAAATAAAAATGTCCTCTAACGTATTCCAACATCTGAGACGTGACCGACCTTACCGCAACCGTTATTTTTTCTTCTCAAGTTAGCTATATCGCTTGGCCTAGTTTTGTATACCATACTTTTTACATATTCCCATAGAACGAAAACTAAGGGTGTAAGATCAGGAGAAGTGCTGGCCATTCTAGCGATCCTCGCCTCCCTATCCACCGATTTGGAAATGTTACGTCAAGGTATTGCCCGACATTGATTCGGTGATGTGGTGGGTGCTCCATCCTGCTGGAACCACATCACATCGCCTGGAACTTGTGGGTTTGCTTCAGCAGGATATGTTTGTCAAAGTTGGTATGACATTATTTTGGAGCAAGAACTAAATAATTATCTCCTTTCAAACTGCCATCAATAAAAAAGGGACCAATGACATTGTCTCTCATTATCCTCGCCCAAACATTAACCTTTTCAGGATTTTGCGTATGTAATTCTCTCATCCAATGAGGATTTCCATTAGCCCAGTAGCGACAGTTTTGACTGTTAACATGGCCGTGAAGAATAAAAGTGGACTCGTCAGAAAACAAAACATTTTCTAGCTGGATAGTATTGTTACGTGTTTGCTATCCACACAAACATCTCTACTCGTAGATTCGTTGATTGAAAGTCCAGGTAACACTTATTAACTACTTTATTTACTAATTAACAATTAACAACAATAGATTAATCAATGTCCTAATTATAATCACAACTGAACACTTATAAGTCTCTTTCGTATTTCTTCTTTACTCGTTCACGTTCGACTACAGACTAAATCTCGGCCCACCGTGCGTCTTATTTATACATCCATTGACCCAGTCTAGAGCACTCCAGAATATTCCCGGCCGTTCGTGTACAATTCCAGCCTAATCTAACCAGTCAACACAGTCCAGTGGCGTAACAGTATTATTATATAACCTTAGCATCATTTGTTCAGAAAAATATGTTCTTCTATCAAAATCGTCTTCACTAAGTTCGTGAGTTGAGGTCAGTTTATAGGGATGCATTTTATTTTCTTTTAATAGGCGAATAATCGAGAAATGGGAAACATTCAATGCTGAAGCTGCTTGTCGACTTGAACTATGTGGGTTTTCTTCAAACTCAAGAAGTATAACTAATTTGGTATCGTTACTCATTTCATTGGATTTTTTTTTATCTGCCGTACATGGCCATTTTCGCGAAACTGCTTTTCAATTATGCTAATTGTACCTTGGGATATAGGCGGCAAATCAGGATATTTTTCTTAAAATAGGCGAGTAAGTTCGGCCTATGATGGCATTCAATCTCCATAACCAACCATCTGTATAATTGCTATTTTATGCATTTCTGTTAAATAAACCATGTTTAGGAATTACAGTTAGCAAAACTCAAACAATACGCAAAACACTGACAACTATTTATTGCTGTCATTCAAATAGCAAGTAGCTACGGCGTTTTCAATAAAACTGGCAATGCCACCTATGAAGAATTTTGATGAGTTTTTATGTCTTCTTTTTAGTTGATAATGTTGAAAAAGAACACAAATTAGCCTGCAAGAACAAAACGCTGTGAGTTTTTATGTTTTTCATTTGTTGTAGCGAATTTCGTCAAGCAGACCGGTAATTTTTGCAATAAATATTAAAACCACAGCATTTTTGAATAGAGAATGAAAAGGCCTTTCAAATGAGGTATCACAAGCCCCAACTAACTTCCCATTTAAAAATTTAGAGGTTGCAACTGACACTCGAAGGGGGTTAAATTTAGGGATGAAATGTTTATGTTGCAGGATGTCATTTTCGAATCTAAAATAGTGTCTCGGTATTTTTTATAAATATGCACAATAATTGAGATACTGAATTTATTTCCATTTGGCTGTTCCACACTGTATAAGCAAATCTACTAAAACCTTGTCCATCCCGTAGTATCTTTGATGATATAAGTTTGGGACTGGTGCCCACAGAACAGAAAAAGCTGGTGCAATTTCTTCGCAAAAAAACGTAGATTAAAAGTTATGGCGTCAATGAATTAGGGCACAGATTACTGGAATTGTTTTTTTAAGGCAGCAGCATTCTTGATAGATACCATGATACAAGTACACTGGTATGCTATTCCGGCGACCGAACGTCGTCACTTCTGCGCATGACGTCAATGACCAGTATAATTTGGCGCGAAACTGAAATGATTGAAATTGTGAGGTTGCCATTGTTTTAGTGTCAAGCAGTTATCGGTGCCTTTAAGACAACTATTGTGTATTTTAAAGATGGAAAATTGTGTTGAAGCTAGTTGTAGAAATTATAAACGGATAACCAAAGGAACTGATATGAGGGTATTTTAATTTTTCTAAAACCGAGGATTTTATGAAATTGGATTGTGTATGATATTATATAAATGTATTTAGATAGTTAGAATTTTACTTTTGAATAAGACCGGTTATAAAAAAAAATAATAATATGCCGATTCAAGCGTATAAATCGATTCCACATTTCTTTACAAAAAGATTGCTATCAGGCTCATAATTGTATCATTGAAAATTCCACAAAATAGACCAGCTAACACCTATATAAGCCAGCGACTTGCAACGACAATGAGTAACTCCATCTAGCTGAAGCTCTCTGCAATCTAATCAAATACTATTTCATTAAGCATGTATAAATACAGCTGAGATACTTTAATAAAAGTGAATACCTAAATAAGAAAATGCAGTTTGCATGATATATATCCTTGATGGCCATTAAAAGTTTAACAATGTTATATATTGAAAATCCACTTTTCTTATCAAATAAAGATAGTCTGAATAAATCTACTTTTGAAGTAATGAGTAGGTAATTACCTGCTAATATGCCTACAAGCATCATGGCGTCATTTTCAGGTCTGGCACCATACACATCTAAACAACGCATGTGACTTTTCTTTTCATATAACTCAAAGAAAGTAAACCTAACCATTTCAATTGGAGCTGCGCATCTAGAAAGTTAGAGATTAGTTTTAATAATTATAAAAGAAAACATTTTGCGTGCTTACTGAACTTCTTTAGCCATCTCTTCGTTGATCTTTAGATGCATAGGCATTAAATCCTCGATCATCCATTGATTTTTTCACATTCGCAAGTCCATGGATTGGCCTAATGTCTAACTCTGACAGAGCGTCCCATCTGGCAATGATGTCGCTATCGAGGTAGGCGAGTTTGTTATTGCCAATATGAAGCTAAACGAAAAGTAAAAAGAAAGTTTTATGTTTGAATATTTTCTGGTAGTTTTTGACACAATCCAGTTTCCTTTAGTCAGTGCGGAAAGGGTTGATAAATAAGACGAATGGCCGATAAAAAAAAGCAAATAATTGTCGACGTGTTTTGTTTATATTCCAGAGAAATAAAACTTCCTCTGCGGAATGAGGCCGAACAAGCTGAATTTTTGCAGAGACCTTCGTTTTCATGTTCTAATGAAGCACAAGAAAATCTCATATCCCTTGTGCGTCTTAAGATATCGAAGGTCAAAGGTCATGAAAATCGGTTTTTCGCGAAAATCTCGCTTCCAGTGCATCTGACGTCGTAAGAACTCATAACAAAACTTACGTAAAATAGTATTCTCTACAAAGTTGTTCATATACATTTTTTTCGTACGACCAACTGTTTTCGATGTATAGCATGATAAAGCGGGAGCGCGCATTCGTAATAGGTAATACTGTATTATACTGCAGAGCTATAAATATAAAAGCACTTTCCTTAATCTGTTAGACTGAAAAAATTAAATTCCCATTATTAAAGCCGTTAAAAATTTGTTTATTTATAAAAAATATATAATAAATAATTAATAACAAAAAACACATTCTTTTCCACACCACGCCTTATGTTTCCTTGCCTTCCTCCTTGTCTTCGTCGGGTTCCACTAGCACCTTGATCAACATATTATCTTCGTCAGACGCTTCCTCTATATGTGTTGGCTCTATGTCTGTTGGCAAAACCTCTTCAGGCTCAAGGTCACTGAAGTCTTCGATGTTTTGCAACTCTGTTGACGGGTTCAGGCCTGCCTGTCCGTGACACTGACCACAAACTTTGGAGCATGGCAGCCCGACTTCTACACCCGCACTGCGCACCACACCCCTTTTTACAATTACAGAATATTGTATTTAATAGTTCGTCTGGAGCAGGTGGCAAACCCGGCTTGGATTCGAGACCGACACGACGCGACGCGAAGAGGCGCTTACAATGCAAGGGGTTTAGGGACTGCGTTTCGGAGAAATACGGTCATGGTCCACTTCTTTATACCTGGATGATTATACTTTTCTTGTCTAGAATAAAGAAATGTTTTTTATTTGCAATATAATATATAGAAGCTTTGGATTTCATTACAAAAGTGGTGTGAAAATAATACATTGTTTTGTTATTAATTATTTATTATATATTTTTTATAAATAAACAAATTTTTAACGGTTTTAATATTGGGAATTTAATTTTCCAGTCTAACAGATCAAGAAAAGTGCTTTTATATTTATAGCTCTGCAGTATAATACAGTATTACCTATTACGAATGCAACGCCCCGCTTTATCATGCTATATCTCGAAAACGGTTGGTCGTACGAAAAAAATGTATATGAACAATTTTGTAGAGAATACTATTTTACGTGTTTTGTTATAGATTCTTACGACGTCAGATGCACTGGAAGCGAGATTTTCGCGAAAACCGATTTTCATGACCTTTGACCTTCGATATCTCAAGACGCACAAGAGTAGGCATATGAGATTTTTTGTGCTTCAATGGAACATCAACCGAAGGTCTCTGCAAAAATTCAGCTTGATTGGCCTCATTCCGCAGATGGCCTTTATTTTTACCTTATTTCCTGAGTATTATAATTTAATTACTCTTGGGTAAAATTTAGTAATTTTTCTTTGCATTATATTGAACTACAGAGGCATGAATTTGTAACAAATAATATCAAATTGCATGTCTGATTGGCCTATAGCTTTTTCATAATGTTCTCAATATTTACGGGAAGCAATTTCGCATAAGGTTTAGCCTTGGATTATTCTTTAAATAGATACACGAAATCCAATTTTTTGTTTCTAGAATGTACATGAATCTGTTGCAGAATACTTACCTTTTTGATTGGTGGCCAAACAGCTCCCCCCGAGTTATTGCTTACAGATGCTAGAGCCATCGGATCTATGTTAACAAGATCAATATTATCACACATGTATAATTCTTCCAAATTCTTTAATCCACTTAAGGCATACCGTTTGATGTGGTTCAGTTTTGCATTTCGACACAAATGCAGTATTTTCAAGGTCGGAATTTCTGGAAAACCACTGAAACAATATGTCACGTAGTGAATAAGATTTACACTCTTTACAGGAAACAACTACCCAGCGGATAAAAGCCTGACCTGCAAGTCTTGTTAAGATCATTTGTCAGTTCCTCACTAGACATATACCGGTTTCGAACTTGTTATGTTCTTGTCAGTATGCCATAAAGTAATGGAAAAGACAAATAATAATAATGCAAACCAGTCTAGCCTAAAGCACTAAGCAAGACAGACATAGTGAGTAATAAGTGTATCTATCTGGTGGTCAGTGCTACTACCCGTTTGACATCACTGATGTCCTAGTGACTGATAGTAACCCTGGTGGGCTAAACTATACACTTATTCAGTATATAGTTTAGCCCACCAGGCAGAAGTGAAGGCGACCTGCAAAACAGGTACCAAGAGCTGAGACCTCTAACCTTGGTGGGCTAAACTATATACTTATTCAGCATATAGTTTAGCCCACCAGGGTTAGAGATCACAGCACTTGATACCCTGCTTTGCAGGTCGCTGTCAGTCACTAAGACATCGGTGAAGTCTGACGAGTAGTAGCATTGACCACCAGAGGACTACACTTATCACTCACCATGTATGTCACGTAGTGAGATACCAAAATATATTCAGATAATGACGATTGTCATCACAATAATTATCGACTGCAAAAACCTAAAATCATACTTACTTTTCTGCCGTTAAATTTACAAAATCAGTATTGTTCAAATAAAGAGATTTCAGACTATGGGCTTGCTTTAGGGTGGCAGGAATTTCTTTAATTGGGTTGCCTGACAAATCTAGAATTTCCAAATATTTAGGTGTATGTAGCATATTGTCTGGTAACGTACTAATCTTTGTATATTGCAGATACAGTTCCTAAAAAAAACACTTTTTACTTTAAACAAAAACTAAACTATAGAATACAGAATGCGGCATTTAATTTTAAAAATAATTTGATTTATTACAAAAATTATTCTAGTCCTGGACTTGTTTGTGTACCAAGTCAGCTCTCTGTTAAGGAAGTCTTGTGTATCTCCGTTCCATAGCTCTCGATCTGGTATGATCACCTCGTAAGATTGTGGACGGAGAATGTGGTCTGACAACATCTCAAGTATGAGGTCTGCCGCAGTCTCCTTAATTATCTCATAACTCAAGTGTGGACTATGCTCCTCAGAATTTTGCAGCCTGAGGAGTCGCCTTCCCCTTTATTATAATGTAGAGTGGTGGTCGAGCGCATTGCTCCCGTTAGCATGCCAGTCTTGCAACTGGCTTAATTTGTTTGAAGCTGTTGTTTACAGCACTTTAGGCCACTATGCCAAGCTGCATATGTAATTGAGGGTCTTACAACCGTGGATTAGAGCCAATACCAGGCTTGAGTCCCCAGGTTTTGCTACAGATTCGTCTAATTACCGTTAGGGTAATTTCTGATTTCAGTTTAATTTTATCAATGTGCTAGTTCCAGGTAAGTTTGGAGGCATTCATGATTCCAAGATAGTTTATCACACCACTGTTATTTCATCACATAGAACTTTTAGAGGTGCTAGACCCTCTATATTTCTTCTTCTGGTGAATGGGACAACGGTGATTTATTGGGGATCAAAAATTATGGTGCTATAAGTATAACATTTTTTTTGAGAAAAAACATTTTGTTTATTGCGAACTTGTCGCAATTTTTTGCCGATAGCAAATAAATTTACATTTAAATTAGAACCAGATTAAATTTTTTATTAGTTCTGAGTATCTTTTTACATCCTATATACACATATATATATATATATATATATATATATATATATATATATATATATATATATATATATATATATATATATATATATATATATATATATATATATATATGTTGTTTTTCAGGTTTTCGCGGGTGGTGAATGCTAAATTCGTTTTCCGGGTATACTCCCGCGTAGGGTGATAGGCCCCGAGAGGGACCGTGGTTGTCCTGAACGACGTTTCGGCAGAATCTCATCTGCCATCTTCGGTTCTAACCGATAACCGCTTACTGCGGCTTCTGGTTACTCCGAACTGAAAAATTTTTCGGTTCGAGTAACCGGAGCCAGCAGGCGGTTATCGGTTAGAACCCGAAGATAGCAGGACAGATTTTGCCGAAACGGCGTTCAGACACCCACGGCCATTCGGGCCTATCACCTACGCGGGAGTATACCCGGAAAATCTAACGTATGTATATATATATATATATATATATATATATATATATATATTATATATATATATATTATATATATATATATATATATATATATATATATATATATATATATATATATATATATATATATATATATAGATAGTGGTGAGAGGTATGAAACTTCTCATATGGTCTGAACATGCGCACATAAACGTGATAACCCTTTTAATAAACAATATGTAATTCCACACAAACTTAAAATCATAATAAGAATAACATCATAACTTAACATAATAATATTAGATAAGGAATGCTTCAATTCAAACGAGATCAGGTTCTCAAAATGCCCTCCCCCAACTCCGATGCATTTCCTACACCGCACCAATAAATATCGTGTGGTAATCCCAATGGTTTGTCTGTGGTTCTTCATGTCGTCAAAGGCTGCCACTACCCGCTGCCGTAGTTCCTCTCTAGTGTTTACTTCCGTGCTGTACACCGATTGTTTCATGTGGCCCCAAACATAGTAATCAGGAACAGTTAGGTCGGGGGACCCAGTTGGCCAAGCTTGACGACCTCCGCGACCGATCCAGCGATTAGGAAACTCATTGCTGAGATGCTTCCGGACGTGGAGTGAGAAATGGGGCGGTGCCCCATCACGCTGGAAACGAAGACTTATTCTGTCAACATTTTGAACCAATAATAAATTGGGCAAAATGGTCTAGAAGGAAATCCAAGTAGATTTCACGAGTCAATCGGCGTTCAAAAAAATGTGTTTCTATCAATGTATCGTTCACCACACACCATACAATAAGGGAGAACTTGTGCTGGGAGTTTTTCTGGACAACGGCGTGAGGATTGTTGTGACCCCAAAGGTGTGAATTCATGGATTTCCACACTCCGTCGCAAATGAACTGGGCCTCATCCGTGAAAGTAATTCTGGGCAAAGTTCTTGGATGATGCATTATCCAACGGCAGAATGTAAGACGTGCGACTTCATGACCTGGTTCGAGACGCTGGACCTTTTGGATGTGGTAAGGATGCAACCGTTCCGCGTTTAATGCCCTCTATACACAGATTTGCGGAACACCTAGCGCGTCTGCTATTCTTCTAGTGCTTGTCGAAGGATTTTGCTCTGTAATTTCCACAATGTTTTCTTCGGCCAGTCTAACTGCTCGTTCTACATTTCCGTGAGTTCCAGGAAATCTTCCATGTTCCTGAGAGAACTGGAAAAATCTGATAAAAGTGTGGAGAGATGGTACTCGTTGACCAGGAAATCTTAGTTGATATTCCCTAATGACAGTCTTTGCATTGCCATCGCAAAACCCATACACATAAATGATATTAGCGAATTCAGCATTAGTAAACTAATTAAGCATCTTTGAAACACATAGAAATCACGGAATAATTAGAACATCAAATAGACAAAATAATAATATCAAGGTACTGACAAATACATAGGCTACAATTTTTTTCAATTTCAAAATAAAACTGTGTATGTATCTTTCTTATAGTATGGTTTTTGCTTCTTCTTGACTAGGCAGGAAGGTTTTTGCTATATTTCAGGAGAGATATGGATTTGAAGCAGTTGAATAGATTCTGTCAAACTGTTCCATAATTAATGCCTGGTTAAAATGTTAGTTGTGATGCGCTATATTGTTTTGTGATTTTTTTTCCGAAACGGTTTAGGTGTGCCATCAAAATGATTCGCTATTCTGATAGCATTTTTCTGGACTTTCTGAATCCGCTAATAATTTTCCAGAAATGCGATAGAAAAATGTACTTTTTTGTCAAAAACGAGGAGTGGAGATTTTTGGCGAGTCTTTGATTTTTCAGAACCAAGTAGGCTATTCTGACAAGTTCCAGGTGAGGAATGTTACTGGTAAATTTCATTCGATGACATCTAATCCGTTGCAGAGAATGCCTCTTTGATTTGTCAGAACAAATGCATAAAACTGTATCTTCTTAACCTGTCGTCAAAAAATTTTTTTCCTTGTAGATCTGGCCTTGCCTTGAAGCGCTCTATCTGCCATTGGGCTATAGCACATTGTTCGCGAATCACCCTGTTATAACTATATCTGGGACTCTAGTTAAGTATTTATATTTACTAGGAGGGCTACTTCCGATGGATTGTTTTTTTACTTACTTTTAATACAGCCAAACTGTCTATAGCAGCCAATGTGTGATGGTCAATGGTTATTATAGGATTAAAACTCAAATCTAATATTTCTAAATCGGTTGTATGCATAAAGAGATCCTGATTTAATGTATGTAGCTTGTTATGGTCCAATCTTAATTCTTTTAAACTTCTCAAAGGCAAATATCTGAGTTCTAAATATTGACCCTGAAAATAAAGAAATGTTAATATATATAACTACCCTGCTACGAAAGTATGAAGATCATTTTGCTAGCACTAGAGATACAATATAATGTGCCGATCTGAAATTTCCCTTCTTGGATATGTCCTAAAACAGAATGTCCGTGAGGTAAGCCTAACGTCACTCTTCTGGGATGAAGGAAGAGCACATAAGATAGATTACCACCTAGCGATTCATCCCATTATTGGTTCGGTCTTGCAAATAGTATGGTTTAATCAACGGATTAAAAAACTCTAGAGGTGTGAAATCCTAAGGAGGCCTTAGTGACCGCTCTATAAATATTCTTCTCCCAATCCACCAATCATTATAAGATATCCAGACTGGGAAATTTTCAAATTGGCATGCTATATGTTATAGATATTAAAGTTTTGGGCTTATATAGATATCCTATAAAAAGAATTATTATAACAATTTCATTCTTTTTATCGCTTTAGCTGTGATTATTGTCAACTTTTAACTCACAAATCAGTTTTTGGGTCATTATTTGCCAAATCAACCACAAAAAGCAAAATTTTTGAAGTTGATATCTTGAATTTTGATTATTTTTGGCCAGTTTATTTATTTTTATTATCTGCTTTAGCGTCGAGTGTACCTTCTGCCGTCACGGATTTATCAACAGACAGAATTGCAGATATTGGGATAATGGAAATCCGCTTTTGTATCGTGAAATACACAGACAGACATCAGAGAAAATAAATGTTTAAGCAGGTATTTTGGGGAAATCACTGATTGGTCCTCTTTTCATTAATGAAAATGTTACGGAACCATTATACTTTGATATTTTAGAAAACACCATTGATACGTTACTCACAGAAAGTGTAGCATATCATCAAGATGCAGATGGTACTCCGCTAAGTAATGAAGAACTGATTTTCCAACAAGATGGTGCCTCAGCACATTACATTTTATCGGTAATATAGTGGTTAAGTCCAAGGTTTCCAGACAGATAGATAGGCAGAAAAGGGTCCATAGAATGGCCTGTCCACTCCCTCGATTTATCTCCCTTGATTTTTTTGTGGGACCACTTGCTTTCAAGTGTACACCAGACGCTAAGAATATTGAGGATATTAAAAATATGATACTTTGGAAATATCGAAGCATCTCCCATGAAACGTTTGTTAAAGTAAAAATAGAATTTGACCAAAAGCTGTTTTGGTACCAACGGTGCCCACTATGAAAATTTAATAAAATAATACAATTTTAGTTAACAAATTGTGAAAGTTAAAAAAGAAAATAAACCTAATATTAAAGTTATTTTCAAAAACCAGTCACATTTGTTTTTTTTACCCATAACTTACCCAATTCTCAACCGATTTTAAAAATTGAGAAATAGTTACGTTCGCGATAGAATTAGCTTTAAAATGACATATGACAAATGAGGTGGTTCCATTTAACATTTTAAAGTTGGGGGTGCTAGTGGTTAGGAGGTGGAATGGGTTATCATTGTCTAAGCGCCAAGAAAGTTTTCCCTTAGAACAAAAGTCGACCTGTGTCGACGAATTTTTAAACTTTTTATAGTTTTAAAGAAAAAGACGGTGGACAGTTTCAAATAAACACAGTGTATTTTTTAAACCTACCTTTTAAAATGCTTTGCACAGACACATATAGGAAAAAATAATAAACGATACTTAATAATTCTTACCTTCAGAGCATCAGGATGAAGAATCTCCAGATCATTATAACTCAGAATCAATGTTTCCATGTTCTGTAAGTTCTGAAATACGCTATCAGCTATCCCATAGATGGCATTATTGGCTAGATTCAGGTAGGTTAATTCTGACGGTGGAAAAGTATAACTGAGGTTGATGAACTGGTTATTTTGGAAATTTATTGAGGCATACGCATATGATTCATTTGTGGCGTTGTTTTTCCAAAAGTAATCATTAAAAATGTTGTACTGAATATTGGTCGTACATGTGACGTCTGCTTGGGCAGAGTTGTTGACGAAATGGCACTTGCAGATTTTGCAAAAGGGTAACTGGATGGAATCCGCCAAGATTGTGCCTATGAATGCTGCTGCCAGCAGATAAAGTCCGGTCATGCTGAAATGATATGATATAGATAAAAAAATGGAAATTGTTGATCTTTACGGACACCCCCCCCAGTTATTATTTTATTTATTAGCAGATACACCTCAATCAAAGTGAACTTGTTACCTATCAATTTGAACTACTATTTCCAAATGAACTAAAAACGTACAAGCAGTATTGCAGAAGAGTGGCAAATTTACAGTTTTTAACAAATTAATTTTGAGCCCACTTTAACTTGCACTATAGACGTAATATATGGTAATCTCAACTTGGAGCCAATGAAGATTTCATAGTAATCGGGAGCACGTGATCATGTTGAAAACATTAATAACTGTAATACTAATGCCTCTACCATTTTATACAGCGAACGTTTTCCTACACATCGACATCCTTATCCAAAA
The DNA here is from genome assembly GCA_029963845.1 of Rhamnusium bicolor. Lineage (NCBI taxonomy): Eukaryota > Metazoa > Arthropoda > Insecta > Coleoptera > Cerambycidae > Rhamnusium > Rhamnusium bicolor. The sequence continues at coordinate 250,195 of JANEYF010004999.1, read as the reverse complement.
GTTATCAGGCGTGTTGAACAAGGACTTGTTAATACTTGTGAAATAAATGCATGTAAAAAAACTTCAGGAACATCTCAAAAAGTACAAATTATTCGATTGAAGACGAACTCGGTGTAATTACTCGTCTGTCAACGATAATCAATTTGTATCAGGTGGCTAACCACAGGACACTGAGACCAAATGGACTACATTCATTTAGGCCACAGAATGTTCAACTATCATATGCTAATGACTGACAACGTCGAGTTAATTTTTGTAGATGGTTGATACAACGTGTGAACCAAAATACGAGGTTTCTTGCAAACCGTCTTTAGATCAATGATATTACGTTTGGTCAAGACAGTATCATAAATACTCACAATTTTCACCAGTGCATTGGTCTGATTAAAACGATCGTGGTCTGTAAATATTTGAGCAGGAGTGGCGGTATGCCAACTCGTCTTTGGTATTTTTGAGACATCGTTTACCACCACGCTCTCGCGAATTGCCGTGATGTTTTGTTCTGAACGACCTCTACGAGCTAGTGTCGTGTATTTCACATCAGAGGCCAAACCAGTACATTCAATTTTTCGATTATTCTTTTTACAGTAGATGACTGAGGAACATTATTTCGACCGTAAATTGGACGCACTTTACGTATCGTGGCAATCACCAACTTTCACCATTTTGATAATAATGTTTAATAATCAGGACGCGTTGTTCTGTCGTATACTGCTCCATGTTTACTAACTCCCATCTGTCTTCTATCGACCTAGCATGACATAATCTTGTGATATCATGACAGCCAAACTTATCGCTTACTTTCCCTAATTTTGGACTCTTTAGGGTCGAATTTGGAACGACAGATGTTTAACTTTGAGGAAATGTTTATAATAATAAAAAGCTACTTGGAACCATTTCCCCCATCGTGTTAATATCAGTTGTGGAGGTCCACTAACTCTTTTTAATACGTTTTGGGTATTTTACAAAAATCGTCTTTTTAATTGCTGACATATGTCGACATCGGGATAGCTACTGCGAATTTCTTCTACCACAAATTGAAAAGCATGAAGTAAACAGGTTATAAGTAATAACATAGGGCAAAACTTTTTGTAATAAATCTGTTTTAAGCATATACGCAGTTCCATCGGCCATAAACATTAAAATATTATGCAACATTTTTCATTAACAGCTGTTGTACTGCTTCAGAATTGGCATTTTCTAATCTTTCACTTGCGATTAAATACGACGTCGATTGCTGGTTTGGTTTCAAAATGCGTAAAATATAAAATATTTCCCACTTTGTTACTTCTTGCGTCCGTGGTTTCATCAACAATTTTTTGTTCAATAAATCAGACATTATAATATGTCCACTTCTACCTTTAACACGAGGAACGTGACATCGTAGTTGTCCTCTCGTTGGTTATAGCCATTTAGGAACATACTTTTTCCAAAACAAACGAAAATGTTCTTTGTCACGTAAATTTTCCGTAAATTCATAAGACGATTACCCGATTTAACATACGATGGCACAGTGATACGATGCTTTACTTGCAAGTCAAGTTTGATTGGTTGGAATTTAAGTAACTCTAAAAAACATATTGAAAGTAAAAGTCATAAGAAAAATCACCGTCTACAATTTGTTGGCGATTTTTCTTATGATTTTTTCTTTCAATATGTCTCTTACAGTTACTCGAATTCCAACCAATCAAACTTGGCTTGCAAACAAGCCATCGAACCAGTCGAGAGTGTCGGGACTTTGACATGCCCGAGTCACCGTTCCGCCATGTGCTACTGTGTTAAATCGCAAGTCTACAAATAATAAATAACTGCGCTACGACTTCTCAGGTTTTTTTTTTTTTGATACTGCATACCGTGTGTCCCAAATGCTATGCTCACCATTGGGATCTCGGAAACGGTAAGATTTACAAGGTCGGTTAAATGAGATAAGTTTTAGCAAATTTTATGCTAATTCCAAATCCGTTAAGAACTCAAGGCTAACTAAAACCGTTTTTGAGATTTTCCAAAAAAAAAAAACGAAAATGTTGTGATTTCTTTTTTTTTGCTGCAGTCAAGTAATCCTTGATCAGGCAGGTTTTAGATTTCTATATAATTAAGACACTTTTTGGAGACTAATATTTTGGTCTAGAAACGAATACTCGATAGTCTTTTCTTTTCGAGATATCCGAAATAACTTTTGTTTTTCTTATGGCAGCCATATTCGATTTTTCGTTTTTCAGATTGCACTTAAAAAAGAGCTTTCAGATGATCACATGCCGAGGAAAAATTGTTTTTCAAGGGACTAATTTAAGAAAAGTTATCCATTGCTTTACAAAACAAAATAGTAAGCCATGGAAAATCGAAAAGTTTTTGTAAAGCCAAAGACAAGGAAGTTGCTTATACAGACGGCGATTAATTATTATCTATGTACTTAAAATCTACTGTGAGTTGCGTTATTTGTACAATTTTCTAAAAATATCAATTTTTAGACGATCATTAAGGTTTTATTTGTCATAAAATTGTCAGTAAAGTGTTCAAAATTTGTACGAAGGAATCCTCTTCATTAAGGGCATTCTTGCACGCAAAACAGTTAGTAATTAGTAACATTTTAAAAATGCCTTTCTAAAAACGACACACATAACTTTCAGTAAAATTTAATAGGATGTGGTTTAAAACAAATAATAAGCATTACTGTTAGTTGACAGTTGCTCACTAAATAGTGGTAGCATTATTGTAAATTGTTCAAGAATACTTATTATTACTGTTCAAGAGTGTGATTATTGCAAAATGGCGCACAAATTCTCAAATGAAGAAAAATTTTATATGTTAGAATGTTATTTAAAAGTAAATAAAAATTCGCGAAAAGTATCGGCTACCTACCTAGAAACATTTCGGAAGAGAATGCAATCACATAGAACAGTTTTTGGAAGAATTGTAAGCAATTTGTTAAATTACGAGAGTTTTGATAATAAAAGAGACTAGTATGATGTTGACCGCAAAAATAATATTCTCGAAGCTGTTAACAAAAATTCCCGCATATCAGTGCGACAAAATGCAGACGAAACAAATATTCTTAAAACAACTGTATATAAGACGTTAAAACAAAAGAAATATTATCCGTACAAACGGTTGTCCAAGCTTTAAGCATAAATGATTTTGGTAGAAGACTTGAATTTTGTCGTTGATTTAATCAGAAATGCAAAAAACAACCGGATTTTCAATCGAGTTATATGGACCGATGAAAGTCGTTTTACAAATTGTGGAGACTTTAACAAGCACAATTATCACCACTAGGCCACATAAAATCCGCATGTAACTACGCACAGAAGATTTCAGACTAGGTTTGGATTGAATGTTTGGCCTGTCATGATAGGTATTACCTTTTCTTTTCCTATTCTACTCCTATGATCTGCCTATAACCCTTTCCTTAATTCTAATTTTTAGATCGCCATATAGTTGGTCCATTTATTTTTCACAACAATTTATCGGGAGCAGCCTATCGTGAACTTGTAGAAAATCAAGTTTTACCCGAGACAAGAGAACTTTTTTTCAGAACAAGAGATAAACGAATTATGGTTCCAATAAGATGGCTGTCCTGCACATAATCCTATATATAGATATTAGTTGCAGGAAAATTTTGGTAACAGCATAATTTCAAATAGAGGACCAGCGTTGTGGCCTCCCCGCTCGCCTGATATAACCCCTCCTGATTTTTATTTATGGGGTACGATGAAAAATGAGGTGTATGATTTTGAAAGCCCGGAAACTATCGATATTTTGGACGACAGAGTTAGGGACATATTCGGCACAATAAATGCTGATACATTCAGAAGGGTAATCAGCTCAGTTAGGCGTAGATGCCAAAAATGTATTCAGCTAAATAGAGGTCATATTGAACAGATTATTAAAGTTTCTTACTTCTTTACTATCATTTCTTCTGTTATGTTAATTTGCTGTTATTAAAAAATGTTCTCCATAACGATTATGTTCAGTATTTTAACAGAAAATTAAAATTATTTAAACATGTTAAACTGGTAACTTTAATATTATTCATGTTTTTTATAATGGTTGGTATTAGGTATATCCATGAAATCAAAATAACTTTTTGATTTTCCATGGCCTACCATTTTGTTTTGTTAAGCAATGGATAACTTTTCTTAAATTGAAAAACAATTTTTCCTCTGTGATGCATTATTTGAAAGCTCTTTTTTAAGCGCAATCTGAAGAACGAAAAAGCCGATATGGCTGCCATGAGAAAAACAAAGGTTACCTCGAAAACAAAAATACCGAATATTTGTTTCTACACCAAAATATTAGTCTCCAAAAGGTGTCCTAATAATGTAAATGTCTAAACCAACGGCGGTTCGTGGGTTAAGAGATAGGGAGGTCAATTAGAAAAGTTTACTATATTACCTACCTTTTAAAGTGATTTAAATTCCAAGTCGATCCTCCGGTCTTTTTGAGTCAATTACTTTTTTCATTAAAGTCTTTTATCTTCTTTATTAATGCCCTTTCTATGGTAAGCATAGCTAAAGAAGATAACCTCTCCTGACCCATGGTATTTCTTAAAAATGTCTTTATTCTTTTTAAGGCGGAAAAACAACGTTCACTTTCGACGGTAGTCATAGGGAGAGTACACAAGATTTTTAACAGTTTGACACTTTCAGAAAAAGTATTGCATAAATTATTGTTAATAAAAAGCTGTAACAAAGCAACTGTACCTTCACTATTGGCAAAATCGTCTCGGCTATTTAATACTTCTAATTCAGTTTTAAGTTTCAAATGATTTATGACTGGATACTCCGTTTTAACTAATTTAAACATATCTTGAGGAAAGCTTTTTTTATAATCTTTAAATCGATCTGCGTGAAATAACTGAAACACTGCTAAATGATTACTGAAGCCAAACCTGTTTATGATCTCAGCTGTAATTATATCACAAACTTCTAATGAAATTCTCCTTTTTGATTCTTCCGTTTTACATCTCTGGGCAGACTGCATGGATGTCTCCTCCAAATAGTTATTCAAAATTTTATTTCTGATGTCTTCAATTTTACTATTAAAAACGCCAATACCCATTTTTACTGTTATGACATAGATATTACATTTTTGTAATCGATTGAACAATATATCACAATGAGGTATAACTAAATGAAAAAAATTTAACCAGTAAAGAAAATGTTCATTTTGTAAGTAGTTTTTTAGTTTAGAGTGTTGTTTTCTGATTCATTATCGATGATTTTTTCTAAACAATCTAATAATTCTGGTCGATAAGTATAAACAGTCTCTATGCACTTTGTATTAAAATTCCATCGTGTTGGAGCCACTTTAGGTAATCTCACCTTAACAATATTATCTAACACGGCTGTTCTTTTTGGCGATTTTCCAAAGAATGAAGAAAAGCTATGTAAATTAGCAAAAAAAATGTTTATGCTTTTATCCTGACTTGATGCTTTTTGTAAAATTAAATTTAGTTGATGTGCGTAACAATGAATAAAATTTGCTGAAGGATAACTTTTTTTAATTAAAAATACCTATTAACTTCTTTTTTCTTATCAAGAGATGTTTGCTTTATCATCATATTAGGTTTTGGACGGCCACCACCTTTGAATTTCACTCGGTCTTCATAACCCAACTTATGTCCATCTTTCAGTTTTAATATATTTTGTACAACACTCATATTTAATAGTAAACACCAAAAACACTGTTTTACATAATTTCACGACAAGTAGAGATTTACTAATAAAATGTTCACAAATAAAAACATTAAAAACAACGCGACAGAATTTACCGACCAACGCGTACCTAGTCAGCATTAAGATTGCTAAGATTCACTATTGAACTTCGTGCGTTACCTTTTCCGCAAAATGTGTCAGGGACATTGTCCCCGCCAGTGTTTTCTATCTCTTTTTGCTTTCTGACGATTCGCGCATAAGTCTATTTCACTTTAATTCGTTGTAAATTCGGTCCGTAGCTAGCTTTAAGGACAAGTTGTGGACTGACCCAAGATTTTTAAATTCTATAAATGAATAATGTAATGAATAGAGGCTCGGTGCTCGGAGGGGATACAAAATCCTGCGATCTAGTTATTTGAATAGTATTGTGCATAGAATGAACTAGAAACTTTAATGTATTTTTTAAAATATTAAAAATATATATTATATATTTTTTAACTTCAAAAAATGAATAGCTCTAATTTTTTATTTGTATGTGGGAGGTCATTGACCAAATGACCCTATAGAAGAACCGTCAGTGGTCTAAACCCTGTCTGAACAAGGATTACTTGGCTACAGCCAAAAAGACAAATCACAAATTTTTTTTTTTTTTATCCCAAAAACGGTGTTAATTAACCGTGATTTTAACGGATTTGGAATCAGCATAAAATCTGCTAAAACTTATCCCATTCAACCGATCTTGTACCTCTTATGGTTTCCGAGATCGCAATGGTGAGCATCGAATTTGGGACACACGGTATATTTGCCAATACTTAGCTTTGGCGGGCAGTTTAAATCAGTAGTTGTCTTGTATTAGAAAGATTAGACTTACTAACTTACTTGAAATGAATGGATATTCTAAAACAGGATTCGTTGATACATACGTTTTGTGACTGTGGTAACGAGCACTGTATAAAACGCGTTATATCGTTTTATTTTTCATCTTTTATTTGTTACTTGGGCTAAACACGTCCGTTGCACTAAAGATTTCAAATTTAATTCATAGTTAACAAATTTTTTTGTACTTCAGAATTAAATTAAATTAATTATTGTTTCACACACGAACACGAAGTTATTACTGTATATGTTTTCAATATAAACAATTACGAAGAATCTACTTTTTTTCCGTAATAAATAAAATGAATAAGACTGAACTAGACAGTTCTAGTAAATGTGGTGATAGTATATTAAATTTCCCAATATTCAGTTGACCATCTAAACAAATTAGAATATTAGTGTAAATCTGGCAATAATTATTAAGTTGATGTCATGTAGTTTTATTATTATTTGCAATAACACAAGGTTATTATTAGTGCACAGACTATTCTTTTTTGCTAAATAAAAACACAAAAAGTTAATAAGATAAAGTAATCGAACTAATTTTTTTTGGTAAATTTCTCTTCATTTCTTATTTTTCCAGTAGGTTTAATTTAAACGGTACTAGTACTGCCGCATAAAATTTGCAATACGATGAACGTCAGTTTTCGACATTTCCTTTAAATTATTACTTATTTAAATTTTTCATGAAAATCAAAATTAATAGTTGAAAATTTTTATATCATAAAAATTCACCAATTAGGCACTGGAAATGATAATATATTTGGATGCAATAATAGTGCAAACGATTATTACATCGTGAGATTATTTAAATAGATTTAAAATATTTCTTTCCTGACTTTTAGACAACAATTACTACTTTTTTTTAACTTCCCACTAAGAAATTTGAAAATTTTCAGAAATCGGGGAGTTATTGGTTTCACCCCGATTTTCGAAAATCGAGTTTTTGTCGGATCTCGACGTTTTGAGCTCCTAAGAAACTATTCTGACTATTCCCACGATGATGTCTGTATGGCTGTATGTATGTGTGTGTGTGTGTGTGTGTGTGTATGTGTATGTGTATGTGTGTACCATAGACATATAATAATCTTTATTATATGTCTATGGTGTGTACGGTGTATGTAAACCTCTCATAACTTTTGAACGGCTTGACCGATCGAAACACGGTTTGCGGCATTCCAAAGAGATTTTCTGAGAATTATAACCGATTCGGCACGGTATATTTTGAGAAATCTCAAAAATAAAATTTTCAAAAAATTTGTTTTTTTTGGAATATCTTTTAGACTACTGAACCGATCAATTCCAAAATCTAATCAGTTCTTCTCTTTATAAAACAACGTCGATCGTCGCAAACCGCATCAAAATCGGTCGATTCATTCGAGAGATATCGATTACGAAAAATTCGCCAAAAAGTGTTTTTTTGAAATAACATTCAAAATTCCTGTCGGATCGATATTTGGTACAAAGATAACCTTTTGTACTTAAGAAACTGCGTTGAATGCCGTAAACCGAGTCAAAATCGGTTGATTCGTTCAAGAGATATCGATTACGAAAAATTCGCAAAAAAGTGTTTTTTTGAAACAACATTCAAAATTTTTGACGGATCGATTTTTAGTACAAACATAACTGTTTGTACTTGAAGAACTGCGTTGAATGCTGCAAGCTGCATCTTAATTGGTTAATTTGTTCAAAAGATATCGCAGTTCAAAAATTACAAAAAAAGTGTTTTTTTAATATAACTTCGAGATTTTTCACCTAATCGTAGAGCTCAAAAATGTATGTGTATAATATTTTGAGCTCGGACAGCTCAAAAATTAACTAATACGTATATTTTTGGGCACTTTAAGCTCGAAAATAGCGGGAAGTTTCAGGGATGGCCTGCAGGGTCAACCGATTTTCAGATTTTTTTAATAGCAGCCCCTATATTTTCTTTCACTATAGGAATTGTTATAATTTAAGCTTTAAATTGATGTAAGTATTAATGAATTACATTGTAAATGAATTGTAGAAAATTTAAAACTTCGATTAATATCTTTCTGACCAGACCAAAAGTTTACACCCGATATAGCCCCAATCTATGCAAATCGTATTGTAAATTATTTTCATGTCTCGTGTAATAATTATGAAATCATTTTGAAAATAAATTTTAATATTCTTTTTTTACAAATTACTTCCTCACCCCTGTGAGGAAATTTTGAAAATTTTTAAAATTTTTATTGCATTTCTGGACGAATCTCGACGAATTATGACGATACACAAAATTTAAGACTAAAAAAAATTTTCTGTCTGTGTGTCTGTCTGTCTGGTTCGCGATAGCAGCTACAGTTTTTGGGATAAAGCTTTCAAATTTGGTACACACATTCTAGAGGTCAAGGAAGAGTTGATGAGCAAAATCAGTTCTTAAAGTTTGAAATGTCAAAAAAAATATTAATGACATTTTTGAAACGTCAGTTTGAAATGTCAAACATTTTTTTTGACATTTCAAATTTTAAGATATTAGTGACATTCCACAAATGTGACTTTTTTGAAACGTCAAAAATTACTTTTTCAAAAAAAAAAAAATTAGTGCATTCCACTAATGTGACTTTTTTGAAACGTCAAAAATTAATTTTATTACAAACCACCACACATCGAGTTTTTTAAACGTCAAAATATGACTTTTGAAACGTCAAAAAATGTGACTTTTTGAAACGTCAAAAATTACTTTTATTACAAACTCCACCACACATCGAGTTTTTTTTAAACATCAAAATATGACTTTTTGAAACGTCAAAAAATGTGACTTTTTGAAACGTCAAAAATTACTTTTATTATAAACTCCACCACACGTCGAGTTTTACTATAGTGAGGAAGTTCTGTTCCCCAAATAATTGGTAGCAGCTTTTAACACATAGAATATAAGTGAATGAAAGTATTAATATTTTTCCCTGATCAATGTTAGTTTTCATGATTCTCTAAGTTTTAAACCGATTAAACATGCATATCTAATCAGATGGAAAATGGAAATAGTAGATCTTTCCATGTTAATTGCACATCTATATGAATATTCAATACCTAGTAGTTTAAAAACGTAAATTATATCATCTGCAAATGCAATGTAAATATCTATGTTTAATTACCAAGATCATTATAGTATAACAGAAACAACTGGGCCCCAGGATAGTTCCTTGTGGGACACCTATTGGTACTTCTAGCATACTCTTCTATACTTAGTAGCAGATTATGAGTTTTTCTTCAGATGTTGCAAAGTCAAAATAGTGCAAAAAAATCTCGTCACAATAGCAACTAACTACCTGTGACTAAGCTGTATTATTCCTTTTATTCACTATTCATTTTGACATTAACAAATAATATTATGACCGGCTACTTGAGTCATGTATAAATTAATCCAATAAAATATTTTAAGAATGATAAAAATGTATGTTTCCAGAAGACAGTACTTTTCCAAGTTATTGCGAATTTCACATACATAGGTATGATTTACTCCTTGATAAAATATAGATATAAAAGTATTGCTAATCTTATTATGTTATATCTTATCTTTCCCATATTTCTCAAATTTGTACACATGCATATATAATTAAAAATATATAAACCGTCTGTGTTAAATCAGACTCATTTTTAATTCAGATCTAAATAACACTGATTAATTTTTATTTATTGTTTGAAAAGCAAAAACACTATTTAAAATATAACAACATACTCACATCCTATCTACGAGATATTAGCCTATTAACCTAGTTTCATTCAATATGCCTCGATTCTTAGTTAGGTACTTAGTTATACTCACCTATACATAACTTGGATTTTTGAAAATATTCACCACTAACATATAAACATAATAATTGCACTGCACTTTCGATATACAAAAATACAAAAATAAATGCCACTATGAATGAGCGGTTTTGCTCACCAACGTATCCTGACTAATGTGTAATCTTATCTTAAACAAATATTGGGAAAATAATATTTCTACTTACCTGATAATATTTATTACACAGGTACATACGCCGTAATCAGCAGATACGCTGCTTGGCAAATATTTTTAAAAATGTTCAAAATTATTTTATTAAAATTAGCAGTTGGCAAGCAGCAATTGCGGCAAGTGGTTCTGACAATTATACGAGAAAAATAATATCAATATCTCTCAAATATTTAGAGAAAAAAGGTTTTAAAAACTTGCAACCGGAAGTCTTACAGCGACCTCCGATTCTCAGTACAACTGAAGGGTGGATTTGTAAACTTTGGGTTCAAGTATCTATAGTCAAAGGCTCTTTGCCTTCGTCTAGAGTATGTAAGAAAATAAAGAGGTGAGGAGAAAAGTAAGATAAATATGTACTTTTTTAATACACTTGTATTTTTATATTTCAATGGAAATAAATAAAGTATATCTAACTTAGTCTATATTTTAACTTTTGTTGCGTGAAAATCTTTATTGCTTTTGTTGTTTTGGATACTACAAAATCGCCAATTAAAAGTTACCCAAACAACACCAAAACATCTTATGGATATCCATTTAATGTATTCAATGGATATAATACCCACAATGCACGTCCAATGGATTATGCATTTGTCACAACTAGGGGCATCTATAGATGGTTCATTATAGACGGAGAGCTGGCTACATAAAAGGCAAGGTATAAGGTACATGAAATGTGAATAGCTAGAGATGTTCCATTAGTGCTCCCGAACACCGAGTGGCCAGTCTGCCAGCGCGATTAGGAAGATTAAGGCGGGGGCGGACGGTCAAAGATGACAAATTTTACAACGAAAAGTCAATAACGTCAACGAACCATTTCAAAAAAAAAACCTACAAAATTTTGATGCTTCATCGATACCTCCTTGTGCAGCTGAATTAAGACCACAATTCTTAAGATCCATATATATCGCCAGATTGTGGAGCCACGCTCACAAGAAAATTCCGACTAATTTGGTACCAGAAGAGTACGGATGGGTAATAGTCGACTCCAAATACCAGTTCCAATGGTTCGATGGACCTCAGATACCATCTAGCGTTAAAGACGTTATTATCGATCAAGAACAGCCTGAAGGTACAAATATTTCCACACGCTTTCGTTCTTATATTAATAGCCATTTTTAATTTTTAATTTTGTTTTTCAACAGATGTTAACGAAATCCAATCTGAGGATGACATCGATTGTGAAAGCAAAGAAGATATGCAGTACGATGAATTCGACACAAACAGCGAAATAGAATAAGTCTACAATTTATTTGTATTATTTGTTAATAAAAAAAATTATTTTAATGGTAAATATATCTTTTAGCACTTGTGTAATATAGGAATTGTTAACTTATTGTCCTCATAATATAATTAACAAAATAATAAATCGTTATAATGCATCGTACGGAACTAACTCGTTAAGCGCGATCGAGACCGTGCTATTCAATACAGTCTGCCCCGATGTTTTCTTCCATTTTTTCGTCTGCCATTGACAACATAGCTTCCTCAGCAGTTTAACAATCATTCTCAAGAATTTTTAATCATGAGGCTTATCATTTTTTTCTCACTAAAGATAACGCCGCCTTGTTGAAGTCTGCCGGCCATTTCTCTTCCACGAAATCGTCTGCCAATAACTTTCCGCGTTTCGTCGCAACAAATACTTCACTTCCCAATAATTTTTATCTATGAGTATTATCATTTTTTTCATTGTAAAATTTGTCATCTTTGACCGTCCGCCCCCGCCTTAATCTTCCTAATCGCGCTGGCAGACTGGCCACTCGGTGTTCGGGAGCGCTTATGGAACCTCTCTAGCTATTCACATTTCATGTACCTTATACCTTGCTTTTTTATGTAGCCAGCTCTTAGACTATTATAGGCACATACATAGGTAGTCCAGTGAATGTCTATGGATATCCACTGGATATTTTTTTTGAGTACATCAGTTGATATCCTGGTATGGGCATCCATCGGATGTCCAAATATGTCCATGGATGTCCAGTGGATCTATTTTGCATATATCCAGTGGATATTCCGATATAAGTATCCACTGGATGTTCAAAAGTATCCATGGACGTTCTGGACACATTATGAACCTAAAAGAGACATCCAATGGATGTTGTGTGCTGTATGGGTAATATACAGGATGATTTTTTTTACCGGCCATTAAAAGTATCTTGAGAAAGAAAAAATATGTTGATCTGAAAATTTGGCTGTGGGCATAAACGGCCAGGATCTATTTAATGAAAATATTTTCAAAATGGTTGCATTTCCGGGTATACCGGAAGTTGAGCTCAACTTCGTTATTTTAAATGAAATTACCCTATTTTTACTTTTTTTTTAGATTCTACGTAAGATTCTGAGGTTCTTTTGTTAAAGGTTCCCTATGCCCAAAGTTAATATTTTTGCAGATATAATTTTGTTCCCTAATTTTAGCAGAAAAGGGACTTAACATAAAAGTTAATATCTCATAACGGTTAACAGTAAAACGTTGAAATTTGTATGCAGGTAAGAGAGAGTATTGAGGTTACCTATCATATCTTACAAAAAAGATGCTAGATGACGTCATCTGTCAATTATTGACCGGAGATCAATAAACTTCATCTTTTTAACGAAACCAGAGATAAAAATCCAACGGTATCAGGTCGGAAGATCGTGCAGGTCAACACCATGGACCCAATGTCTTATCCATCTGTCTTCAAACATCTGAGTAAGCTCGTTACTGACTGGTCCACTACAATGAGCTGGAGCTCCATCGAGTTGGTACCAGCATGAAAAATATTGGTTTAGCGGTAAATTGTCTAAAAAATTACTGACTATATGGTGCTTAAAATTTCCAAATATTTTTGACCATCTAAATTTTCATCATAAATGTCGTAAGAGATTCTAATTTTCATTAGCAAACAAAACACATTAAATTTGAAGGTGTATGGAAAATTTGACTGTCGTACATCATGTGAATTTTGGTTGCTCCAATGATACGAATTTTTTCAATTAAGAATACCTTCCTTTTGCCTCATCCATCCAAATTAATTTTTCCAAAAATTGATGAGGATCTTCTTGCGTGCGAATAAAAATTGTTTCGCAAAATTCTATCCTGCGAGTTGGGTCATGAGAATAAAGCTTCTGAACAGTAGTGATTTTATAATTATTGAGTTTATGTTTCTTTAGTACCTTCTTTATGGAATTATAGGAAACGCCCAAATCGACAGCTGCTAAACGAATTGATGAATTTGCAAAAGCATGAAAATATCCCAAAACAATATTTTGATTTATGTAATAGGTCTGGGTAAAACTTTCTCTGCATGTCGGCTGCCAAATCTGACAAAATTGCTTTGTAATCTTCTAAATTTTTGTCGGGTCATTGGTGGTAATTCACGTTTCAATTAATGTTCTGCATATTCTGCTAATTATTTTCTCGCACTGTCCATGAATGTTAAATAAATTGAAAATATCGGAATTTGAATAAATATATGCCATTTTCTTAATAAGACAGCAACGAATCCACTTTGAAATACCAAACACAAATTATGCATATTATCTGTCACAATTGTTGTTGAATATTTAGTTTTGTCAACAATTTTGTTATTAAGTCAAAGCCTAACTACTAAAAGACCCAAAACTATACATTCTGGGTATAGGAATACCATAAATGGTTAGAAGCACATTTTTTTCTCCGTCGACTGGTGTATTTAAAAAAATGACTTTTTGCCATTTTTGTGTACTTGATAGATGACATCATCTAGAATCTTTGTTGTAGGAAAATTTGATTTTTTTTACACCATAAGTTACCTCAATACTTTGTCTTACCTGCATACAAATTTCAACTTCTTACTGTTAACCGTTAATGAGGTATTAATTTTTATGTTTTGTACCTTTTCAGCTAAAACTTTCGAAAAAAGAGTACACCTCAGATAATATTAATTTTAAGCGTAGGAACCTTTAATAAAAGAACCTCAGAATCTTACGGAGAATCCAAAAAAAAAAAAAAATGGTCATTCTATTTAAAATAACGAAGTTCAGGTCAACTACCGGTATACTCGGAAATGCCACCATTTTGAAAATATTTCATTAAATAGATCGTAACCGTTTATGCCCACAGCCAAATTGTCATATCAATATGTTTTTTTCTTTCTCAAGATACTTCTAATGGCCGATCAAAGAAAATCACCCTGTATCATTTATCATATATTTATATGTGTATGTCAGTGCAGTGTCCTTAACAGTCCTTAGTTTCTACATCATCTATTTACTCACGAATCTTAATTATAGTGACAAAAAAATGCTAGTTTTTGACCTCCGAATAAATATACGTATCAAAACTGTATCAAAACTATATTTAGCATCCATGTCGCCCACTCATCTTGTTGTATACAAAGTTATATGTCTAAAATGTTCTTCGGTTAATTTAGCGAAAGGGATATTAACAATTAATCATAAAATTATGTTTCAGTACATATCAAAAATAATATTTCTAACCGTTACATATATACTAAAAAAAATATTTGCAAAAATACATTATCTCTCAACTCCTCCCATCAACTGGATTTTAATGTACCTACCTATAAAAATTTTGCAGGCAAAAGTGCTCTATGCTTCGCCCTATCTCGTATCGATTTTCCATGATTATTAACTTAGCTGTTTTTAAAGCGAGTATAGGAGGAGCAGGCTGAAAAACCCATACTGAACGAAAATTGAACATTATTGGAAAAATTACATCAGAATAGCATTCGTTACTAGCAATTTGCGGCGTATACTCCGGAAGAAAATGAAAAAGACTCAACGATATGGCTTCGACGGCTATGTTTATATTTGAAAAAAAGGATTATTTTCAATTTTGCTTTGAACCTTTTTACGCAATATTAACCATTGAATAGAAGGTACACGAGATAAAACTATAGTGGAATGGGGCTGGTAATAAACGCATCATCCTGCAAACATAACGCTTGTAAATTTAGTTTTTCAATTGACGTCAGTAGCGAGAAAATACCGAAGTTTAGTAATCGCTTTTAAACGTACTCCACTTAATTAATAATAATTTAAAATAATATAGGAAATTTAATAGACATATTCTTATTTTAAATGTCTAGTTCATTCTATGCACAATACTATTCCAATATCTAGATCATTCCATTATTCATTTATAAAACTTAAAAATCTTGGGTCAATTCACAACGTGTCCTCAAAGCTAGCTACGGACCGAATTTATAACGAATTATAGTGAAATAGACTTATGCGAGAATCGTCAGAAAGCAAAAGAGACAGAAAACACTGGAGGGGACAATGTCCCTGACGACCCTGACCCGGTAACGCACGAAATTTAGTACAGCAGTCGCTAGTCAGCAGTCTTAATGTTGATTAGGCGCGCGTTGGTCGATAAACTCTATCGCGTTTTTTTTTAAGTTTTTATTGGTGAACATTTTATTAGTAAATCTCTACTTGTCGTGAAATTAAGTAAAACAGTGTTTTTGGTGTTTACTATTAAATATGAGTGTTGTACAAAATATATTAAAACTGAAAGATGTACATAAGTTAGGTTATGAAGACTGAGTGAAATTCAAAGGTGGTGGCCGTCAAAAATCTAATATGACGATAAAGCAAACATCTCTTGATAAGAAAAAAGAAGTTAATAGGTATGTTTAATTAAAAGAAGTTATCCTTCAGCAAATTTTATTCATTGTTACGCTCATCAACTAAATTTAATTTTACAAAAAGCATCAAGTCAGGATAAAAGCATAAAAAATTTTTTTTGCTAATTTACATAGCTTTTCTTCATTCTTTGGAAAATCGCCAAAAAGAACAGCCGTGTTAGATAATGTTGTTAAGGTGATATTACCTAAAGCTGCTCCAACACGATGGAATTCTAATACAAAGTGCATAGAGACTGTTTATACCTATCGAACAGAATTATTAGATTGTTTAGAAAAAATCATTGATAATGAATCAGAAAACAACACTCTAAACCAAGCTATTGGTTTAAAAAACTACTTACAAAATGAACATTTTCTTTACTGGTTAAATTTTTTTCATTTAGTTATGCCTCATTGTGATATATTGTTCAATCAATTACAAAAATGTAATATCGATGTCATAACAGTAAATAAGTGTATTGGCGTTTTTAATAGTAAAATTGAAGACATCAGAAATAAAATTTTGAATAACTATTTGGAGGAGACATACATGCAGTCTGTCCAAAGATGTAAAACGGAAGAATCAAAAAGGAGAATTTCATTAGAAGTTTGTGATATAATTACATCTGAGATCAAAAACAGGTTTGGCTTCGGTAATCATTTAGCAGTGCCTCAGTTATTTCACGCAGATCGATTTAAAGATTATAAAAAAAGCTTTCCTCAAGACATGTTTAAATTAGTTAAAACGGAATATCCAGTCATAAATCATTTGAAACTTAAAACTAAATTAGAAGTATTATATAGCCGAGAAGATTTTTCCAATAGTGAAGGTGCAGTTGCTTTGTTACAGCTTTTTATTAACAATAATTTGTGCAATACTTTTTCTGAAAGTGTCAAACTGTTAAAAATCTTGTGTACTCTCCCTATGACTACCGTCGAAAGTGAACGTTGTTTTTCCACCTTAAAAAGAATAAAGACATTTTTAAGAAATACCATGGGTCACGAAAGGTTATCTTCTTTAGCTATGGTTACCATAGAAAGGTCATTAATAAAGAAGATAAAAGACTTTAATGAAAAAGTAATTGACCACTTTGCATCTCAAAAAGACCGGAGGATCGACTTGGAATTTAAATCACTTTAAAAGGTAGGTAATACAGTAAACTTTTCTAATTGACCTCCCTATCTCTTGACCCACGAACCGCCGTTACTTGTCGATCATATTTCTAGAAAGCATGAAAATTGCAAATATGTATCTTTATTCATTTTTCGTTGTGTCTCTACTAACCCCGCGTCAATGGAGATAACAATTTATTTATCACTATAAATTCTATTTGAACAAATTAACGACAAATAGAGACATTTAAAATTAAAAATATATAAATTCCCAAATTTATAGAAACAAAAAAAAATATGTTAAACAACTCTTTTTATTTATTAAAATATAAAGATAAAAACATTTTCTTTAACAGTTTAACTATAATGCACATTTCTCAAATGCTTTTACATCATTCTCAGATCCATAATATCCAACGGGTATGTCCCATTCTGCAGCAAAATTTAAACGTTTAATTTTGGATTTTTCCACCTTTTCTTTCGAAACAGTTTGCCACTTTAATTTTTGAAGTGGGGATTTGTAAATCTGAACAGGACGGACCGATGAATTCTATATTTTTTATGAGCCACCCTCTAGAAGATTCCATTTTTTATGTCCCTTATTGCATTCTGCAACATCTCTGGGTCACCACCACTTTCTTCAACGGCTTGAGCAAAACTAAATCATTTCCAGTAATAAAACAAATACATAGTATAGGCTGTTAGAGACCTAAGAATAGATACTATTTATGGAAGAATAATAATGTGTTTATTGTCCCTGCCATTATTACCAACCCTTTTGACTCTTTCCTGGATTCTGTCTTTCCATACACTAGTCTCTATTGACTCCATTTTAAGGTAGTAAACTTTTATTGTTTCATTCAGATTATCTAAAAATATATCTCACATTTAATTCTTTTGTCACTAACAACAGGCTTATCCAAAGAGGCCCTAGAACGAATCCTTGCGGAACTCCTGAAGTTGCTGTCATTTCAACAGACTTAAAACCCTGGTACTGCACGTATAAGCTTCTGTTGTTTAAATAGGAATAAAAGAACTTGAGGAATCCATCACGAAGTCCTACATCGCATAGTTTATGCAGCAATAATTTATGGTCAAGTCTGTCGAATGTCGAATGCCTTTGTAAATATAATAATATAATGTCTCAGCTAGAAACTGTGTGACACTTATTAAATTTGTTGTAGTAGATTTACCCTGTAGAAATCGGTGCTGGTTAGGGCAAATTTGAGTTTTTAAATGACTTAATAATATTTCATCTAAAATTACTTCAAACAACTTGTCAAAATTACACAAAATAGTAATTGGTTGATAATTTTCTATAGAGGTTTTATTTTTGTTTTTGAATATAGGACAAATCTTAGGCCTTTTCCAAATTAGAAGAAATGTGTTCATTTGCAGAGACATATTAAAGATTATGGCAAGAAGTTTAGCTAATAAAATAGCACAAGCCTTTGGTAGGAATGCTGGTGGTATACGATCTAGCACCGTTGTTAGTTTCAGTATATGAAGCATATTCTGGTATATTTCCTTCAATATTCTTCCAGCAGCATTCATATAATTAACTCCATCGGTGACAAATAGTAATAACTTGTCCCTATTATTTGTGAATTTGTTGCCCCATAATTGTTGTAGACTTCAAGGCCCTGCATCCATTATAGTGCTAAAATTTGTAACTTCTAGTACTACTCAAGTGTCCGCGCATTGAATAATTTTCCCCCAATGCACCCACTAAAATATTCGCGGGAATGTAAATAATTTTTATAAAACGTGTCCGTCCATGTATTTCTTGATTTTGTTTTTAAAAAATTTCAAGTCTTCCTAATCTGCAGGATTATTGGATTTTTTTATAAATGTGAGAAGCCGTCTTATATCGGTAATTATGTTTTTAGTAAACCAAGGAGGCAGTTTTTTTATTTCGTATTTTATTTTATTTTAGGAAATAATTGGTTAATTTTTAATAATAATCATAAATATTCAAGTTAAAAAAAGCCCGTTATTATTATTGCTGACTTTTCAGAATTATATCAACATATTTCAATAACCGGAAATATTTAACTCCTTCATATCCTCTTAACAAAATAAAATGTGTTTTAAAAAACAGTATATTAATAAACGTTCTTGAAATATTGAATAATTTCATAATATTGTATTAATTTGTAAATCAAAAATGATTTTCAACTGATAAATGTTGATATGGGCGTCGCAATACATGATTTATCATCTTTATCTGTGGGTTTTTAATTCATCCATACTCGTAAAATACGTGTTGGAGTTGAAAGTACAAGCGCAGCCAAGTTCTGAACATCTCATTAGCGAGATCTTCGATGTAAAGATACGGGTGACGGGGGTGTCTGCATTATAAGGGTAGACATTTATGTAGATCTTACCCTTTGTGCCCGTGTTTTCTTGTGGGAACGATATCATTATAACGTGCTGAGTATCAAACAAATTATGTTTATTATGTACAGCTAGACAATCTAAAAATGCTATTAAATTTGTATAAATTTTAAATAGAAGACACTAAAAAAATTATAGTAGGTAATATTATTAAAATCACAAAATAGCGAAAGTGACTTAAAAACCATGATGTTAAATTACGGTTATACGATAAACATACATTACATTATAACTAAAGCTGGCCGAGGTGGCTGGAGTACAGCCACGGTCTTGCGCTGGCGTCACACGTGCCGATTTAGTAGTGATTTACGCTGCAGTCTTATTTGAAAGGTTGATGCGTGAGGTTGTACCTATAAATTATACATAATGTCAAACGCGCCAAAGGGTAAAAAACGACCGTACGCGGACACAGTGAATAAATTTATCGGTGAATTTTCGGATTTATTCTATGACGGACGCAAAATAATTTGTAAAGTTTGCAATCAAGACTTAATGTGCTGGCACAAAACAGATTGTTGTCGTCATATCAATACTGTACAACATCAAAATTAAAAAAATGGCATGCCTTTGACACCTCAGTTTATGTTTGATTTATTGTTAATGTTAATAGCCTGTAATATTTCGCTACACATACTGGATAAACAACCATTTCGGGAGTTTTGGAATAAATACAATCCCCAGGTGATTTTACCAAATCGTACATCGTTACGTAGATATATTCCAGCTGTTCGTGAAGACATTGTAAATAGGATTAAATGTGGATTAAAAAATACACGGCTCTGGTTATGTATTGACGAGACGATAGATTGTAAAAAAAATTCTATTTTAAATATTATAGTACGTGTGCTGGACCCTCTTAAACCAACATTTCCACTTTTACTAGCTAGTAAAAGACTAACTGCGTGTACTGGCGAAATAATTACGCGTGTGGTGTTGGAGACATTCGAAAAAATTTGAACTTTCAACAAGTCAAGTAATGATGTTTGTGACTGATGGTGCCGCGACAATGCGCGTGGTAGACCGTTCTCTTCAAAGAGACAATTGTAGGTTTTTACATGTTACGTGTAAAGTGCATGCGGTGCATCTTGTGGCAGAAACGATTCGAAAATGTTTTCCAGAGGTAGATGCATTAATAGCAAATACAAAAAAAGTATTTCTCAAATCTCCTAAACGGCTTCGAGCATTTCACAGACAGTGTCCTGGTATCCCTAAACCACTAGAGCTGATTCTTACACGTTGGGGAACGTGGTTGAAAGCGGCTTTTTATTATGCTGAATATTTTCAACAAATAAAAGCTGTGATACTACAGTTCAACCCTAACGAGGCTGCAGCTATTAGGGAAAGCCAGACAAGCTTTCAAGACGTTTCCTTTGAAACAGATTTAAAAACTATTAATAACAATTATAGAGGACTACACGACGCAATAGAAAAATTGCAAAATAGTTCGTTGTCGTTAGTGGAATCGCTGTAAATAGTGGACGACGTAAATACATAGCTACAGGCTATAAATGACGCAAAAAAATAATCGCGTTAGTGAAAAATTCGAGAGTGTATTACAGAAAGATCCTGATTTTAGCAAATTAAGACAAATTTGTGATGGTGAATCTACAACTTCGTTAAGTGAGTTCACAGATTGTTTTACTTATGCCTGTATTACATCCGTAGATGTCGAACGGTCATTTTCAAAATACAAACATATTTTTTCACCAAAGCGAACATCGCTGACGGAGACAGCTGTAGAAACATACCTGATGCTATTATACTATAGATCTTCCCCACTTTGTGATGACGACAACCAAACTACTTCATAAATCTGCTTAAAAGGGTGAATTTTATACAAATTTTTATAAAATGTAACATTATTGTTAAAATTTATTTCCATTTATTGTACTTATTTAAGTATTATGATATGATGTGAACATATGAGTCTTATGACGGCTCTGTCGGCCAGGTGACCTCGGCCAGCTTTAATTATAACTTACAAGATGTATAGATTTATAGGGTTTTAATATAAAGATATAGTAAGCGAAACCTACATATATTGTGACAGGACTTGCGGAGCAAGACGCGACATGTGTGCGGAAAATGTATAACACATGACATCTTCCGTCTTTTACACCTCTTACATTACAGCGAGAACGATGATTGTTGTTTTTGCTGGCACGCGACCGAGGCGGAGTTTCACTTACATTCTGTGATACTTCAGAGCCGCACTTAATTTGTTACCGAATCATTCTAGCAATGCTGATATATTGTAAGTATAATATTATAAGATAAATAATAATTATTTAATATCTGTTTAATAGATAGCGTGTTTTTGAAAATATTTTAAGAAGAGGGTATTTGATGTAAAAAATGCCTCGATCGTGGGAGGCCTCTACGTCTGCATCTCATTGTGAAAATGAAAGTGATAGTGGTTACAGTGATAAAGAAAATCAAAGTTTATTAGTGTTTTCAGTAAGAAAAAATCGGTTACATTTAAACGAGCAAGCGAAACAAATTTGCCTTAATGTTCACAATACTCTTTTGAAGTGACGAGTTAATGACCCTAATTTGTATGATTTAGATGTACTAGGTGAAACGGTATCTCTGACTAACGTTCCCCGTCCCACAATACACAAACTGGTGAAAGAAAAGAAAGATCTGACACCGGTGACCATGAACCGTGACCCACTAACCAATAAAGCGGGCTATTTGCGATAGGCCCTCTGCCACTATTCATACTATTTTTACACTTTGTGATATCCAAGCTTTCAAAAGGATCCAGCTGTCTAGTATTTGTTACATTCCTTATTAATCTTAAACTGCTAATATCTATTTTATGGTATTCTACCATATTTGAGATGGGCCATATGCTCTTTGAATCTAGTTTGAATTGATCGTCAAGTCTGTCCAACATATTTTTGTTTACAGTCCTTACAGCTAATTTCGTAAATCCCCGACTTTTCGTTTGTTTCAATTTTGTCTTTTGGATTGCCTAAAAGTTGAAGTATTTTGTAATTCATATAACTCTATCATTGGAAAATATTATTTGTCTTTTGGATGGCCTTCTCTTTATAAATAAATATTAATTATAATTATTCTATATTATCATTGTGTTATTGTTATTAAATATTCGTATCTTCTGTCAGAAAATTTAATATAATTTAAAACATTCATTCTTGATGGAACAAAATGTGCAATTATAGGATTTCAAACCATTTTAATATCGTTATAGTGTATACATACAGTGTATATACTTCATCACATAAACTAATTGGTTTAATTGGTTGAAATATTCAATTTTATCGAATAACAGCGTTCTGGTTACAAAGAGGCAAATTTGAGGTCCGCGTAGTAGGCCATGAAGCGTAAACGCGAGTGCTTTTAGCCCTTTTAGGGCTGACATTTGATGACATTTGATGCATGCGGTGGCCATCGAACGATTAACCTTTACGTTTATTATTATTGTTATATCGGAGCATTAAGGGTCACCCTAACCCACCCCCCTTATTAATCGAGGCGATTATAAACTAAATCAATGCTATATTTGTACTCTGATGTCATTGGAACGGAACATTATTAAATGGGTCAGAAATAATATTAAAATATAAAGATTTTACACTCTCTATACAGCGTGTCCATTCTAATTTTGACCTTTTGAATTATTTCCTTATTTATGACAATTTTTAAAATTTCAAAATGTGGCCGTATCTGAAATTTTCCGAATTTTTCCAAAAATATATTCAAAATTACCTAATGCCAGTACATACAGAGTGGTGAAAGAAAAGTTGCATATTTTAAATGGAACGTCCTGTATATTCTCTGGTCGATTTGTAGTACTCTTTGAGCTGATTTCAAAAATGTATAACTCTTTTGAGTTTAGATCAAAATCTGCCGAGATATTCAAAGATAAACATGAGAAATATTTGATTTCACTATTTCGAGGTGGCTTTGCATTCTGACTTAATTGTTGATTTTCAATTGTCAAAACAATCTTTGTTAGTAATAAATTTCAAATACTCAAAGATCTCTCCAAGATCAAACATGTATTTTATTAAAAAAGAAAACATTTTTGAAAACTTATTTAAATACATAACAATAATTAACAATAAAATCAACTTCATTTAATTTAAAAAAGTACAAAAATATATTTACAGTTACTTAGAAATGATTTTCAATATGCGCTCCGTTATTTTGTATACACATTTGACAACGTTTTAAGAAATTTGACCGAACTTGTAGACAATATAGATTATTATTTATTCTATTAACTTCTTCAGTGATCCTTCGTCTTAATACATCTACATCCTCAATTTTCTCTTTATATGTATTGTTTTTTATTGTTCCCCATAAAAAATAGCCTGGTGGATTAAGGTCTGAACTACGAGCCGGCCATGAAATTGGAGCACCATTGCCTATTCACACTGTATAATGTTGATTTAAAAATTGGCGTACCAAATTAGTATTATGAGGAGGTATCCCATCCTGTTGCCACACTACCTCAAACCTTCGTGCAAGTGATATTTGGTTATCTAATAGATCCTCTATTTCATTTCTTAAATAATTTAGGTAATTTTCACCGTTCAACCTCCCCTCTACAAGTCCAATTATTCTTTTATTTAACATCCCACACCAAACGCTGAGGCTCCTCCATCATTGTCGCCTAATGGGGAATACTAAATGTCGATTATTTGTCGCCCTGATAAGTTCATTTTTTCCATTTAAACGATTAAATGTTGAAAAAATACTTTCATCACTAAAGAGTATTTTATCACAAAAATGTCATCAACATTAACCATGTGAAAAAGTTGGATCTGTTTTGCAGATTTTGGGGGTATAATTTCTGACATTGTAAAAATTTAAACGATCTATACCCGTGTCTTTTAAAACTTTATGAATATTTGCCTTAGAAATTCCAAAATGCTCTTGGGCCATTTTTGTAGATCTTCTATTATTTTCTGTAAAATATAATAGAATTTCCATTTCCACATCAGCAGTAAGCACCCCATTTTGCACTTAATTTTTTGAACAATATCAAAATAACATTTAGAATAACATTCAGTCAATTGTTTTGACAATTGAAAATCAGCAATTAGTCAGAATTCAAAACCACCCCGAAATAGTGATATCAAATATTTCTCATGTTTATCCTCGAATATCTTGGCAGATTTTGATCTAAACTCAAAAGAGTTATACATTTTTGAAATTAGCTCAAAGAGTATTACAAACCCTTAAAAAATATACAGGGCGTTCCATTTAAAAAAAACTTTTCTTTCACCACCCTGTATGTATGGGCATTAGATAATTTTGAATATTATTTCAAATTCAGAAAATTTCAGATACGGCTACATTTTAAAATTTCAAAACATCTTTCCTAATTTATTTAAATATAAGTCTGACTGAAAACAGATTATGCATATGGAAATAAGGAAAAAGTTCATCAATATGGGTTCGAATTCATTGTTTTTGGCATTGGAGATACATATACATAGGCGAAAATTAATGGGATATTGAAAGGCCTTTAAAAATATCGAAAAAATGTATTCTTCCACAAACTAAATAGGTATCATATTTTTGGTGTGCAGCGAGATCAAGTTACAGTGGAGTATCTAGTAGAGTGATACTTTGTTTTTCAGTAAAATTCTAAACAGACTAGTCAGATGACAAAGTCTCTAGTAACTGTTCGAAAAGAACGGTTTTTTGCGTCACCTGATACTATTTCATATAAACGTCCAATCAAATTTCTGGGCCGCCATATTTAAAAAATGGTTGACACACATTGCTCACAAAAAGATGTGTTACTCGCAAACTAGTTGATGGAATTGAATTTTTTTTAATAAGACTAAAGCCAGGGTTGATTTCTACGAAAAATCGTAAAAAAACTCCCACATTTGGTTTTAACATACTAATAAAAAATTAGGCAAATTAAAGTTCACATGTTACAGTAACTCATAAGACATAAAGAATTAATAACAGGAAATCTGTAATTTATAATCACCAATGTATTGTTGCCGGTAGGGTACATATTGTCACGTGTTTCCTATCCACACAAACATCTATACTCGTAGATTCGTTGATTGAAAGTCCAGGTAAGTGAATAAGTGTATTCACTACTTTATTTACTAATTAATAATTAACAATAATAGATTAATTAACTGTCTTAACCATGATCACAATTAAACACTTTTAAGTTTCTATCTTATTTCTACTTTACTTGTTCACTTTCAACTTAAGACTGAGTTTCGGCCTACCGTGCGTTTTATTTATACATCCATTCACACGGTCTAGAACATTCCAGAATATTCCCGGCCGTTCTCGTACAATTCCAGCCTCATCTAACCAGTCTAGACAGTGCAGTGTAACACTGCCCCTCCTGAAACCTGAACGTCCCGATCAGGCAATTCACTGTTCCCTGCATATTTGGCCAGTCTCTCTATATGCACCACCTTTGATTTTGGATTTTTGCTGAATTCGGTATACGACGTCGTTTATTCTGGTGACGACAGTGTATGGTCCCTCCCAAGGGTGGTGAAGCTTCAGGGACCTGCCTTTCTTTCGTTCTTGGTTATACAGGCAAACCAACTCTTCCACCTGGGTACCCTCCTGAATTAGCCTTAAGATCATAACGAGCCTTCATACGGTCACTTGTTATTGCAATTCGCTGAAAAGGAGTCCTGGCGTTATATTGCTTATTTCTTATTTGTAGCCCCATTTTTGCCACACAAGTTTCACATTGGCGGCACCAAGCCTCTACATCTTGACGACTGCTTACTCAGTAGAA
This sequence comes from Rhamnusium bicolor, assembly GCA_029963845.1. Taxonomy (NCBI): domain Eukaryota; kingdom Metazoa; phylum Arthropoda; class Insecta; order Coleoptera; family Cerambycidae; genus Rhamnusium; species Rhamnusium bicolor. The sequence goes on along the minus strand of JANEYF010004999.1, from coordinate 223,804 downwards.
ACGTTCTCTTTTGTCAGGGTTTTGTTGATGCCAAAATGTCCACCAGACGTTCTATTATGCACTTGCTGAAGTCCATTTGCTACGTGACACCTGGAGATCACCAATTTCAAAGTAACTTTAATTCCATCTGGACTTTCCCACGATCTCTTCAGTAGTCCATTCCCTACTTTAAGGGAGTCCCATTGTGTCCATAAAGCCTTCAGCCCCACTGTTTTAATTGAAACGTCCTCCCAATCGGGTCGGGTTCCTTTTTCTTTCCATTTCAGAATAAGACCAGTTTCCTTATCGTTTAACTGCGTTTCCCTTAACGACTCTTTTCTCCAATAATTCGGATCATCAATCTTAACGGTATTCATTATTTGTACATTTTGCTGTCTTTCCTCACGGTGGCAAGGCTTGTAGTCTTTCTGACACGATCTTTTGGAAAGACCATCTGCCATATTCTCCGAAGTACCAGCTCGCCAGTTTTCCTGCGGCTTCTCCATTACTGGGCCATTTAGCCTCTCAGGGTTGCGCTGACGACAGTTACTCTGAATATGGCCACTCTGCCACACTTATAACAGTGTATGCCTCCTCCACTCTGTCTTCCACTAATTTTCTGTTGGTTTTGTCTCGACTGGAGATTTTAGTTTATCAGTAGTTGCATTGTCTTTTGTAGTTCAAACATTACATCTTGAATGTTGAGCTCATGACAGTTCCTCTTAATATGGCCCAATTTGCCACACTTATAACAGCGTATGTCTCCATTCGGACTAACGCTATTTGGTTGTTCTCGTCTCGTTTGGGAATTCATCTTTGTCAATAATTGTGTGATCAACGGTTAATATGACTTGCATGTTTTTATCTGCCGGGGTCTCTTCCACAGCCATGGCTCACACTCTCTGATGTGATTGTGTGGTATCCTCATAGGCAGCCTCAATTTCAAGTGCATGCACTAGAGCCTAACTACTTCGCTTATGCCTGGCTAATTTAACTGCCAACTGTTGCTGAAGCTTCACTGGTGCATCAGGATAGGCTTAATGGGCTAGTCTCTCCACAACAGCTTCGAACTCCACCTCTTTATCTTCGTGATTTCAGCTGAGCCTGGTATACTTGGGCGAGATGTTGGTCGCCATATCTTAGTTCTAACGCCGCCTCCAGAATGCAAAAGTTTTGTTGCTGTGTTGCAGGAATTGTTTGGAGCATGTCTAAGGCTTGGCCCCCAATGCTAATACCAACGCTGTTGCTTTACCTTCATCGTTTCAATTATTTGAACGTGCAGCTGTCTCAAATTGTCTCTTATATGTTGACCATGGACTTTGACCATCGGACGAAGGGGCTGTAGCCTGATACCAGACGACAATACTAACTGGCCACCCTTCTCTCTCAATTGTTGTTTGAGTAGGGCTACTCCTCCTTTAACTGACTGTTTCCTTGACTTCACTGACCTCTCCTTTAATTTCACTAACGCGCGTCAAGTTTAGTATATGGGGTTTTGGTGCTTCGTGGAAAGCTACGTCAGTATTATTAGTGTGTGCTGTGGTTTGTTTTACTCATGTACTGGCCATTAATATCGAAAACAAAGCCTTTTGATAGCTCAAAATTCTTAGTATTACATTAGCAACCTTATTACACCGAAAGTCAGTTGTTTCATCCACTGTCACCCACAAAAATTTATTTCGCACATCCTCTATAATATATCCAAAACATTCTTATACGCACTTAGTAAATATGTTTTACGTAATGTGTGGATACTAAGTAAAGGAAAACCTGGTACGTAGTTTGCAAAGAAACCTCTAAACTAAGCATTGTCCACTAAATTTCAAGACATACTACATACACAGAACATGACACACAAATCGTAAAAAAAATCCTCTTTTGTAACTGTCCCGGCAATATTCTGTCTATGGATGGCCGAATTTAAATGTCTTTCACAATCACGGCGCGCGGCGTGTATGAAATATGTTAAAAGGGGAAAACTGGGGAAAAGTATAAAGTACAGATAGTTTTATATACATATTATCTCGGTTTCCTGCAATCGATACTGGTTATACTGGTTGCATATATTACAGGTATATGAATAAAGACACCATATGAATTTTTTCTGTAGTGTGTTTATTAATTTATTTTTTTTAACTGCCGGCTCTGAAAAATGGCACATATTTCCGGCACGTGCATATAATCGACCCACAAGAAAAAGTTTTTCAAATGTATGCAATCTACCGATAAAAAAAACCTCTATATTATTTACAAAAACGTTCAATAACTTAAATTGACTTGGCATTGTCTATAATGTGTGCATATCTGCAATTAAGTCCGTAACAGTTGTGGCATAGGGCTAAACTATATCCTATCTTGAACTAAGATATATTTTTGGGATGTCAATTTTTACATGATCACATGAGTCTATATCATGCATGAGAATAGGACATAGTCATATATATCATTTATATGTTTTCCTACACAAAATTTTAGGTAGTAAATCATTACTCAACCTTAGCTGATTCTCATGTCCTAAAAATACAAAAAAAAAATTCTTTTTGCTTTGAATTTCTATCTCATCATTGGACGTACTTCAATAAATTATGTAGATCAAGGGCATCCTGATAGGAAGTAGAAATGACGAAACGATGTTATACTACAGAAACTGTCGAATTATATGTACACTAGGTATAGTTCTTTAGTAAACTCACTAGAGATTTCAGATCACAAAGCATTAACATAAACTCTGTTTCAGCTTTTAACAGTTTATGTGTATGATTGATTACAGTTAATTAGCTGACTTACTGATAAACTCTAATCAAAAGAGTATCCCTTTTTATTCGAAGCATCCCAAACCAATACAAGAAGTTCCTTCATCAAATTACCCTTAATATATTTTTTAGAAGAAGAAACAAAAGTAATTTTTATATTTTATTTGTGTAATCATTGTTATGAAATCATAGTTCATATAGTTATATGATTTACTATAAGCCCACACAATATTCAGTACACATAATAGATAATTTCCATTAAATAACCAGGCATATTTTGTGAAATTAATTCTTGTAATTTACATACCTATCCCAAACTAACTAAACTCATATTTCAAACAACTAAATACTCCAATTATCCGTCATTAAGCTGTATTATGTAACACGGCAGATTAAATTTTCATTATCGTTTACTATAGTCTAGTGTATTACACCAAACAACAATCATTTGGAAAATGACTAGTTTACTATTGTCTGCGGTTTACCTTTAATAACAAATATTGTAAATGCTTACCTATATAAAATAACTAATATTAATATACCCAATATTAGTTATAATACCTCTAAGGCCCAGTTTTTCAATACATAGCAAAAGTATCCATCGGTTAGTGTGAAATGAGTTATTTCTATTGGCCGAGAAGTTGAAAAACCGGCCCTAATACAACTAAATAATTAATTATTTTAATTTTACGGAACTTATTTTGTATTTTTTTAGAAATTTTTAATAAAACTAAGATTTTTGGTAGGTTGGTACAGGCCTACTTATACATTTAGTGCCACAGAATTACCAAGAAAGAGATAGTCTTTGGAAATAGCACATGGTTATATGGCCTGCTTAAAGCACACATTATTGTAATGCTGTGTTAGTTATTATTAGAGCTGTCCGAGGTCACCTGGCCGCCAGAGCCGTCATATGACTCATATGTTTACATCATATCATAATACTTGAATAGGTATATTAAATGTAAATAAATTTTAACAATAATGTTACATTTTATAAAAAATTTGTATAAAACTCACCCTTTTAAACAGATTTATGAAGTAGTTTGGTTGTCGTCATCACAAAGTGGGGAAGATCTATAGTATAATAGCATCAGGTATGTTTCTACAGCTGTCTCTGTCAGCGATGTTCGCTTTGGTGAAAAAATATGTTTGTATTTTGAAAATGACCGTTCGACATTTACGGATGTAATACAGGCATAAGTAAAACAATCTGTGAACTCACTTAACGAAGTTGTAGATGCACCATCACAAATTTGTCTTAATTTGCTAAAGTCAGGATCTTTCTGTAATACACTCTCGAATTTTTCACTAACGCGATTATTTTTTGCGTCATTTATAGCCTGTAGCTGTGTTTTTTACGTCGTCCACTATTTGCAGCGATTCCACTAACGACAACGAACTATTTTGCAATTTTTCTATTGCGTCGTGTAGTCCCCTATAATTGTTATTAATACTTTTTAAATCTGTTTCAAGGGGAAACGCCTTGAAAGCTTGTCTGGCTTTCCCTAATAGCTGCAGCCTCGTTAGGGTTGAACTGTAGTATAACAGCTTTTATTTGTTGAAAATATTCAGCATAATAAAAAGCCGTGGAAATGTTGGTTTAAGAGGGTCCAGTACACGTACTATAATATTTAAAATAGAATTTTTTTTTACAATCTGTCGTCTCGTCAATACATAACCAGAGCCGTGTATTTTTTAATCCACATTTAATCCTATTTACAATATCTTCACGAACAGCTGCAATATATCTACATAACGATGTACGACTTGGTAAGTTCACCTGGGGATTGTATTTATTCCAAAACTCCCGAAATGGTTGTTTATCCAGTATGTGTAGCGGAATATTACAGGCTATTAACATTAACAATAAATCAAACATAACCTGAGTTGTCAAAGGCATGCCATTTTTTTATTTTGATGTTGCACGGTATTGATATGACGACGACAATCTGTTTTATGCCAGCACATTAAGTCTTGATTGCAAACTTTACAAATTATTTTGCATAAATTTATTCACTGTGTCCGCGTACGGTCGTTTTTTACCCTTTGGCGCGTTTGACATTATGTATAATTTATACGTACAACCTTACGCATTAACCTTTCAAATAAAACTGCAGCGTAAATCACTTCTAAATCGGCACGTGTGACGACAGCGCAAGACCGTGGCTGTACTCCAGGCACATCGGACAGCTCTAGTTATTATTACAAGTTTTCTATGGCTTTAAGTAATATTTCTCACTGTCTTCTGCAGTTGTAGGAGTTTATCTAGCCCGACCGAAAGATCATGAAAATTATCAGTTGCTAAACTATTTGTTCTATGATTCTTTACTGTATACAAATTTCATATTTATTTGGAAAAAGATAGTCCTTAATATTGGTCCCTCGAGCCGGATATTAGTTTGGAATGGTATTTGTATCAGTAACTTTGATTTTACAAATCTGATGTGCACCCACGACTTAGAACGGCCACTGGCCATTGTTAATTAAATGTTTTCTATACCGGGTGTAAACAAAACCTGGCTCACCCCCTCTATTTTCATTGTTTATAGAAATAAATTGATTAAATTTTAGTATGGTATACACATAAAATTGCAATAGTAGATAGTATTTTAAACTTTTGTGCATATCCGGTTCGCCGAAATTTACCCCCAATTTATTTTAAATGGAACACCCTGTACATGTTTACATTTTTGGTATCTATGAATTCTGAATATAACATTATACATTTTTCTCTGTTTTTTATTTATTTCTTTTTTTTTTTAACGAAAATTTTAATTTTTGATTTAGTGCTGTGATTTACAAAAAAATTTTCTGAAGGGGTTTCTTACCATTGCAAAAATTGAATTGCTGTTTTATGATAAATATAAATTTAACTTCTCAAATACTGTAGATAAAATGTTGTCACATTATATATACTATTTTTTAAGTGACCATATAGTGTATTGAAAATTATTTTATCTTACTGTAAATATATATATATATATATATATATATATATATATATATATATATATATATATATATATATATATATATATATATATATATATATATATATATATATATATATATATATATATATATATATATTCGTATATGCATACACCTGAGTATATTTTAGTACATATTATAATTACTAACAATATTTTAATATAAAATTCCATATATTCTTTTAAAACAACTACTCTCCCGGCTACTTTTCACGATGCATATTGGATTATAAAAACATAATATACAAATTATGTTCGGTACAATTAACACAATATTGTTATTTGAAATTAAAAGTACTATATTCAACAAAACCAAAAATAAATGAGACAAAAAAGTTACGAATACAGCAATTACCTCAGAACTGTAACGTGATTTTGCATTAAAATAATAATATGAATTAGGTAATTTCATGGCAAAAGTTCAACTCAAAAAAAAGAATCAGGTAGGATTATCTTTATATCCCTTACAGATTCCCTTAATAATACAATGGAGATTTTCAAATACAGTTTTATAAAATCCTGAATAATATATTAGATTATATTGTTATTCTGTATTGTATTTTTCTATATCTACTGAAAATTTCTCGATTTGTCGATAAGATGTTAGGTAAATCGCTGTAAAATTACGTAGTTACTAAATTAAATTCACTAGACTATCTGCCAACGCGCGGCTCAAAACTGGTTTCCGCTAATACACCGCATATTGTCGCTAAATGGGCAATTTAGCCTGAATATATGCCCCGATCAGTGTACAATGCAACAGAGGGTGGAGTTTGCATTCAGGGTTAACAATTCAGGGGGTGAGGCTGTGCCATTGGCGAGAAACAGCACGCTCCTCCTTGTATCCATAGCAACGTAATCTCAGGTTTAACTCACCTTAATGGGGTTGATTTTACTCGTGGGGGGATGAGATTGAGGGTGGTTGAGAGATTTTTTGTGTAGGGATTTGTCGAAACTCGTGAGCTATGTGCATGACATTGAAGTAGCGGTATTTTTAGCATTTGGCTGTAATATTGAATTGGGATATTTTCAGACATGCTTTTATTGCTAATTTTGATTTTTATTATTTTATCACCTGGCGATATTCTATTTACGGTCTCTTTAATATAAAATATTACCTTTAAGCAAAATTTTAATGATGAAACTAATATCAAATCTATGTGGAATATAATATCAGAAGTACAGGGGAAACAAAGTTCTAGAAGAGAAATAAAAATGTTTGAGAATAATGTTGAGTTTAATGATAATGAAATTGCAAATAATTTTAATAATCATTTTACGACTGATTTTACAACGGCACATAATAGACAAAAAGATTTTGATTTTTTGAATTGTAATATACCTGTATGTAACATTTCGTTCTCTCTTTCTTCTTTAAGTGATCAAGATGTATTAACATTAATAAATAAACTCAAGCCATCTAATTTTAGTGGTTATGATAACATATCTAATAATTTGTTAAAAAATAGCAAACATTTAATTTGTAAACCTTTATCGCACCTTATAAATTTGTCTTTTGAAAAAGGAGTTTTTCCAGAAAAATTAAAACTCTGAGGTTTGCCCGCTATATAAAAAAAGGTGACTCAAATGCTTACGGTAATTACAGAGCTATCACATTATTATCTAGCTATTCGAAGCTTTCCGAATTAGCATTAAATGATCAACTAGCAATACTTTGTTTGCGTAATAATATAATTTCACCAGTACAACATGGTTTTGTAAAAAATAGAGGCGTAGATACAGCATTTAGTAATTTTCACACACAAATTGTAAATACATTTGATAAAAGAAACTGGCCCTTTTGGGCTATTCATTGATTTTTCTCGTGCATTTGATTGCGTGGATCATCAATTACTTCTATAGAAAAACTCAATAGGTATGAAATCAGAAGAGCACCATTAAACTTCATTACCTAATATTTAAGTAATCGAGTTCAAATTGTTCAAGTCAATGATACTAAAAGTGAGCCTAGAAATGAAGGTGTCTCGCAGGGTTCTATTTTAGGTCCTCTTTTGTATATTATATTTACTAATAACTTGATCTCATTTTTGAAAGATTTTAATAACTTGTATACTGTTTGTTATGCAGATGATACAATCTTTTTAATTATAGAATCTAACACGACGGTAGCAATGAATTATGCAGAAGAGGTTTACAAAAAATGCATACTCTGGTCAGAAAAAATTTTCTAAATAAGGACAAGGCCGCTTCAATAATTTTTAAGCAACGTAACGCACAAGGTGATTTAAATAGCCTAAACTCCAGTCAGTTTAATATAAAAAGCTCAAGTAAAATATTAGGCGTCACTTTTGACTGCACCTTAAAATGACAAACAAATTGACAAACTTTGTGAAAAGTTGCGGAACAGTTGTTATGCAGTACGGTCAGTGGTAAACCACTGTAGCCAAAATATTGTTATCAGCCTGCATTATGCTAATTTTCATTCTCATTGTGGTTTTATTTTCAAAAACCTAACCATTTTTCAACAAAATCGAATTGACTATGATCACAAAACCAGACCGACATTCCACTACGCGATATCAAAAAAGCCATTATTATAATGGGTGTAAATTGTTTAATGCATTACCTACCGACATTAAGACGTCCAAAAACATCTCTATTTTTAAAGAAAAATTGAAAAATTGCTCGTTGATAAGGCTATTCTCTTGATAATTTTTCTTTTTCAAAAGTGTTTGGCCCCATCAGCAAATGCAGACGTGATGACCGGGACAGTCCGACCCTACAAGTTTTGATCTAATAAACGAGTTAAAAAGAAGTTTTTGTGTATTTTCATTGGATTATTTACAGTTACGTAAATTAAAACCTAAATTTCTAGAATAACTAGCTGTAATATCATTGATATGATTAATAATCGACAATTTGGTATCAAATAGATCATCAAGATCTTTGAACTGATTGCAACTAGTTATTATTAATCTGGTAAACAAATTTTATTGGATTCTGCATACGATAATATATCATCGAATTACAATTTGCTACATTTAATTGCAGCTTATTTTAACTACACCAGGTATGAGATCAAGTTGCAATTTAGCACAGTCTTCTATACTAGCAATAAAACTGTACGGTTTTAAATCATCAGCATATAGTAACGTATTGAATTGTAAATCATTGGTGATATCAATTATAAATACATTAAATAATAAAGGTCCGTGTACGGAGCCCTGAGGAACACAAGATATTGTGATACTCTCATTAGACCAGAAACCATGATATTGTACACTTGATGTACAGAACTCTATCCTAAGACTCTAACCTTACTTTTATTTGTATTAACTAGCTTATAACCTAAATGTACGTCAAGAAATTTACACACTGGCCAAAAAGAATACAATTCACGGAGCTGGACAAAGATATTCTTTTTAATTTTTTCTAAATATTGTAACAGATGAGATTTTAAGTCGATGTTTGAACAATTGTAGAACTTTACGGCCTTATAGGACATAAAAGTTATGCCTTATGCAAGGACAATGTTAACATTGTTGCAAGTGAACATTAATACAAGAGTGTACTCCAGATGTATAAATGTTTCCCGATATTTTGGTGTTAATGTATTTAGAAGACAATGTACAAAATCCAGTGCCATTTGAATAGTTATTTATTTTAACATTAACTATCGTATACCTTCAATGATATTAGTTACGTGATTAAGTCATATATTCTTATATTGTTAATGAATCTACAGTAAGTGTTGTGAATTCTGTTGGAGGTTATGGCATCATGACAAATACATTACATAATATTACAGTAGAACCAGACTTTCGTACAGCATTTTACCTTTTATTCAAAATAGGTCTACTTGATTAAATTTATATAATCTACAAGTAGCACTGCCTTAAACAGTCCTTAGTATAATCCAAAAATCTTAACACTGTTAAATAGTACTCGTAAGTTATTGGTAAATGATGAAAATTTGCTTGTACATTGGTTTAGCAACAAGATGGTGCATATCCTCCCTATGTGGCTCATCTGCGACAACTTGTGAACATTAAATTTCCTGGACGATGGATTGGAAGACGTGGTCCTAACAAATGACCGGTTAGATCACCCGACTTGTCTCCGTTGAAGCAAAAATAGAAAAATTAATAATTTTCAATTGCATAAAATTCTTTTGTTTTAAGAGATGACAAAAACACTTTAGAGTGACAGTTAAGTATTTTAGGGAACAAGAATTATTTGTTGGGATTAGGTAATCGTAGAAAGTAAGTAAATGCTAAACTTTTTGCCACCTCCTAAAACAAAAGAATTGTAGGCGACTGAAAATTATTAATACTTTGAGCAAAACGCTTAAAACATGCACCCTGTATATCTAATTCCACTAAAACTTATTTTCACTCTTTCTTATTACTAATATATCTAGAAATGGCAGTTCTTGTCTTTTTTTTTAAATAAAAAAAAACCTACTTATTAATAACGATGTAAGCATTTCTAAATAGTTTATCATTTTTATGTCTAATATATTGTACATTTTTTACAATGGTTTAAGTATAGTGAACTGAATTAACTACAGCAGTACATTTTTTTTACACTGAATTGTGGACTTTTTTATTATCTGACAAATCTAGTCAGATAATAACAGTAATAACAGATATTTATCTCTCTCTCTTTCAATGTGGCTACTTAAAATTTTTTATACATCTTTAGCTACTTATGAGTAGAGCTGTCCGAGGTCACCTGGCCGACAGAGCCGTCATATGACTCATATGTTTACATCATATCATAATACTTGAATAAGTACAGTAAATGGAAATAAATTTTAACAATAATGTTACATTTTATAAAAATTTGTATAAAACTCACCCTTTTAAGCAGATTTATGAAGTAGTTTGGTTGTCGTCATTACAAAGTGGGGAAGATCTATAGTATAATAGCATCAGGTATGTTTCTACAGCTGTCTCCGTCAGCGATGTTCGCTTTGGTGAAAAAATATGTTTTGCATTTTGAAAATGACCATTCGACATCTACGGATGTAATACAGACATAAGTAAAACAATCTGTGAACTCACTTAACGAAGTTGTAGATGCACCATCACAAATTTATCTTAATTTGCTAAAATCGGGATCTTTCTGTAATACACTCTCGAATTTTTCACTAACGCGATTATTTTTTGCGTCATTTATAGCCTGTAGCTGTGTATTTACGTCGTCCACTATTTGCAGCGATTCCACTAACGACAACGAACTATTTTGCAATTTTTCTATTGCGTCGTGTAGTCCTCTATAATTGTTATTAATAGTTTTTAAATCTGTTTCAAGGGAAACGTCTTGAAAGCTTGTCTGGTTTTCCCTAATAGCTGCAGCCTCGTTAGGGTTGAACTGTAGTATCACAGCTTTTATTTGTTGAAAATATTCAGCATAATAAAAAGCCGCTTTCAACCACGTTCTTCAACGTGTAAGAATCGGCTCTGGTGGTTCAGGGATACCAGGACACTGTCTGTGAAATGCTCGAAGCCGTTTAGGAGATTTGAGAGAAACTTTTTTTGTATTTGCTATTAATGCATCTACCTCTGGAAAACATTTTCGAATCGTTTCTGCCACAAGATGTAACGCATGCACTTTACACGTAACATGTAAAAACCTACAATTGTCTCTTTGAAAAGAACGGCCTACCATGCGCATTGTCGCAGCACCATCAGTCACAAACATCAATACTTGACTTGTTGAAAGTTCAAATTTTTCGAATGTCTCCAACACCCCGTAATTATTTCGCCAGTACACGCAGTTAGTCTTTTACTAGCTAGTAAAAGTGGAAATGTTAGTTTAAGAGGGCCCAGTACACGTACTATAATATTTAAAATAGAATTTTTTTTACAATCTGTCGTCTCGTCAATACATAACCAGAGCCGTGTATTTTTTAATCCACATTTAATCCTATTTACAATGTCTTCACGAACAGCTGGAATATATCTACGTAACGATGTACGACTTGGTAAGTTCACCTGGGGATTGTATTTATTCTAAAACTTCCGAAATGGTTGTTTATCCAGTATGTGTAGCGGAATATTACAGGCTATTAACATTAACAATAAATCAAACATAAACTGAGTTGTCAAAGGCATGCCATTTTTTTTATTTTGATGTTGCACGGTGTTGAAATGACGACGACAATCTGTTTTGTGCCAGCACATTAAGTCTTGATTACAAACTTTACAAGTCATTTTACATCCGTCATAGAATAAATCCGGAAATTCACCGATAAATTTATTCACTGTGTCCGCGTACGGTCGTTTTTTACCCTTTGGCGCGTTTGACATTATGTATAATTTATAGGTACAACCTCACGCATTAACCTTTCAAATAAGACTGCAGCGTAAATCACTTCTAAATCGGCACGTGTGACGCCATCGCAAGACCGTGGCTGTACTCCAGCCATCTCGGACAGCTCTACTTATGAGCCATGACTTTGTACATTTTCCTTAAAAACCCCTAATTTACACATTCTACCCATAACTGTATATATTAGAAGAGGAGGTATTTATTTGACTACCCGTTATAACCCGATAATTTTCCAAATTTTAAAAAACCTACTTTACAGGGTATTGTTGAAAGAATTCAGACAACTTAAATATTTTATGTTAAGTATTTATTTTAATTCATGATAAATGCTCAAAATACTCGCCATTATTTTCCAAATATAATATAACCTATTCTCAAACTCCCATCATACATTTTGAAAAACCACTATTAGAATAGAGCGACATTCTGCAGTAATTCTTTGTCGAAGTTCTTGAAAGCTCTGTGGTGGAGTTCTGTAAATAACAGATTTGAGATGCCACCACAGATAAAAGTGGAATCAAATCCGGACATCTTACTGGCCACTCTATGAGATATCTTCTGTCGATCCACGTACTGAGAAATGTACTATCCAACCATTCCCGGACTGGTAAAACATAATGCGAAGGATCACCGTTTTGCTGGAAATGAAGCACGTATTCATGTAAAAAAGATTACTATCATTATTTGTCTTCCATGGATCCTGTTTCTGTGAATTTTGCAACTAATTTCAAAACGTGACATACGTTAGCTAGGATTATAAACAAAAAAACGTTTTTTTTACTAATACCGTATACAGTTAATACCAAAACCATACTTTACAAAATTAAAATTTGCCACATTCCCGAAAATGTTCCCACTCTTAGTAGCTAATCAAATAAATTTGCGCTTTACTACAAACCATCTAAACATGAAATAAAATAAAATCAAATTATAAAATTCCTCATGCCAAAGGCTGCTTCACCCAACACTATGCATATATATGTGATTTCTAAGAGCTGTTTCCCGTTTTCCTCCTCTATGTTATTATATTTACCCCTCACAATAGGCAATACTCACTTAATTAACTTAGTAGAAACACAATTATCTCTTAATCAATCTCATCGCCGGTAAATCAACCCTTGTTTAGTGCCTGACGACATCAAAACTTGCTTCTTCTTGTTAAGGGTTGAAATCGCGTAGTAGGCGGAACTAGATCCTCGCAATTCCAGGCGGCGGGTTGCTGGAGCAGATAGCGATTGTTTGCTAACAATTGAACAACTTAAATCTGACATCAGACCGCTAAATCTGCTAACGGCTTAGTTTTCGTAATTAAAATTACAGATTAGTGATAAAATGAGTGACCCGCAACCAAAAGATTTTATAAACGATACAAACTTATCTCAGAATCGCACTTCTTTTTTAATAGAGGACATACTGTACAGACAGAAGACTGAGCAAGCACAAAATTTGGAGAAAACATACGATTGTTCTCAAAGTGCGGCGCAATATAACAAACTCAAACTGGAAAGTGATAAAGTGTATCCCCAAGCGAGTAAAATTTTGGAAAAACGCGTACCCGCAGAAAAAAGTGGTTACAGTTACTTTCAGACCAATATGGTGCCAGGTTGTGTGCAAGGATACCAGCAGCATGAAAACGGTTATATTCAAGTGATGGGCGCTCTGGGCGCCTACTTGGGGACACCTTACAAAAGTATGACTGATCCCTATTTTTTAACTCAAGGTTAGTAAAAGCCGACATACAGTTTTTCACGGGATTCTCCAGCTTTCAGAATTTTTGAAAAGTAAAATTTGAGCGAAATATAGTAAGAGAATTTATAATCGGTAATAAATCATTCCACAAAAATTATTCTATGAAAAACTATCATGTAGACCCTCTACACGATAGTTTTTCATAGAATAATTTTTAATATTTCGTCTGCCATAGGTTTTGCGGTCAAAATAAGTCGATTTAACTAAATTTACCTCTATTTCAAGATTCCTCGTTTAGCCGCTATAGGGCATCAAATTTGACAATTTTTTTTTTTTTATAATAACCTTGAAACGTTTTATATGATTTTGTTGAAATTTAGTACGCTAATATTTCCGTACAGTCACTTTATGACATTGTAACCTTTAAACAAATCTGCTCATAATTCTTTTGGGGGTAATACTATAGATTCAATTAGTTTCGCCTGACAATCATTTCATTTTAAAATTAATTTATTATTTGACCACAGTAATTTAAATAATTTAGCGAATAATGAAGCTGTTCTTATTGTTAAAAGGATTTATAGATCGAGTAAATAATAAACCATAATATTGAACAGTCCTTTCTAACCCTAATTCGAATTAATTTAGAGATATCAAATAATTTATGTCATAAAAACTTCTTTAAACACTGGACAATAATTGTACATAGCAAGTGCTGTCAATTTACTTCGTGATATATTATTAATGCTGCTGGACTTCAACTTTCCATGAATTTTTAAATAAATTTGATATAATTTACGCCCTAAATTAACTATGAATTAAAAAAAAATCAAGTTTGAGAAAAATATAGGGGAACTAAAAAAAGTGACCTAAATACAGTAGTATACTTCCGCAACCTATACCACGTTGGATCCGAACCAAAAAGCTAATAGCTTATTCGATTTTTTGTACACAGAATCATTAAAATCGGTTGAAACGTAAAAGAGTTATAAGCATTTAAAAATATTGTGTGACATTGAAAAGAAATAGTATTATTCAACAAGTCTATAATGATGGCTATTATTCACGAGGGTGATGTTTAAGACACCAGCCGCAGGCGAGTTTCGTAAATCGCTCGAATGAATAATATTACATGCGAGTAGAATACTATACTTTGTCCACGACTATAATCTCAATTTTAGCTCTATTTTACAAAACAAAATTTTAGGCTTTACAACTTTATTTAACAAAATTTATTTAATATTAACATAACAATTTATTTTTTAAAACATACTACCATTAACTACTTATTTAGTTATATTAATAGTTACATTAACGTTAAAGCAATGCGCCAATTGAATGGATGGTAAAGAAATAACATATAAATTAATGTGTTGATTATTATTATTTGTGGATGCAAATTCACTGTATTTGCATTGGAAACTAGTGGAAGGATTATTAACTTGATCTACGGAGTTCGATATTTTATGGGCTGTATCCATTTTATTTTTGATGGACTCATCAATGTAGCCTTCCGCTACAGACGTTGATTTCCACCCTCCATGTCGCTTTAGTGCGGTTATATCACCGCCTGCATCAACCGTTGAGCGGCGAAAACTATGTCTCGAGTAATTTTCTGGATTGGATAGCTTCAAAAATGTAGCTATTTGTTTACCCATTACCGTAAATTTATTAAAACAGATTCTTTGTGTTGTACACTTTGATAATTCAAAAAAAATATGTTAGATGTAAAACTAGGTAGACGGAGATCGATGTATTTCTTATACTCCAGGGAAATAAGGTAATAATAAAGGCCATCTGCGGAATGAGGCCGAACAAGCTGAATTTTTGCAGAGACCTTCGTTTTGATGTTCCAATGAAGCACAAAAAAATCTCATATGCCTACCCTTGTGCGTCTTGAGATATCGAAGGTCAAAGGTCATGAAAATCGGTATTTCGCGAAAATCTCGCTTCCAGTGCATCTGACGTCGTAATAACAAAACTTACGTAAAATAGTATTCTCTACAAAATTGTTCATATACATTTTTTTTCGTACGACCAACCGTTTTCGAGATATAGCATGATAAAGCGGGAGCGCGATTTGCTTGTTCTCTTAATAGGACGAACTCAGTCACATCACCGACAAATTTTCTTAAAGAAAATTGGCAAAGGGACTACATCAACACTAATTTATTCGTCTAAAAGTTTCGACAAATATCGTCTTTGCAAAGAACATATTTTGTTTTTGCATGCCATCACTGAATGCGACACTACATCGGCACTATTCAACAAAGGAAAACTTAAGGTTATGACAATATTTGAGAAACATCCCGATTTGACTCACTCGGCTCAAATATTTCAAGCAGAAAACTGCCCGCCAGATACAGTATTTCAGAATGGAAAGCGTTTTCTGTTAGCTATATGTATGGTGCTCCAAAAGATGAAGTGAACCTTGACAAATTTAGATACACCCAATTCATTAAGGCTACACGACTTAATAGACCTGTTAAATTGTCATCCCTTCCACCTACCAGTGAAGCAGCTCGACAGCATATTT
Organism: Rhamnusium bicolor; assembly: GCA_029963845.1. NCBI lineage: Eukaryota > Metazoa > Arthropoda > Insecta > Coleoptera > Cerambycidae > Rhamnusium > Rhamnusium bicolor. Next base: position 207,557 of record JANEYF010004999.1, on the reverse strand, counting down.
ATCGGGTCTACTACCAAGTACAGATTTGGTTAGGGAACAATCTACAACCCGAAGAATGGGGTTGGGATTTAAGAAACGACATATTACAGCCGAAAACAAAACTACTGGCACCTGCTCCAGACGAACTATTAAATACAATATTCTGTAATTGTAAAAAGGGGTGTGGTGCGCAGTGAGGGTGTAGAAAAGTCGGGCTGCCATGCTCCAAAGTTTGTGGTGAGTGTCACGGACAGGCATGCCTGAACCCGTCAACAGAGTTGCAAAACATCGAAGACTTCAGTGACCTTGAGCCTGAAGAGGTTTTGCCAACAAACATTAAGCCAACAGATATAGAGGAAGCGTCTGACGAAGATAATGTGTTGATCGAGGTGCTAGTGGAACTCGACGAAGACGAGGAGGAAGGCAAGGAAACATAAGGCGTGGTGTGGAAAAGAATGTATATTTTGTTATTAATTATTTATTATATATTTTTTTTATAAATAAACAAATTTTTAACGGCTTTAATAATGGGAATTTAATTTTTCAGTCTAACAGATTAGGATAAGTGCTTTTATATTTATAGCTCTGCAGTATAATACAGTATTACCTATTACGAATGCGCGCTCCCGCTTTATCATGCTATATCTCGAAAACGGTTGGTCATACGAAAATAATGTATATGAGCAATTTTGTAGAGAATACCATTTTACGTAAGTTTTGTTATGCGTTCTTACGTCGTCAGATGCACTGGAAGCGAGATTTTCGTGAAAAACCGATTTTCATGACCTTTGACCTTCGATATCTCAAGACGCACAAGGGTAGGCATATGAGATTTTTTTGTGCTTCATTAGAACATCAAAACGAAGGTCTCTGCAAAAATTTAGCTTGTTCAGCCTCATTCCGCAGAGGAAGTTTTATTTCTCTGGAGTATTACAAATTTTGTAAAATTTATCGGTAGGTAATTGTAAATTTGCCTGTAATTTTTTGTTTTTGTATTGGGAACAGTTATTAAAAGAGTTGATCCAAGATCTTGCAAGTGTTCAAGTTCCATGGAATATATTTCATTTGCCCGATAAGCACCCATTATACCCATTATTAATGCAACCTTTAAAAAAATTAAGGAATTATTATACTTGAACTGATTTAATTTAACTTCTTAGCTTTGTTGCAAGATACTTTTCGTCAGAGGCATCAGTAAGAAATTTATTTATATTTTTGGTGTAAAAGTGTTGGCTTTTTTGGGTACAAAACCTACTGACTTTCGTTTCAAAGTTGTGGTTTACCTTAATTTTCTATTTTGATCCCTTTATTTATATAAAGCGTACTTTTCAGCATAGAATAATGAGTTTACAATGTAGACGATTTATATGTACGATGTATATGTACAATACAATAAGTACAGACCTGGAATGTACGATTTACTCGCGATCTTTAGTAATAAATACATAATAAAACACATTTTTGATCTAAATAACTTATAAATATATTTCTTTAAGTTTTCCATTTTATACAATATTTTTTATTCCCTTTAGTAACTCTCATTAGTATTATCGTTAAAAGAAGGAATTAACGAGTCGCAACTAGAGTTGGCAAATCGGTCCCCAGGTCACGGGCGGTGCCAGGTAGGGAAATACCCAAATACGTAAGCGAGATTTGTTTACCAGCGCCGGCTCTGGGGTAGAGCGAGAGGAGCGGTCGCTTTAGGCGCCAGATGGCAAGGGGCGCCAAAAAGCAGAAGTAGACTAATTAGAGCTACTTAATTTAATTTAAATTCAATAAGTGTTGATATTTGCAATAAAAGTTGATTTTTGAACATTTTGAAATTATTATTTATTTAATATAAAACCGAAGTAGAATTAACGTGAAGTGAAAGCGTCGACCAAAGGGCGCCGAAAAACAATCTCGCTCTACCCTAATCAAAGGCTAGGACCGGCGCTGTTGTTTACTATTTTAGCAAAGACTAACATTTGATTGTTATGCCATGTGATGTGTACAACGTAATTTATTCCTCTCCGTTGTATTGTTGATAATTATATTCGTTGTATTTTATTTTTGATATTAATTTAATAATAAATTATGTCAGACCTGCCCAAGGGTAAAAAACGGCCATACGCTGATAAAGTGAACAAATTTATCAGCGAATTTCCAATTCCAACTCCAATTTAATCAGCTTTATTTCCTATTTTATATACATTTCTAATGAAGGCTACTGTTTATATTATTTATTTCATATATAAATATATAAAAACAAATTATATAACATGAGGGATAAAGTTGACAAAAAATGGTATCCAGTCAGGACGACAATACCGTCCAAGTACGGCTGGGCGTTCCTGATTGACCGTGTTGTAGCAGATCATGTCATTTTTCACCTTTTAGCATTCTGCATGGTGGCATTTTCCTGCACAGAAACAAACAATGCATTATAATTCATAAAACGTAAAAAAATTTTAATAATTAAAAAAAGTCAGTTTACAGATAACATGTGGGTGATTGTATGTACACAGGAAAAATTCCAAAAGACTTGCTCAAAATACAGATTTTTTTTATTTTGAAAATAAAAATTGCCTTTACGTCCGCGGTGGGGTTTGGAGTCGGGAAGGCGTGTTTACGCATTGTAAGGCGTGAATTCCCTGATCTATTCTACAATTATCCTATAACAATTTGTAAAGTGTATGAGACAGACCTGATGTGCTGGGACAAACGTGATTATAAACGTCACGTAAATTCTGTGCAACATGAAACTAAAAAAAAATGGCGTGCCTTCGACAACACAGTTTATATTCGATTTACTCTTAATGCTGATTGCCTGTGATGTAACTATGTACCAACTGTAAGCGAAGACATTGTAAATCAAATGTGTACTAAAAAATACACGGCTGTGGTTATGTGTTGACGAGACGACAGCTTGTAAAAAAAAATCTATTTTATATGTTATGGTACGTATACTGGACTCTCTTAAACCGACATTTTCACTGTTACTAGCTAGCAAAAGACTAACTGAGTGTACTGGCCAAACAATTACGTGGCTAGTGCTGGAGACGTTAGAAGAATTTGACCTGTCAAAAAATCAAGTGTTGATGTTTGTGACCGATGGTGCCGCGACAATGAATTTCATAGCAAGTGTCTCGGTATTTCCAAACCACCACAGCCGAAACTTACACGTTGGAGAACATGGTTGAAGGTAACTTTTTATTATGCTGAATATTTATAACAAATAAAAGCTGTGACACTACAATTCAATCCAGGCGAGGCTGCAGCTATTAAGGAAAGCCAGACAAAATTCAAAGATGTTTCTGTTGAAACAGCATTAAAAACTATTCACAAGGATAACATGACGACATACAAAACTTACAAAACAATGCGTTGTCGTTAGCGGAGTCACTGCAAATAGTGGGCGAAGTAAATCGACTGCTACTCTCTATAAGTGACGCCAAAAATGAGCCCGTTGGAGAAAAGTTCGCACGTGTGTTAAAGCAAGACATTGGTTTTGCCAGATTAAGACAAATTTGTGATGGTACTGATGGTACATCTGCAGATCTGTTAAGTGAGTTCAAAGACTATTTTTTTAGTATGCTTGTATTACATCAATAGATGTCGAACGGACGTTCTCAAAATATAGGCATATTTTTTCACCACATCGAATATTACCCTCGGAGACAACCATAGAAACATACATGATGCTGCAAAGTTTTTTAGATCTTTTCCAGTTTGTGATAACTAAGCTAGTTAAGAGGGTAAGTTGTGCATACATTGTTATAAATTGTAACAGTTTATTGCTTTTATTACTAGTTATTTTCTTTTATTACACTTATTACGATGCGTACGCCTATGTCCAGCGGCGCATTTTTGCCAACTCTAGTCGCAACCTAATGTGGGACGAGATTTTAGTGGGGCTTGAGGGCGTTATTAGTGTAATGGAAAGATGTTAATAATTTAGCTGTGCAGCATTAAAACTTGGTGACAATCCTCAAGCTGTTAGCAAAGAAACACAGTAAGTACTTACTAAAATCTCGACCCACGAAGTTGCTTCTCTTAATGATATTATCTTGTTTTTAAAATAATACTTCGCTGCAGTTGCACTGATAAATTACGTTTAGGCGACGGTACTTCCTTTCTCCACTTGGAAGTACTCATAGCCGTACAGAATTGACATAATACTAATAATGAGGTTGTGTTGTAAATGCATACTGTTAATTTTGATAGCATATTTGAATAAATAGGGTATTTCATCTTTTTAAAGTGTTTATTATGATTCAAGGAGGCCTTCCAATCGAGCAAATATAAAACAGTTTCTTAAATGTCTTGAAAAAATGTAAATTGTTTATGGAAAGTAAACTGTTTTTTAAAGTAATTTCGAAAACGTATTGAAAGATTTAAAGAAGAGCACTTATAAAACAGGATTTCTGTTTTATAAATGTCCTTGAGGACTGTCATTAATCCATTATAACCGTTCTGTGATCAGTAAATAAACTGCTTCTTAAAGTTTGGAAAAACGTTTATAAGATTAAAATTTAATCATCAATACAACTGTTTTATTAATACAATTTAAGAACTTTCCTAAACAAAACATCCTCGTTGTGACTTTAACAAAACAAAATGTATATTTGCGAGATGTAACAAATCACCAATACAATAGCAAAAGTCCATTTATAAAGCTAGTGCGCTAGCTGAGTTCTGATAATGACTGGTTTGTTTTTGCATATTGGTGGATTTGTCTTCAAGATATTCGATACAGTTTCAGAAATGCTTATATTCCCTAAGTAGTATGATTAGTTTTTGAAAGGGTAGTTCTACAAATAAAGGAGAAACAATGATAGCTAAGGGTTTTATGTAAAAAAAATGTTCCCCTGAAAATGAAAATTGATAATTTTCAAATTCAAAATTTGGAGAAAACTAATATCAACCCTACTTGTTACCCTAAGCGCATCCGCCAGATTTTAGATAGTGATTAATGTATGTTATGGGTGTGTTAAAAATGTAAACATTTAGATTAATAAAATATATTACTCTTTATAAATGTGCCTATTACATATTTCTCGACATACATCTAGCAGAGTCAGTTTACATTGTTTTAGATTAGACAGCTATAATATTGCTTATTATTTTGCACACGGAAATTTTAACAGATTTATTACAATTCATTTATTTGCAGGTATTCCATTCCATCACGCATTATTCGGTGGAAGTGCTAGTGAAATATCGTTAAACGCCCTTAAGCATTGTAGAAGAAGAAAGGCCAGAACTGTATTCAGCGATCCACAGTTAACAGGTGAGTAAATTTATTAAAAATTACTTGTCTAATGCACATGTATAAAGAATGGAAAATCTCGAAGCTGGAGATACTATAGACCAAAATATATCGGTTGAACCCAACATACCTTATTCAAGTGTTGCTGGTTTAAGAGATACAGGGAGTTTCAAGTTAAAATTTGATTTTGAAATTTCTCACTAATTTTGAAAATTTTCATAGTATCAGTTTGAACAGCCTTAAGCTTATTGGCATGACAAACAAGAAATATACTCTATTGCTTTGATAGATCGAGGCGTATTTTTTGCCTGTAGAATTATGTGCAAAATCAATGAAATTTTGAATGAGCGACCTTTTTGCATAATAAAATGGCTCCTGTTTAATTTCAATATCTCTATCGGTTTTCGAGATATTTGCTCTTAAAAGATTCACTGCAATTCGTTTTTATGCAATTTTTAATTCTTAAAATACAAAGTGTTCCGGGTAAAAATAAAAACTAATATTAAATTATGATTATGTGTGTCTGTGATATTTCTATTTATTATTTATGATTTATCCTGCACATCTTGTATTTTAAGGATTAAAAAATTGCATAAAAACAAACTGCATTGAAATTTTTAAGAGTAAATATCTCGAATATGAATAGAGACATCGAAATTAAACAAGTCATTTTTTTATGAAAAGAAGGACGCTCTTTCACTGATTTTGCACACAGGCAAAAAAATATGCCTCGATTTTCAAATCAATAGAATATAACTAACACTGGCTATGAGCAACGTTAAAATTAGTTGCAAATTCTTATTTGTCATGTCAAAAAACGTAAGATCCCCAATTCTTAAGTTGTAACTATGAAAAGATTCAAAATTATTGAGAAATTTCAAAATAAAATTCAAACTTTAAACACCCTGTATCTCTTAAACCAGCAACATTTGTAAAAGACATGTTGGGCTCAATCATCATATTTTGGCTTCTAGTATCTTCATTTTCGAGATTTCCCATTTTAATGAATCACCCTGTATATTTAAATATACCTACCACAAAGAAAATTAAATATTGGACTTTACTTATTGCTACCGATTTATGTACCCAATATTATTTAAAATCGTAACTAAATCATTATAACTGAATTTTTGACTATTTAGCTATCATAGGTATGGTAAAACATTTTTTTTGAACATAGTTTTTGGAAATTTTAATATACCTAAATGAACTCGTATACAGGATGTCCCGAAATTAATGTGCAATATTTTACCAGCTGATTCTACGGCCAGAAATAGGAAAAAAGTTCATATAACCATTGGTCGAAAAATGCTTCCCAAGGCAGCTACAGGCCCCTAAATGTGGGCCCCTGGGAAAGGTTTTTATCGAATATCGCCAAAAAACCACTCAAAGTCAAATATTGAATATTTACACAGCCGCTACTCTTCTTATGTGTAATAAGATGAAATGGAAATAATTTGAAAATTTTATCCAGGGCTGTCCCAAACTGGGGGTTGTATGGTTAAAATAACCCCAACTTTTTTTGTATGTAACTTTTTTTCTATTTTTGACAGTAGAATATGAAATTTTAGAGTTTTATACGTAAAAAAGGTACTCTTGATGAACATCGATAAAATGCACCGTTTTTGAATAATATCGACTTGAAAATTTTATAACTTGGTCTGAGTTAGGTATTGGTAATCTAAACTAATTTTTTATTAACAGTAGGCCATGAATAAAAAAAAATACTTCATGCCGCTATGATATAATTTGATGTTAGAGCTGTCAACAAGGTTAATAAATTTGTATAAACAGTTGTATGATATAAAATCCTAAGAACGCGTATCGGAAAAAAAAACGTTTTGTCCCCTTTTCTATCAGTTATTTCATTTGTGCGCCTTTAATCACGATTTTCATTAAGTCGATTTAAAATGCCAAGATTTACAGATAGGGAAATGACTGATATGCATTTTGTGTACGGTTTTTGCAATGGTAGTGCATTAGCCGCAGTAAGGGAATACCGACGAAGATTTCCCAATCGTAGAGCACCTGGGCGTCGAATATTTGCAGTTTTTCACTGGAATTTGGCAGACCATGAGGATTTTAAAAGGTCTCGAGGCACAGGAAGGCCACAAGGAAATCATCGTATGGATATAGTTTTGAATCATTTAGAAAATGATCCACAAATAAGCATTCGAAGGGTTTCAGAAGTTGTCAACATACTTCGCTCAATAGTTAAGAAAAAATGTAAGTACCTAGATAATTATTTATCTTAATTAATAATTTTAGATAGAAAGAATGACGGTAATGCAAGGAATACATAGATGCGTGCAACATTTAACGGAGGCAGATTTTTTTACCACGACTCCAGTTTTGTCAACGGATATTAGCGAACAGAAATATTCTTCCTAGCATATTATGGACTGATGAGGCTATGTTCACTGGGAATAGAGCTTTTAATATGCACAATATGCATCATTGGCCGGATGAAAATCCACAAGTTTTTCGGCGCACAAATTTCCAACATAGATTTTCGGTGAATTTATGGGCAGGAATCATTGGGGATCAAGTAATTGGCCTAATATAATTCCCCAATCATCTTAATACAGAAGAGTATTTAAACTTCCTCCAAAATGATCTTATCGATTTATTACCGTTGAATGTTCGACACAAGGTTCGACAAAATATGCATTTTCAACATAACGGCGCGCCTGCCCATTTTGGGCGCAATATTCGAACTTGGTTACATCAAAAATTTCCAGGCAGGTGGATAGGTCTAGGTGGTCCTATAGCTTGGCCACCTCGTTCACCGGATCTAAATCCATTAGATTTTTACTTTTGGGGTTATATGAAGGGTTTGGTTTACGCCACTGAAGTAAATACACGAGAAGAACTACTTCAAAGAATAAATCATGCCGGAAATGAATTAAGAAGAAATACATTCAAGACTTTACGGGCTTCTTAGACTTTAGAACGTCGAGCGAGACTGTGTATCCAAGAAAATGGAAATTTGTTTGAACACCTGTTACAATAAAACTATGTAAAATTCAAATTTAATTTTGTTGATATAAAAAGATTACTGGATGATTTTTGTTTATATTGAGTATGATAGTTTCGCTCGAGTTATTCATAAAAAAATATATTCCAAGCAACAAATTAAAAATATTAGTATGTACTTTATATGGACATGAAATAATAGATAAAACTCATCTGGTACAATGTATTTTGCTCCATATGTAATAAAATTTAAAAAACAAATAAAATTAGTTAAATTTTAAAATTTTCAAGTCGATATTATTCAAAAATGGTGCATTTCATCGATGTTCATCAAGAGTACCCTTTTTACGTATAAAACTCTAAAATTTCATAATCTACCGTCAAAAATAGAAAAAAATCACATACAAAAAAGTTGGGGTTATTTTAACCCCACAACCCGCCCAGTTTGGGACAGCTCCGGATAAAATTTTCGAATTATTTCAATTTCATCTTATTACACATAAGAAGTGTAGCGGCTGTGTAAATTTTCAATATTTGACTTTGAGTGGTATTGGAGATATTCGATAAAAACCTTTCTCAGGAGCCCACCTTAGGAAGCATTTTTCGACCAATGTTTATATGAACTTTTTTTTCCTATTTCTGGCCGTAGAAGCAGCTGGTAAAATATTGCACACTAATTTCGGGACACCCTGTATAGTAATTCAACTAGGACCAGTAAAACGATAGTTTTAGCAATTTTTATGATCTTAATCAATTTAACCTTATAGCGCTCTCCAGCAACAAAATATTAGATTTAGTTTTAAAATCTGATTACTGCATACTTAAAAAAGATGTGCAGCACCCACAACTAAGTAACAAATTATATTTTGAATCACACAACAAACAATCCTCCAAACAAAGCTCGATGTCATACAATTACAAATAGCTGACTTTACGTCGCTCTATACAGAGCTAGGTAAGACAAACTGGAATAACCTGTATAAAACTGATAATGCTGATGAGATTGTGGATTACTTCTACTCTGTTGTCAATAACAACGTATCTAAATTTATAGCAGTGATACATACTTCAAAAAAAATTCCTCCTTGGTTTACTAAAAACATAATTACCTATATAAAACGTAAAAAGGTGGCTTCTTGTATTTATAATAAATCCTACAAATTGTTGAGAAACAAATTCAAGAAAAACATCGACACGTCTTATATAAATTACTTACAGTTCCTAGAAAATAAATTAAAATCTTGGCGTATATCAACAATAAAAATGAATCTAGTTCATTATCCAACACCATGAGCAACAACAATAATATCCTTGACAATCCGGAAGTTATTGCCAATTCTTTTGCTAAGAACTTTGGCTCTTCCTATATTCTGTCAAGTCATAATGACTTTTCCACACATACGAGTGATAATATTAACATTACAGTTACTATGGTAACTGAACAAGCTATGTTAAATACTTTAAATACCGAAATTTACTGGTCAAGCATTCCTTCACAGTTTTAAGCTATGTTTGCAAACAAATACATTTCCTGATGAGTCGAAAATCTTAAAAGTTTACTCAATTAACCAAAAAAAAAAACCAGTAAATTTGATATACATAACTACCGCTCTAAAAGTTATAAATATTCGAAATTGTGGAATTCATATCTCAATCAGGCGTTCCACGGGGTTCTGTATTGGGCTTCTTGTTGTTTATTATATTCATAAATGATATAGTACTTGACTTACAATACATATCTTTTTTATAAGCTAAAAATTTACCATAAAATTAAGAGTATGTCTGACTGTACTAAATTACAGACAAACTTAAACACACTTGATGACTAGTGCAGCAAATATTGATTGTCTTTAAATATCCGTAAATGTAAGATGGCTCCATTTACCACGTAGTTAATATCGATTACGATATTAACGGTATTACACCGAAAAGTTGCGACAGTTTTAACAAATTATATTCCTTGATACTTTGATGTGTTTAAAATCATAGCACGCTTAACTTAGAATTAAAATGTTGTATTTTACATTTTTTTTTATACAAAACAAAATTTTCATTTATACCTATTTATATTTTGCAGGTTTAGAAAAACGATTTTCAGCACAAAGGTATCTCTCAACACCGGAAAGAGTGGAACTGGCCAACGCTTTAAGTCTAAGTGAAACTCAGGTGAAGACGTGGTTTCAGAACAGAAGAATGAAACACAAAAAACAAATGAGGAAGGTGCAAGAGGAAAAGGCGAACTCCTCCTCGTCTGTTAAGTTATTGGTTGGAGCTCCAGAAAAATTACACTCGGGTAAGTTTTTCACATATTTTAGCTTTATTATTATCGGCTCGTTGATCAATAAAAGTGACGTGTTTTTTTCTCGCATCATCCCTCTTATGACAAATCTCAATGGCTCCAATATTATTGGCTATGATGACGGTCTGATATTATAGAGGCGAGCAGGACTACTGCTCTTTACCATTAATACATTGCCATAAACCTGGACCAAGCCAAGTAGGGCTGGACTTGCTCTCTCATCCACTTCAGTCACAAATATGTGGGCGATTTCTGCAGGCCTATCCCGGTTCTGGCTAATGGACCCAGCCGGCTAGGTCACCTCTTCTGGAGCTCTTGTCTCGCATGATCTCCCATGATCTGTTAATAATATATCCCAAAAAGGGTAAGAGGGATGCCCTGGTAAATGACAGGTTGAGTTTCAACATTTAAATATAAAACCAATTGGCTAACTTCAATAAGTTATAACTTCATTACATGAGAGACATTAAGTCATGATAGACATTTTAATTAAGTCATGATAGACATCTAATGGTGAGTTTTGATGGAGTTAGTCTATTTACTAATGTCCCAGTAGATAAAACTTTAACATTAGAAAAAAAATGCTAAATAATAATAACAACTTAACGGAAATAACTAAACTCAGTGCAAAATAGTATACTGGTATTAATGACTGTATATACTAAGAGAACTTATGTTGAATTAGATAATGACCTAGCAGGATTTTGGAACGGCTATGTGGTCTTCATTACCTTTAATATTAAGTAATATATTTATTGAGGATTTTGAAAGTAATTATGTATCAAATTGTATACACAGAACAGAATGGTTATTTGGTGGAGATATGTCGACGTAATTTTTACTATTGATCTCACAATTAGTTATTACAAAATTTAATAAACATCCATCAAATTCACATTGGAAGTAGAAGATAATAATGACTTTCTTTTCTCGGATATTTTGGTTAAAAAAATCGATCACATTTGACGCTAGTGTATACAGAGAAATATCTCGCACTAATAGATACTGGAATTTTAAATCTAACCAGGCAATTAATGTTAAAAGGGGTGTTGTAAAGTATTTGTATGATAGGAAAATAATGTCTGCTAATGATCAAATATTAAATAATGGGAACAAATACATCAGAGGTTTTAATAAATAATGAAATTATGAATATCCGGAACTTTAAAAATTATTGAGACTTAATAATCCCGTACAACGAAAACCTGAATATTAATATCCAACAGTAATAATACTGAGTTAGTTTACCCTACATCAAACCGAAATTATGGACAAATAACTGGTTGATTAGGTACAAATTTTTTAAATGTTTAAAGGGTTGTTTTAACCCCTGGGACCCTTTGCAAGTCGATGAAAATATACAGATACATTACTAACGAGTTAGTTTATACTAAGTCAAAACGAAATTATGGACAAATAGCTGGTTAAGAAGTTAAACAATTTTTAAATGTTTAATGGGGTGTTTCAACCCCCTGCGACCCTTTGCAAATCGATCAAAATTTACAGGAACATTGCTAACGAGTTAGTTTACCTTCCATAAATTGGAATTATGAAGAAATAGCTGGTTGAGAAGACACAAATTTTTTAAATGTTTTAAGGGTTGTTTTAACCCCTGAAACTCTTCGCAAGTCAATGAAAATTTACAGGTACATTACTAACGAGTTAGGTTACCCACCATCAAAACGAAATTATGGACAAACAACTGGTTTGGAATTTACAAATTTGTTAAATGTTTAAAGGGGTGGTTCAACCCCTGGGACCATTTGCAAATCGACGAACATTTACAGGTACATTACTAACGAGTTAGTTTACTCTCCAACAAAACGAAATTATGGACATATAACTGGTTGAGAAGTTACAATTTTTTATGTTTAAAGTAAAAATAATTTGCCTAGGGAGTTTCAAGGGAAACGCCCTGTACGTTACAGAAAATAAAAATTCGCCTTATCTAAGTAAACGAAAACGATTGTAGGAATATGAGGTATTTATACCTAGTTTTGAATGGGAATTAGCAAACTATCAAATCAATTTTCCAAGAACTTAAATTTTCTTAAACCGATTATAACGTGACCTATCAATCAAAATACAGTGTGGAAATTAAGTAACGCATAAATTCAGTAATTCCGTTGATACTAATTTTTTTGGAAAAAATCTCGAAGGGGTATGGCGATTTTATCTTCAGCAAATATTTTCAGTCTATTTTCAGTTTCTTATGTCATTTATTTTTTAAGTTATGACGTCATCGACTTTTTTTTAAATGACAACCTATATTTTTTATTATTGATTTTGGTAGTAGTTTTTATTCCGGTTCCGATCGCATAAAATTTTCAATATGTTATTATTTGATAAAATCGAGAAAAACAGTCTTAAAGTTCGAATAATAAAAATTCATTAAATTGGGAAAATTTATCTAGTTGCCTAAGTTTGACGGAAAGTTATCGACGGCACATTCGTTTTTATTTTGAAATTATACAAATAGTTGAAAAATCGAACTAGAAATGTATTATCTGCTCAATTCATAGTAATAACGATAACTTCGTGAGGCAAACATTGGTATAAAAAGAAACTAAATTGATTAACCAGAAAAAACCTCTAACAATATCATCAAACACAAAAATAAGCACAGAAATAACAGTTGTTAAATTACATTTACACTAAATGTTCAAATTGACGACCCTGTACCATTTGACAATAACCAAGACCATTATAAAATTCATTTCTCACATTCTGAATAGTTTGAGGCGATATTAACCTAATCTCATGTTGAATTCTTTGCCTGAGATCGTCTAAATTATTGGGTCGATTGTTGTACACTTTACCTTTTAAGTACCCCCATAAAAAGAAGTCTAATGGCGTTAAATCAGGAGACCTAGGCGGCCATTCTATCTGACCTCTTCTCCCTATCCATCTTGCTGGGAGAACTTGGTCCAAGTAGCGTCGCACAATAATTTCGTAATGAGGCGGAGCGCCATCTTGTTGTAACCAAATTGTATTATTTGGTAGGTCAGTGTTATTTGCATTGGGGAATAATGCAGCTAATGCAGGCATCAATTCCAACTGTAAAAATTGCAGGTATCTATCTCCAGTTAAATTGTTTTAAAAAAAGAATGGACCTATAATTCTATCACCAATAATTCCTGCCCAAACATTAACTTTCTGAGAATATTGGGTATGACTTTCCTGCATCCAATGGGGATTGTCCCTAGCCCAATATCTACAATTATGTCTATTGACATGACCATTTAAACAAAATGTTGCCTCATGCGAAAATAAAACACGCTGGGAAAACATTGGATCGCGGTTGCAAATTTCCATCATTTGTTCACAAAACTCTTGCCTACGATCAAAGTCGTCTTCTGTCAACTCATGAACCAAGTGCACCTTACATGGGTGGAATTTTTGAACTTTCAAACGTTTTAGAACTGTAGTGTGGTTCAAAGCAATGCTTCTACTAGTCGAATGTGGATTGTTTTCAATTTCTAGTAGCACATCAAGTTGTGCATCTTCATTTAATGTCGCCGGACGTCCAGTTTTTGGAAGATTCTTTACAACGCCCATGTTCCCGAAATTTTTTTTCACTCCTACTAATTGTTGATTGATTTATGGGCTGATCCGGGTATTTTTCTCTAAAAAGATGACACATTTCTTGATGTGTTCTAGCTCTACCGCCATAACCAATCATTATTAACACTTCAATTCTCTGTTTGTCGCTCAATTGTACTATTTTTATTAATAAAATGGTTTTTCTAATTTAGAAAACACAAAATAATAACACTTATTCTATTGTGACATTTACAAATTGTGTAATTCTGACAGCCGTAGCTAATGTGATACACCGGCAACTAGATAAATTTACCCAATTTAACGAATTTTTATTATTTGAACTTTAAGACTGTTTTTCTCGATTTTTTTTAAATAATAACATATTGAAAATTTTATACGATTGCAACCGGAATGAAAACTACTACCAAAATCAATAATAAAAAATATAGGTTGTCATTTAAAAAAAAAAGTCGATGACGTAATAACTTAAAAAATAAATAACATAAGAAACTGAAAATCGACTGAACATATTTGCTGAAGTAGAAATCGCTATACCCCTTCGAGATTTTTTCCAAAAAAATTAATATCAACGGAATTACTGAATTATGCGTTACTTAATTTCCACACTGTATAGTGACCTATCAAAATATAACCGATATGTTTTTTAATCTGATTATTTTAAAATTCTCATAACTCTGAGGTAAATATTAAACAAATTAAATTAATTAAACACTAAACTTAACTATTTCTCTAGCAATTGTCATTTAATTATCGCATAAGTGTCACTGTTTGCTGAAGGGAGGACAAGCGTTTAGGGGTACAACGACAGTATAATACAAAATTAATGACGTCCCATAGGAGTTGTTAGAAATCGGACCACCGACGGTATGCCGTACTCGCAGACATACGTCTCACTAAGCGGCTTTTGTCAACTAACTTTTCGAATGATTAAACTGAAATATGATACAATTATTATTTGTAATTTGGATAATACCGTTTGACAAACTGAAGGCTCTGGTTTCATATAATGCTTTATGTAGTGCGTGAATGCTTGAAAGTAAATCTAGTAATGAATGAACAATGTTACAAATAATATAGAGTACAATTTACATTCGATACGTGAAAATATTTTCAAAATTCCAGCATTATATTCCAAAGAGAGATTTAATTTTTTATACAAGGTTCTCTGATTTGTTGAAATATTTTTGGATTATTATTTAAATTCCTTTTAAATTTTTTGTTCCAGTTCTCAATAATTATTATTAGGCCTTTCATTATACAGAGTGATTCGCGAGCAATGTGCCACAGCCTAATGGCAGATAGAGCACTTCTAGGCAAGTCTAGATCTACAAGGAAAACATTTTTTGACCTCTGGTTAAGAAGAAACAGGATATGTTATGCATTTGGTCTGACAATTCAAAGGGCTATTTTCTGCAATGGATTGAATGTAATCGAATGAAATTTACCAGTAACATTCCTCACGTGAGACTTGTCAAAATGCCCTACTTGGTTTTGAAAAATCCAGGGCAGAATTCGGTAAAAAATTGGTCTCCTCGTTTTTGACAAAAAAGTATATTTTTTTATTGCATTTCTGGAAAATTATTAGCGGATCCGGAAAGTTCAGAAAAAATGCTATCAGAATAGCGAATCAATTTTGACGGCACACCTAAACCGTTTCGGAAAAAAAAATCAGAAAACAATTTAGCGCATCACAACTAACACTTTGACCGGGCATTAATTATGGAACAGTTTATAGAGTCTATTCAAATGCTTCAGATCCATATCCCTTCTGAGACATAGCAAAAAAACCTTCCTACCTAGTCGATAGGTAGAAGCAAAAACAATACTATAAGAAAGATACATACACAGTTTTATTTTGAAATTGAAAAGAATAGTAATCTACGTATTTGTCAGACATTATTATTCTGTGTATTTGGTGTTCTAATTGTTCCGTGATTTCTTCGCGTTTCAAAGACCTAATTGGTTTACTAATGCTGAATTGGCTAATAAAATTTATGTGTATGGGTTTATCAATGGCAATGCAAGGACTGCGAAGATTTCTTGGTTAAAAAGTACCGTCGCGCCACACTTTCACTAGAGTTTTCCAGTTTTTTTGGGAACATGGAAGATTTCCTGGAACTCACGGAAGTGGAGAACGAGCAGTTAGGTAGGCTGAAGAAAACATTGTGGAGATTGCAGAGCAATGCACTAGAAGAATAGCACACGAGCTCGGTGTTCCGCAGACCCATGTATATAGGGCATTAAAAGCGGAACGATTGCATCCTTACCACATCCAAAAGGTCCAATGTCCCTAACCAGGTGATGAAGTCGCACGTCTTACATTCTGCCGTTGGATAATGCACATCTAAGAACTTTGTCCAGAATTATTTTCATGGGCGAGGCCCAATTCACTCACGACGGAATGTGGAATTCTAAGAATTCACACCTTTGGGGTCACAACAATCCGTTGTCCAGAAAAACTTCCAGCACAAGTTCTCCCTTAATGTATTGCGTAGAGTGGTAACGATTGATAGGACCGCATTTTTTGAGGTCGATTGACTGGGGAAATCTATTTCGATTTCCTCCAGACTATTTTGCTCAATTTGTTATTGGCGCAAAATGTCGACAGGAGAAGTCTTTATTTCTAGCATGATCGGACACCGCCTCATTTCTTACTCCATGTCCGGGGGCAACAATAAGCTTCCTAACCACTGGATTGGTCGCGGAGGTCCTCGAGCTTGACTAGCTAGGTCTCCTGACCTAACTGTTCTCGATTACTATGTTTGGGGCCACATGAAACAATTGGTATACAGCACGGGCGTCAACACTAGAGAGGAATTATGGCAGCGAGTAGTGGCAGCCTCTGATAACATCAAGAACCACAAACAAAACATTGGGATGGCCACACGATATTTACTGGTGCTAGTGCGGTGCAGGAAATACATCGAAGTTGGGGGGGACATTTTGAGAACCTGATCTAGTTTGAATTGAAGCATTCCTTATCTAATATTATGATGTTATTCTTATTATAATGTTAAGTTTGTGAAAAATTACGTATTATTTACTAAAATATATAAGAATTATTCATGTAGTAGTAAACCCTAAGAAAAGGAAATACTTTTGTTTGTGTCCCAAAAATGAATTAAGTAAATGACCTTTTTTCACCATGAAAATTTTAAAGCCGCTGGTCGACCAGGAGCCCGCCCCTGAAAATCCACAAGTCAAATCAGATTTACGCACAAGATAACTACAGTATATTAGCAAATTCTATTAACCAATTGCAAGATAGTTCTGCATCCTAAGCTCAAACGTTTGAAATGTTGATAACGTAAATATGGTGTTCAAGCTGCAACGAAATTTGATGTTATTAAATAAAAATCTGGGTCTTGCGCAACTACGTCACATTAAGCAGTGCCTACGTAACAGAAATTCTACAGGTCTCCATCAGTATTTTACATATGCGAATATTACATCTCTAGATATAAAACGTTCATTTTCAAAATATGATACGAAACGTGCATGTTTAATGGAAATTACTGTAGAAGGAATATTAATTCAGGCGTTTGGACGACATGCGACGGACTCAAGATTTACTTTAGACCAAATAAAACATGAGTGAGTCTGTTTAATTATCTTTAACTAAGTTAATTATTTCATATTATTACGGTGGCGCCACTGGAATGAATACCAAAGTTCCAGCTTTACTTAAGATTAAATTTTAAAACTAATTTGTTGTGCGCAGCAAGGACGTCTAAAAGGTCTATAAATCAGATTCTATTACTTATCAATTAAAAACAGTTTTCACCATTTACGTTGAATAATATTTAAAACTCATAGAAAATGGCATGGTCAACTTTACCTGGTGTACCCTCTACATAACATCAAAAATGGGGAATAGATACACTCTCCTAGAGATAAATTCATTAGTTTGAAATCCATTACGATTTTCCTTGATGATAAATTATATTTCAAAATTAGTGTTAAGTACGGTCCATTTTCTCTAAGGAAGTTACTTCTTAGTGACCAACCTCAAGAGATGCCATTTAGCATCTTGGGTTAATTTCATTTAATTCTAATTTACATTAAGATTCTGGAAGAGTTCTGAGGGCCTTTAGAATTAATTAAGAAGCGTTTTAATTTCCAAAGGGTGTTACTTCCGTCAGATTTTTCCAGTACTCGGTTATAACGAGTGTTAAAGAAAACTACGCCAAACTTCCTTATTTGTTTTTATTTCTATATTGTTGTAACTGTGATCTTGGACAAACTGGCAGACAAATCAAATAACGAATTTAGGAATATTTAAACAAAAATAATCAGAAAAAATGTACTTTTTCTAAAAGCGTTTAGAAATACACAAACAATTTGAACTTAGAAAGGAGTTTGACGGTTTTACACACATTTACTTTAATTTGATTATTTATTTTGTAATTGTAATGTATTATAAAATTAGATATAAACATCTGCTTTCTTGGTCTTGGCTTGTTGAAGTACCCACAATTAAGGAGATTTTCTTTTAACCTCTTAAAAATAGCTTTTTTAGGTTGCCTTTTTTCTGGATAGCCATTGAAATATATTTCAGATGCAATATCACAATTGTTATTACTTTGAATAAAGCATTCTAGCATATCATATTTCTCGTAATATTCGTAAGACATCATTCATTACTTTTACGACTAAATGGGGTGTAATTATGACGGAAACAAAATTATTAATATGCAATTTACTGACAAATGGATAAACACTGTTAGATGACACACGCCTACTTGGAATAAATATAAAAACACGTAAAAAGTAATCTACTAAAAGTTTATTTTCGCTATTAAATATTTACATCAAAAGCGACCCCACATATGGCATATAGTTTAAAAGAGAAAAAAAATCCTTTTTAACTAAATCATAACTAAAGCTGGCCGAGGTCACCTGGCCGACAGAGCCGTCATATGACTCATATGTTTACATCATATCATAATACTTGAATAAGTACAATAAATAGAAATAAATTTTAACAATAATGTTACATTTTATAAAAATTTGTATAAAACTCACCCTTTTAAGCAGATTTATGAAGTAGTTTGGTTGTCGTCATCACAAAGTGGGGAATATCTATAGTATAATAGCATCAGGTATGTCTACAGCTGTCTCCGTCAGCGATATTCGCTTTGGTGAAAAAATATGTTTGTATTTTGAAAATGACTGTTCGACATCTACGGATGTAATACAGGCATAAGTAAAACAATCTGTGAACTCACTTAACGAAGTTGTAGATGCACCATCACAAATTTGTCTTAACTTGCTAAAATCAGGATCTTTCTGTAATACACTCTCGAATTTTTCACTAACGCGATTATTTTTTGCGTCATTTATAGCCTGTAACTGTGTATTTACGTCGTCCACTATTTGCAGCGATTCCACTAACGACAACGAACTATTTTGCAATTTTTCTATTGCGTCGTGTAGTCCTCTATAATTGTTATTAATAGTTTTTAAATCTGTTTCAATGGAAACGTCTTGAAAGCTTGTCTGGCTTTTCCTTATAGCTGCAGCCTCGTTAGAGTTGAACTGTAGTATCACAGCTTTTATTTGTTGAAAATATTCAGCATAATAAAAAGCCGCTTTCAACCACGTTCCCCAACGTGTAAGAATCGGCTCTGGTGGTTCAGGGATACCAGGACACTGTCTGTGAAATGCTCGAAGCCGTTTAGGAGATTTGAGAAATACTTTTTTTGTATTTGCTATTAATGCATCTACCTCTGGAAAACATTTTCGAATCGTTTCTGCCACAAGATGTAACGCATGCACTTTACACGTAACATGTAAAAACCTACAATTGTCTCTTTGAAGAGAACGGCCTACCACGCGCATTGTCGTGGCACCATCAGTCACAAACATCAATACTTGACTTGTTGAAAGTTCAAATTTTTCGAATGTATCCAACACCACACGCGTCATTATTTCGCCAGTACACGCAGTTAGTCTTTTACTAGCTAGTAAAAGTGGAAATGTTGGTTTAGGAGGGTCCAGTACACGTACTATAATATTTAAAATAGAATTTTTTTTACAATCTGTCGTCTCGTCAATACATAACCAGAGCCGTGTATTTTTTAATCCACATTTAATCCTATTTACAATGTCTTTACGAACAGCTGGAATATATCTACGTAACGATGTACGACTTGGTAAGTTCACCTGGGGATTGTATTTATTCCAAAACTCCCGAAATGGTTGTTTATCCAGTATGTGTAGCGGAATATTACATGCTATTAACATTAACAATAAATCAAACATAAACTGAGTTGTCAAAGGCATGCCATTTTTTTTATTTTGATGTTGCACGGTATTGATATGACGACGACAATCTGTTTTGTGCCAGCACATTAAGTCTTGATTGCAAACTTTATAAATTATTTTGCATCCATCATAGAATAAATCCGGAAATTCACCGATAAATTTATTCACTGTGTCCGCGTACGGTCGTTTTTTACCCCTTGGCGCGTTTGACATTATGTATAATTTATAGGTACAACCTCACGCATTAACCTTTCAAATAAGACTGCAGCGTAAATCACTTCTAAATCGGCACGTGTGACGCCAGCGCAAGACCGTGGCTGTACTCCAGCCACCTCGGCCAGCTTTAATCATAACCAACTATGATTCCCATTAAAAAAAATACGACTTTATGCCATTACTCGAAATTGCACCTTTTTTTTAATTTTCTCGACGCCACATTTTTGATACGTATATTGAAATCTGATATCTAGATCTACAAAAAGTATGTCAGATCATGAAATTAAAAAAACAAAATAGCATAAAAAAAGTTGTATATTTACATATTATATTAGTAAAATACTAGATCTTATTTTATCGTGTTTGGAATTATCAATAAATATAGCGAGTTTATGTGCTAGTGATGATACACGTTCGGAAAATTCTTTTCTGCTTCGAATGTACCAGATCTTCAACATCAATTAAGGCAAGTTCAGAACCTAATGAATTAATTTACGACTAAGATGGCGGGTGACTCCAAGATCTCCCACTTAGAAACATAATTAGCAAAGTTGACGGTATTTCCTCTCGTCTTGCTCCTCACATTTCCTTAAAGTTCGTACAAATTAGGGTTGAAAAACAGGTAACGTGTTGCCAGTGGCGCATAAAAGCCATTTTCCTTTCAAATTAATAAAAACTATTAACAAGGAGATTATTTATTTAATTAAATAATTTCATTCTTGCATTGTTCCGGGTCTTACGCCATCTGAAACAAAAAAGTTTTTTTACAGTTTCCTTTGATGTACTGGGTGGGAATATGTTAATTGTTTTCTTTACATTGAACGTTGTTGAGGTATACCTATACATTCATGTTATCTAAATTAAAACACCACACACCACAGGTAATACAAATCCCCCCTCCCCCCCCGTATCCCTGAAGGTACCACAATGTATCTTGTGCGGGAGAGTGCTAGACATTTAGAGACAATGGATACACTCAATATCCAAGTATGTTACGAATAATTTCTGGTTTAGAAAAACCCTAGCTCCTCTGCTGGGGCTCGAACCCGGGACTCCAGGGTGAGAGACAAGTGTCCTTACCTCTCGACTACGAAGCCATCATATCTTTTATTGTTTCCATAATTTTTTTTCGCAGACATGAATTTCTTTTAAAGAGGTACCATTTAAAAGAAATTTTTGAACTATGATTTTTCGTGATATTTCACTCTATATAATAATTGACAACTACTTGATAGCATCAAATATTTTAAGTAAGGTATATGGCAGTCATATGTCAGTGAAACAGCGTTGCTATTTTCTTTAAATTTCAATTTGTAACTATAAAAATGTTAGAGTTCTCATTGTATTTGTAATATAATGGAACAGTCTTTCATAAAGTCGATTAAATTAAAATTATAATGAATACAATATTGGTAAACACTTTATGTTTATTAATTTTAAAATGGTAATCAAGAAAATTAATAAACAAATAATAAGATAAATAACAATGAAAATAATTTAACAGAGTATTAAACATTTGACTTAAATCTCCTCCATAATTTCGCTATCAGAGTCTGATTCTTCTTCTTCGTTTAAATCTGAATCTATTTCTGATCTAGATTATGCTAGTAAAATTATAAAAGGAGGCATATCTTCAACAGATGTTTGTCATAAATACCTAACTATTTCCTTAAAACACGATATAATTTATAAAGTTTTACAATTCGAATTTGACACACAATTACCAAAATACCTAACCTTAAATACTTGATGCTGTAAATCAGTTGTCAATAATTATTTAGTGTGAAACATCACGAAAAATCATAGCAACCCGTTATTTATAAAGACAAACATTTCCGCTCAGGCATATGCGACCAGAGCCAGCCAAACATCAACAAGCCGACTTGCTGGAAAGGGCTAGAGCTGGGACAAATAAAAGGTACCTAAAAAGAGTTGCCAACTCCTGCAACAGGAGCTGCCTTAAAATTAACTAGATGAGCTACAAAATGATTGCGTCTGTAGGCAAGTGAACTTAAATCGTTCTTTTAATGCCGTCAATGGAGGCACTTCCTAGACTTTATCCGTGAGGTGAAGTTTAGTCACCCCGTTTACACTTCTATATTGCACGCCATTGGTTACACCACATTTATCCAATAGCGGTCATGGATTTGCATATATGATGTAACTACGCCCCACTCCGTTTATCGAGAATAATTAAAAATTATTTCTTCAATAAAGAACAGAAAAAACTTCATTTCCTATTTTTATTTTTAGAGGACTTCCAGCCAGGTATATGGACAATTATTTATCCTACGTTTCGTCCGAATTTTCGGACTTTTTCAAAGGTTAAAAGCTAAAAATAATGGTTTTACATAAGTTTTAAATTAGATTAGTGACAGAATACATATCTAAAAAAGTGTTTTCTTACCTAATATAAATTTTCTATTTTAATTTCATTATATGGGCTGGTTTTATTTTTTTTTATTTGGTAGGTATGTGTTGTAGTTCGACGAGTTAGACAGAGAATGATCAGTATTTTTTGGTGTCGTCGTTGTGTGTTCTTTTTAAGAGTAGGTAATTATAACAGCTGATAGTATACTTATATTGATGGTCCGAGTGACAGAGTTATTGTAAACATTCTCATGATATTGGATAGCCGTTGAGAAGAGATTTTGCGGTTAGCACATATACAGGATGTATAAAAATTGTTACTATTGAATAAGATTGCGATATATGCTACTTAGATTTTCTATATCTGTTTGATAATTTACTGTTTTTTTGTTATTTTGTATTTTGGCCATTTCAAAAAACATGCGTATTTTGGAATTTCTTTCTTTATGCAGTATGGTTGTATCCGGAAAGTTAAAATTGTGTGAATTATTTATGGCGTGTTCAGCTAATGCTGTGCTACATGAATTAGGAGTTGCTATGGAATTTCTAATTGATAATTTATGTTGATTTATACGTTTATTTAAATATTGTTGGGTTTGTCCAATGTAACACCTATCGCAATCTGAGCAATCAATTTTATAAATAACATGGGTTTGATTTAATTTCTCTATTGGATCTTTTAGTTTTGAATATAATTTATTTTTTATGCTATTATCATTTCTGTATGCTAATTGTATGTTATATTTACCTAATTCTTTCTGAACTTTTTCTGATACTTGTGGTATGTATGGTGCCGATATGTATATTTTGTCTCTATTTGGATTGTTTTGATTTTTGTCCTGGTTTGTGTTGTTAAATATGGGTCCAAAGCAGTTAGGTTGTAAATCTATGTCAACTTGATTTTTATTGCTTTTGTTATTTATTATCTGTATTCTCTTTTGAATATACTTATTCATAAAAGGTGGCGGGTAAAAGTTATTTAAAAGAATGTTTTTGATTTTAATTATGTTTTTCTTTGTGAAACAGTTTATCTGATAGTAAAATGGCCCTGTCCACGAGGCTGTTTATAACGCTAATTTTGTATTTATTACTAGTTTTTGATTGGAAGTTGGTATACGTCCCGAACTCATACTTTTTTGATACCAATTAGTTTTAATTCTACTGGTAGATCTAATTAAAGTCAGGTCTAAGAAGTTTATTTTATTTTCATTTTCTGTTTCTAATGTGTATTTTATTTTTCTGTGTTGTTCATTGAATTTCTATAATATGTACTGTATCTCATTTTTATTAACGCATAGTAGACAATCGTCTACGTATCGTTTACAAAATCAATTTTATTTGAAAGTGTCGATATTAGTTGATTTTCTAGATAATCCAGAGTTAAATTTGCACACACTGCTGAAAGTGGTTGGCCCATAGCTAGTCCTTCTGTTTGTTTATAAAAGGTTTTATTGAACGAGAAGTATGTTGAATTTAATAAAAATAAAAAAAAAAATAAAATAAAAATAGGAAATAAAGTTTTTTTCTGTTTTTTATTGAAGAAATAATGTTTACTTTAACAGCCAACAACTTGTAAAATATCATCGAGAATAATTAATGTTAACCTCTCCTCAGTAATAATAATAATAATATAATTACATAATTTTTTTTCTTCAGGTGTTTCCCAAGAGATATCAACGATATCCCAAGAAAAAACCCCGAACGCAAGCAGCTCGGGTCTTTCGGTTACGAATTCCGACGTAAGTGATTGTGAAAGCGACATAGACATTGTTGGGGATACGAAACAATTAGGTTATACTTATAAAGGTGCTTAGTCTGACTATTCTTAAGGGTTAGTATTATCAGTGAACTTATTACAGTTTTTTTAGGTAGGAAGTCAACATTTACTTTAATTTAATGAAAATAGCATTGTTTTGTTTCCAAAAAATAAGTTGAGAAGGCTGAAAATATTCATAAGTTTTGTAGATGAGATATAAAATTATATTTCTCAACGCATCCAGAGGGCGGTGGAAAAAGGTTATTTTGTGCCAAAATAAAAGCCTATTCATGTTTTTCGGCAATATAATGGATACATCCTTTAAGAAATTCATGTTAATTTAAATTTTTTTTTACTACTGTAAATTATTATGATGCAATACCCAAAAGCTGTTTTTATTAAATACGAAGTTATTTGTTATTGGCATTTTTGCAATGCCTCACCTAACGTTATATTAAAAATTAAATACTAACATACATAACGTTGTTATATACTAACACTTGAGGATCTTCAAATGTTTGTTTATATATTTTTGTTAATTTTTATCTTAGTACCTATTTTTTGTTATATTAATTTATTTTCAATTATTTTTATATCCTGTTTTTTATTATTACGTGACTGTGTATAGTGTAAATAATTCGCAACAATACGTAAAATATTTGTAATTACTGCATATTTAGAAAATAGACTTTTAGATAGGAAAATACAGGGTTAACTTTATTTGTAAAAAGATAGGTATATTTATTAATGTGTATTTAGAAACGTAATATATTTAGTAACAATTAATAAGTTAAATAAAAAAATTATCTTGATTTCCTAGTCTTTATTATGTTCTTTCGTTTCAAAATTGACAATACGTGTAGGTATAAAACTGCTTACCTACTACATGGCACGTACCGAGGATAATAGCTGAGATTTAACACCAACAAACATTTGCATGAGTAACACAGTTTCCATGTTTTCTGCTGAAAAACGTCTCCTTCGTGGGGTAAACACACTTGTGTAATGCGAAAATGATTTTTCAACATCTGCCAAAGTCGTTTGCAAACTTGAACCTTTCCAAATCACATGCAGGATATTCCTTATTGACAGTGGCGGTTCGTGGGTCAAGAGATAGGGAGGTCAATTAGAAAAGTTTACTGTATTACCTACCTTTTAAAGTGATTTAAATTCCAAGTTGATCTTCCGGTCTTTTTGAGATGCAAAGTGGTCAATTACTTTTTCATTAAAGTCTTTTATCTTCTTTATTAATGCCCTTTCTATGGTAAGCATAGCTAAAGAAGATAACCTTTCCTGACCCATGGTATTTCTTAAAAATGTCTTTATTCTTTTTAAGGTGGAAAAACAACGTTCACTTTCGACGGTAGTCATAGGGAGAGTACACAAAATTTTTAACAGTTTGACACTTTCAGAAAAAGTATTGCACAAATTATTGTTAATAAAAAGCTGTAACAAAGTAACTGCACCTTCACTATTGGAAAAATCTTCTCGGCTATATAATACTTCTAATTTAGTTTTAAGTTTCAAATGATTTATGACTGGATACTCCATTTTAACTAATTTAAACATATCTTGAGGAAAGCTTTTTTTATAATCTTTAAATCGATCTACGTGAAATAACTGAAACACTGCTAAATGATTACTGAAGCCAAACCTGTTTTTGATCTCAGATGTAATTATATCACAAACTTCTAATGAAATACTCCTTTTTGATTCTTCTGTTTTACATCTCTGGGCAGACTGCATGGATGTCTCCTCCAAATAGTTATTCAAAATTTTATTTCTGATGTCTTCAATTTTATTATTAAAAACGCCAATACACTTATTTACTGTTATGACATCGATATTACATTTTTGTAATTGGTTGAACAATATATCACAATGAGGCATAACTAAATGAAAAAAATTTAACCAGTAAAGAAAATGTTCATTTTGTAAGTAGTTTTTTAAACCAATAGCTTGGTTTAGAGTGTTGTTTTCTGATTCATTATCAATGATTTTTTTCTAAACAATCTAATAATTCTGTTCGATAGATATAAACAATCTCTATGCACTTTGTATTAAAATTCCATCGTATTGGAGCCGCTTTAGGTAATCTCACCTTAGCAACATTATCTAACACGGCTGTTCTTTTTTGGCGATTTTCCAAAGAATGAAGAAAAGCTA
This sequence comes from Rhamnusium bicolor, assembly GCA_029963845.1. Taxonomy (NCBI): domain Eukaryota; kingdom Metazoa; phylum Arthropoda; class Insecta; order Coleoptera; family Cerambycidae; genus Rhamnusium; species Rhamnusium bicolor. The sequence continues at coordinate 180,713 of JANEYF010004999.1, read as the reverse complement.
TGTAAATTAGCAAACAAAAGTTTTTATGCTTTTATCCTGATAAAAGCACCACTCATTACTGATGCTCCATCGTAACTTTGTGCTATCAATTTTTCAGGACTTTCATTAATTTTCAGACATTCTAACTCTTTTAAAATTACATCTATCAAATGCTGCGATGTCGTTCCTTGAGATTGAATAAATTTTCAGTCTCTCACATACAACACCGTCTAAAACGTATCTAAACACAAAAACTACTTGTACTTTATTATGTCCATCTTTCAGTTGTAATATATTTTGTACAACACTCATATTTAATAGTAAACACCAAAAACACTGTTTTACTTAATTTCACGACAAGTAGAGATTTATTAATAAAATGTTCACAAATAGAAACATTAAAAACAACGCGATAGAATTTATCGACCAACGCATACCTAGTCAACATTAAGACTGCTGACTGTCGACTGCTGTACTAAACTTCGTGCGTTACCGTGTCAGGGTCGTCAGGGACATTGTCCCCGCCAGTGTTTTCTGTCTCTTTTGCTTTCCGACGATTCGCGCATAAGTCTATTTCACTATAATTCGTTGTAAATTCGGTCCGTAGCTAGTTGAGGACACGTTGTGGATTGACCCAAGATTTTTAAATTCTATAAATGAATAATGTAATGATCTAGATATTTGAATAGTATTGTGCATAGAATGAACTAGAAACTTTAATATATTTTTTTAAGAATATTAAAAATATATATATATTATATATTTTTAAACTTCTGAAAATGAATAGCTCTATTTTTTTTATTTGTATGTGGGAGGTTATTGACCAAATGACCCTATAGAAGAACCGCCAGTGATTAATATAATTAGTTATTATTAAAACGGATGAAATCAATAGCTGCTAACTTCATGCTTTCAACTTATTTGTGTCACGTATTATAACCTAACTTTCGTATATACAAGCTCGAGTGTTGTATTATCGATTTAAAAAGACGTTTTTGTGTTTATTCTAAACTATAGGTTTGTGATTTACTCCAGAGTGTGATCATACTTATAAAAGTGGATGTAAAATGTTTAAGTTCCCAACGGATGATGCGGGCGGATACCGAATTAAAAGGAACATGGTCTCCCGTATGATTTTACTTTCTTTGCAGAAGTCAGAAAAGTTACTCATACAACCGGTTTTTAGAAATCATTTTAAATTTAAAAAACCGGTAAAGCTAAACATTTTCTTAATTGTCTACATGTAGGATATTATATTTCAACAATCCAAACAATCAAAGTTGTTTTATAAAAAGAAAAGAGGTTATAAACTATGTCAACAACGTGATGTTAGTCACAAACTAATTGACATGTGCAATTTGATTTCCACAGATAGTAATTCCAATTGGTGGATACTACATCCGTTCTTAATATTAATTTATTACATCAATAATAGAGTTTTTCTAACGTGTTGAATATTGTACATAATCAAACATGTTCTGTGTGTGTAAATTAGTTACTGAAAGTTGTTAAATATTTCCTTCAATGGAGAAATAAAATAAAATTTTAAGCTGTGTTCAACCCTCGAAAAATCATCTTCAGAGACAAATGCATTAGGGGTCAAGTTCCAGTGTGATGTGTTGGTAACCGGTGTGTCATGATAGAAGTACGTATATTGCACAAGTATGTGACGTCACAACTAATATGCACCAGTTTTGATCAAATCCAGCAACCTTGTTTCATTTAATATGCAAACTTCAATCTATATTTGGCTACAGTTTTTTTCTTGCATTGGATACAAGTAATGCGTATTCTTGCGATGATAAGTGGCCTGCATGTCAGGGAGGCAGAGGCCAAAACACTGTTTGCATGAGAGCAGAGATATGCGAACCAACATCAAATTGCGAAGACATACGCCTAGAACATTTTAGAAAATGGATAGTAGAGATACATAACGAGTACAGGAATCAGATAGCATTAGGTATGTTACAAGAGAAAACAACTATTTAGTAAATTTTAATTAGTAAATTTTCAGTTCTTGATCATATTTTGTACTATTTTTAGTTGAAATTTAACATTAGTCACACAAATTTACATTAATATGTCACCATGTGTCAGTAGTCATATATTCTAATGCTTTATATTACTCATTTATGTCTACAAATTATTATTATGATATATTCATTACAAAGTTAATTTGCTGTCGTAATGAACAGACTGCGGACAATTTCCGTGCGTGCAGGGCCAGCACATGGGTTAAGAAAAATAGTCAGTATCCCCATCTTGGTTGAAGTATCTTCGATCATTTATGACACAAGAGTCTAGTGGTCGGACTGTATGACGCACAGTGGACGGAAGCGCCAAAAAGCTGGCCAAAATTAAAAAAATTAAGATTTTTTTTTTTGAAATGGAAACGTTTTAAATCGTTATAGTGGTACCCCTAGCATTAGAAACGACCGTTAATACCGGTCCGGGTTCACTACCTGAGCGAGGAAATTACTTATTGTGCGACCGTGCAGCGCGTCACTTCGGCAGCTCGCAACGTTTCAAAAATCGATAAATTTTGTCTGCAGCGTAAAAATTCTCAAAGTGCAGTTTTCTGTGTCATAAAAATGGATTCTGCATTAGAAAGTAAGTACAATTAAAATATCTTAGTATCAGATCAGTTTATTTATATGGTAATTAGCAAATAATTATCGAAGTGGAGTGCATTTTTGTACATGCAACGATTCATAAACTCCACAAAAAAAGCCATAAGTTACGCGGTTGGTGATGGTTGGTCTTGAAACTTATTGGAATGTGTTCAATGAACATTTTTTTCGAAAGTGTATAAAAAATTAGCTGCATCTTTTTGCATCTTTGCGAGATATTGACCAAATTGTGCGCGAATGCACGGATGCATGCACATTCGTGCATCATAAAGTGGGCTCCTTTTGAATGCGACGATGAGTGTAATTCAGATAGTAATTGAATAAAATTAATTTTCAAAGTCATTACACATTTTTATTCCATTCCCCAGATCCTAATTTTCCCGAAACAAATGAAACACATGAATTCGCTTCAATTCAATAATAATTTTTGAACTATGTATATATTTTTGACCGTAATTTTTTTTGAAATTCTATATGGGATTCTTCATCAGCGACCCAAAAAAACTGTATACAAAGTTTTGTAAAAATGCAGCGATAATTGGCGATTTTTGGTATGTTTTGGGGGGATTTCATGGCGCCATTTTGTTTTCTTCAAAATACAACTTCGGATTCTTGATCAGCGACACAAAAAAAACCCTGTATGCACAATTTCAGTAAAATAGCTCAATGCCTTTATATTTTGGCCAGCTTTTCGGCGTTTCCGTCCACTGTGCGACGCTCCGAACTTGAACGAAATTATACGTAAAGTTGAAATATAACGCTGTTTTGTAATTATTAAATATTACAGATCGTCTATATGAAAATGATATTTATCTATTTTTAATCATCGTAAGAATGAGTTAATGCAGATTATATTCTGGTGCTGACAGCATTTGGATACTTTCGGAGCTCCCTGCGGTCTGACCACTAGACTTTTTAATATATGACTAGATCAAGAAATATGCTATATTTATACTTTATTAAAGCAATAATTGAAGCCCACAATATAGTCATCAACATAGAAGAAGAAAGGCGGTTCTCACTACAACAATCACTTAGATTCAGGGCGGGGCCACACTTCAAATAATAAATGAAACATTTCTTACAACATTTATTTATATTTAATTTCAACATTAACTACAAAATATCTACTGGAGTGAGATTTCGTAACAGGTCGTGGTCGAGTTTTAATTGTTACGAGATACGAGAAATCTCGTAACGATGTTGACGACTCGACCACGATTCCGTTTCAGGTCGTGGTCTAGTCTTGAAGATTACAAGATACTTTTTGACGCAATGGAATGAAAATGAAAATAAAATAAATGATTTTTATATGTAAAATTCTTTTATGTTTTAGATTGTCTTGTGTTTTATAATGTATGTGCAGGGCATTTCCTAATATTTTGAGCTATGGCTACAGACCGTATTTTTTGAAGATATAGAAAAAAATTATGAGTATAGGGTGATTCCTAAACGTTCTCTCCCCAATTTTTTGGTTTGTCTTTAGAAATAAATTAAAAATGTTGAACGTAACTTCAAGGATTTCGAAAATTTCAACAAAAAAAAAACGATTGAAAGTCAAATAAAAGTGAGAAGAAAACAAAGTAATGTTTTTTAATGGAACGTCCCTGTATATTTTTTCAATTTTGAGAAATGATTTAAATTCTCTTTCTAAAAATATAACAGAACATATATTTATATATGTTAAATAGTTCGTGTTGTAACTCTTTACGTTGATTAAAAGTTAAAAATGCCTTACTCAGCAGAAGAAAAAAAAGATATATTAGAATGTTATTTAATAAGTGATAAAAACTCTTTTGGTGCTCATAGAATGTATACCGCTCAATATCCTGACAGGCAAGTATCGCATCGCACTTATTTTGAAAAATTAAATAGACGATTTAGGGAGAGAGAGAATCATTGCACAATAAAAAAAATAGAAATAAACATAAAACTGTGTTAACAACGAAATGAGTTCAATATTACACTTTATTTTGAGGAAAATCCGTCACAGCTGATTCGTGATGCTGCTCGAGATTTAAATACATCTTACAATTCCATTCAAAAAGCGTAGAATACTGCAATAATATTTTAAATAGATTTGCTTTAAACAATCATATTTTTAAATATATGTTATGAAGTGATGAGGCAAATTTTAACACAGCAATTCACATTGCTGGTCAGTAGAAAATCCACATAAAATATATGAAATCAGATTCCAAGGGAGAAATTCAATAGGAGTGTGGTGTGGCATAATAAGCAATAAAGTTGTAGGCCCCATTTTCTTTAATGGAGCTTTGACTGGAGTCAGATATTTTAATTTACTTCCATATGAAACAGAGGAACATATAGACAGAATAGTGCCTAGGTCTCTTAAATGATATTATTTGGCACCAAGATGGCGCACCTGTACATAATATTATACCTGTTCACAATTTTTTAAATAACAAATATTCAGAGTGGATAGGAAAGCATGGAACTATATCCTGGCCTCCAAAAAAGCCCAGATTTAAATCCACTGGAAACTTTTTATGGGGACACTTGAAAAATGGAAGTTACAATGTAGAAGAATTGAGAGTTAAAATTTCGGCAGAAATAGAAAATATAAATAATTCTAACATGTAATGAATAATATATATATATATATATATATATATATATATATATATATATATATATATATAAACGAAATACTATTTGTGTCGAAAATAATGGAACACATTTTGAACAGTTCCTATAAATATAAATGTGAATTGTTCGTTGAGATATTTAATGTTACTTGCTTGTTTTGATGTTATTTTCTTTGTTAAATTTAAATAAAATTTAATTTATTCTTATGAATTATTTCAATTATTATCATCAGTATTTTACTAAATATGAAGGTCAATGTATATGTTATAACGGGGTGTTTTGCCCTCGCTATTTTTATTAACTTTACTGTAGTTCTCAAATGAAACAACAAGATAAGAAAATACATATATTCGTAATTTATTTTACAAAAAAACTCATTCAGGGCGCGGGAACAAGTAATAAACCCTTAAAAAAACTTAACACTAAAACCACGGAAATCCCATTTTAAATCCACTCAAGGAGTTTGTGTAGGGCGCCACCCGCCTTTCTTTTTTTTTTCTTTTTGTAATTATACAAGTCTTAAAGAAGTACATATTTTTAATCGTCTAAAAAAACTACACGCACTAGTGCCGTTGAAAGGGGGAAAGAACGGTTACTTTTCATAACATTGTCTCACAAAGTTCAGGAGCAAAATTACAACTCTAGGAGGCTTTCTCCACCTCTAGATAGATCGGCAAATCAGCCTGTTGATGCAAATTTTAGTTTTCAAATTTTCAGCTCGCACTCAAAACGACCGGCTGGTTAATACTTAATAGGTACCTATTGTAATAATAATTGGAAGGAAAATCACCTTACCATCTCACATAGCTTTCTTAGGTTACATGCCTCGTAACTTCTTAACCATAACATCTCAACCAGACACAATCTGTAATGTAGTGCCCATAAAAGCAACGTACAAAAACACACACCTAACTGTCTCTATGCACCGGTATTGTCTCCATATAAAAAATAAGATAACGTACTCACAACGTAACGTACCAAAAAGGAACACACATCCTCTCTCGGCCGTGGCTCGGCAGAGAGTCCCGAAACCCGAAACCTAACAGCGTTCCCCCTTGTCTCCACACCGCAATATTCGCGCTGGTGCACTAAAGGTCCAGTGGTCGCATGAATTATCAAAGATTTACAATTTAGTAAAGTCGGTTCTAGAATTTTTAAGGTTGACCTCAAACCAAATTATGCAATTAGCATTAAACAAAACGCAAGTTAATTATATCTAAAAATGGACCGTTACAATGTTATGTTGTATTTTTTGGAAAGAAAATTTTAATCTTTTTTTCAAAAAGTGTAAAAAAAACATTTCTTTGTTTTTTCCCACTTTTGTTTGGTTTTCAATTGTTTTTTGTTGAAATTGTCGAAATGCTTGGAAAAAATACTATTATAAGTTATGTTAAACATTTTTAATTTATTTCCAAAGACAAACCAAAAAATTGGGGTGAGAACGTTATAGGAATCACCCTGTACAAGTTAGATTTACCTTTTTTTAAATGGAACATCCTATATATTTTTGTATATTTGGTTAGAACTTCTTTTTCTGAGTTCAAAAATATGTAATTTACATGTGTTTAGTTTACCGTTAATTTTTTATATTAATTAAGTCGTAGTCGTCTTCGATCAGTGTTTATGATCGAAGGTAGTCGTAGGCGGCCATGAAAAACAAATGCTACTCTCTTATGTGTTTTCATGGTCAACTACGTTTTTTTTCAAATAGTTTTTTTTTTTTAATTAATATTAAAAAAAAAGGTAATCTAAACTCATGTAAATTACATATTTTTGAAATCAGAAAAAGAAGCTCTAACCAAATATACAGAAATATGTAGGGTGTTCCATTTTAAAGAAAGTGGCTCTACCTTATATGTTTTTGATACGATTTTCAATTGTTTTTTTGAAAGCATATTTTTATGATCAGTAGGAGATAAACCTGCAATTTGACTACCGGCTCGGTGGTTAGAGCGCTCGATGACAAGTGTAACTAGATAATCTCTCCATCGAAGCTGTAGGCTCGAATCCCGCCCCCTGCACTGGCAATGTCGGTGGGAATGGTTGTGTGTCCGCGTGCAGCTTCAGCTTTGGATTTGGGAGTTGTCTAATTTCTATGTGTTTATTTATTATTTATTTATTATTTATTGACAAAACCAAACAATGTTTATTATTTAGGTAAAGATACTAGAGGTGGTAACTCGGCGGCGTCCAATATGAAGGCGATATCATACGACGTGGACCTAGAATATGTAGCGAAATGTCACATAAATCAATGTCAATGGGGTCATGACAAGTGCCGATTGACACAGACGTTTCCAAATCACGTTGGTCAAAATCTGTACAAGGGAACTGCTGCGATAAAAACCCAGCCTGAAGCGAAAGGAGCTGTAAAATTGTGGTACCTAAATCATTTTTTTTAAGCTAAGAAAGACTAGTAGGCCAGAACTGTTAGTTCAAAACTTTGACAAAATTAGGGAAGTCATGATTTATGGTTTATGTTATCGGAAATGTGGAACAACTGTTTAGTTATAGTTTTAAATTTAATAAGGTTTAACATAATTTAGTTTGGAGTTGTTTTAACTGTCTGTCTGTTCCTTTAAAACTTATTAGGATATCGTCCACATATCTATACCATCTATATTCCAAAATGTTATCAATAACATACATAATAATATAAACTTTACAATAGAAATAGAAGACGAAAATAAATCAATAAACTTTCTTGACTTAACTATAAAAAGACAAACCACATCCTTTTCCCATAATATTTACCGCAAACCAACGTACAGTGACGCTACTATTCCTTTTAATTCTTATAACCCTCTCTCCCATAAATTAGCCGCATATAATTCAATAATACATCGAGCTTTAAACATTCCTTTATCCGAAATAGATTTTAAAAAAGAATTGCAGACAATACGACTTATAGCATATAATAAGGGGTACTCTCAAAATACAATAAATAAATTAATTTTCAAAAACAAAATAACATCCTCCTAAAAGAAATACACCCCATAATAACGTAAAAAAAGACAAGACATATATCTCAATACCATATGCAGGACACCTCTCTAATTCAATCAGTAATACCTTGTCAAAATTTAATATTAAAATAGCATTCAGTTCGAACAAAAATGTAGGCAGACTTTTATACAACGCAAAAGAAAAAACTGAAATTTACAAAAAGTGTGGGGTATATCAGTTAGATTGTCCAGAATGTAATGCAGCAAATATAGGTCAAACAAGTAGATCATTGATATAAGATATAGAGAGCATATTCACACACAAAAACAACACTCAAACTTGTATAAACATTTAGTAGATTCAGGCCATACGATAACTAATAATCATATGCCAAAAATTACATATTTGTGAAAAAGTAACTTAACTTACTAGAAGCTATCGAAATGAATAAGTTAAACAAAAATAAAAATTATAACATATTAAACGATCAGATAGATATAAATAATTCCCCGTTATAAAATTTAGTTCAGTAAACTTATTGCTGTTAAGAACATTTTTGTGTATCGTCATAATTCGTCGAGATTCGTCCAGAAATACAATAAAAATTTTCAAAATTTTTTTCACGAATACTAACTTCATCACTTTGAGGCAAGGTTGAAAAAATCATGATTTTTAAATAAAAATCAAAAATCACGATTTTTTAAAAAAAATATCAAAAAATTATGATTTTTTTTGGATTTTTATTTATTTTTTTACATAAACATCCTAATAATTGGCATTAACAATGTATTTAGTACTTATATTAACAAAGATAGTTTTTGTTTAAACTTGATGGAAAAAGTGGAAGTAGAACTACATGTAAAAAGTGTAATGTAGAAATGCAAGGGCTTGTGGACCGACTTAAAGTCCACTGGAAAAAAATGTGCTTCGCGTAATGTAGAAAGTGTAGAAACAAATAATGAAGGTCCCTCTACTTCAAGAACAGTGTTCAATGTAAGTGTAGTGTTATTTTATTTATAATTATAACTTCTTAGTAAGATAAAATATTAAGAGAACCTTTTTTTTAATTTACTTATTTAACGTCGGTATATTTCTACGACCTGGAATGGGTTGGAACCTTTGATGCGAAGATAACACTGACGTAGTTTTCCACGAAACACCAAAACACTATACACTGCACTCGACGGACGTTTCGCCAACGAAGTTGGCATCATCTAGAGATGATTAAAACTGTTTTTTTTATTTATATTACACTATTTTTCAACTCACTGCAACACGATAACCATCTTAAATTATTTTCAAAAACACACCAGTATATTAACAGATACAGGGTGTCCCAACCAAAAGTAGGCACCTTGAATAACTTTGGAGATAATAATTTTTTGAAAAATTGGTGAAACACGTCGACCTTGTTTCCAAGGGGGACATATTTTGATGTAATACTTGTACACCTATCATCATCCCTCTACCCTACACGGCCACCCCCTCAAAAAATTCAAATAGCAAAGGTGGTCGAGTGACACATCTTTTGAAATGTCTTTCAATTCTCTACATAACTGTGTATTTTTTAAAAATTTTTATCGATTCGTTCCTGAGAAATAATTGTTTCATTATTTTAGGTTCAGGAAATAAAAATAAAGAAGCGGTTTAAATTATCGTATGTATTGTTCAAAATGACCCCCTCCCCGACTTCCATACAGTAGTATAATCTGTCTTGAAATTCTGTACGAACATTTCTGAACACATCTGGAGTCAATAAACGGCATTCTCAAACAATTCTTTCACGTAACTCTTCCAGAGATGCGGGTTTTGTTGCAAATACCTTCGATTTCAAATGTCCCCACAGAAACAAATTCAAGGGAGTTAAATCGGGTGACCTAGCGGGCCACTCCACAGGACCTCTTGACGGACTGCTATAGCAAAATGTGGAGGTGCCCCATCCTGTTGAAAGAACAGTTCGCCCTCTAAAAGATTATCGTCTTCTTCGAGGGTTTGGGTAATCATTGGGTCGATATTATTTTCTAACAGATCGAGGTACCTTTCGCCATTTAAATTGTCAGGAATAAAAAAACGGCCCGACAATGTGATCCCCCTAATATGCCAGCCCAAACATTTAACTTTTGAGGCCTTTGGGTATGAGTTTCCATGAACAAATGTAGATTGGTTTCACTCCAATATCTACAATTGTGCCTGTTTACCTCCCCATTTAACTGAAATATCGATTCGTCAAAAAAACACGTATTGTACAGTAGATTGGCATTACCGTTTAATTGTTCACTAAAAATATCACAGAATTCAAGCAGACGATCGGGATCATCTTCGTTTAGTTCGTGTACCAATTTTAATTTATATGGATGAAATTTGTGGGCCTTTACAATTCGATGAACACTGCTTCGTGATACACCGGAAGCCTCAGCTATTTTCCTGATCGACTGAGTATTATCCATCTGCAAATGACCCAGAACTGCCACTTCGACTGCTTCATTCCTAATCGGACGCTGAGGTTCATGCTTTTTTGTTTCCTACAGAACCTGTTTCCATAAATTTTGTCAATAATTGTAAAACATACTGAGTACCAACCCTTCTATCTGGGTGATTTCTATTGAATATGCGCTCCGTAGCTCTAGCACAATTATCGTTTTTAAAATAAATGCTAACAACTTCTAATCTCTCTTGAAGGGTATAAACCATTTTGAGAACTCACTCTGGTAAAATGTATCTCGATTTAAAATTGGTTGTGAACAAATTAATGTTCTAGGACTATCAAATACTTATGAGTCTTTTATTATTCTAAAATTAAACGGACAAGGAAAATGTTTTTTGTCGAAAAAAACTCGTGTTGATTTGAGAGCACTAAAAAATGTAGTTTTTTTATAAATTCCAATACCCAGTGCCGTGTATTTTAGATTTTTTAAACGATTTCGATTGTGTGTATTCATCAAAAATAAAATTATTTTCCTTAAGAACGAATCGATAAAAGTTAAAAAATATATACAGTTATGTAGGGAATTGAAAGACCTTTCAAAAGATGTACCACGCGACCCCCCCTTGCCATTTGAATTTTTTAAGGGGGTGGCCATGTAGGGTAAAGGGATGATGATAGGTATACAAGTATTACATTAAAATATGTCCCCCTTGGAAACAAGGTCGACGTGTTTCACCAATTTTTCAAAAAATTTTTATCCAAAGTTATTCAGTGTGCCTACTTTTGGTTGGGACACCCTGTATAAAATAACTATTACGCTTTATTACACTATTACACAACTCACTTCAACACGATAACATTCTTAATATATTTTCAAAAACATGTCAGCAAATAAACAGATGCTAGAATGATTCGGTAACAAAATTAAATGCGGCCCTGAAGTATCACAAAATGTAAGCTAAACTTCGCCTTGGTCGCGTGCCAGCAAAAACAACAATCATTATTCTCGCTTTAATGTACGCCGTGTAAAAGACGGAAGATGTCATGTGTTATACATTTTCCGCCCACATGTCGCGTCTTGCGCGTCTCTTCATATTATAGGTTTCCTCAACTATCTAGCATCCACAAAAGGTTAATGTTTGATTCGGTATAATATCAGCATATTAACGGCCCGCTTTTTATTGATGTAGATCTAACTTTTGCAAAGCATCTTCGATTATTACAAAATGATATAGCTCCTTGTATCAACTTATTCCCAACTTAGAAGAATCAGCTCTTACGAATAAAAACATATGGTTTCAACAAGATGGAGAACCACCGCATTATGGTCTCCTAGTACGTGAGTTCTTGTATCATACTTTTCCTGGTTGGTGGATTGGAAGATTGGGTGCCATTGAATGGCCAGCAAGATCCCCTGATTTAACACCACTTGACTTTTCTTGTGGGGTCATGTGAAGTGTTGTTTTTATATCAATAGGCCCAATAATACTGTTAACTTTTCTTGTGAAATTGTCGTTGCTACTAATTTAAGTGTTATTCTGCAATAATTAAAATAAATAATAATTTTCACTGAAAATTCAATTGTCCTTCATTTCGACGATTTACTCAAAATTATTGTTGTGTCAAGTTCATATTTAAATAATACAGTTGTATTAAGAAAAAATTACCTTTTCAGTAATACCACACACACCCCCGTTGCCATTTGAAGAATCAAGATGACGGCCCACCCTTCAACGATAAATTCCAAAAAAAAAAAAAAAATGTCCAATGTCAAAATATCCGCTTGATTACTGAGAGTATAAAGATTTTATACTCTCAGCTTGATTATCTCGTCGGCTTCACATAAAATATCAAGGTCAAATTTTGAATAAACGACCTGGTTCCAACAGCAACCCTGCATATACATATATACACACGTACGCACGCACAGACACACGCGCGTACGCCCCCACTATTTCCGCAGGCTATACAAATACATCCTGAAAAAAGATCAGCATTACACGAATTTGCTCCCCATGAAACTGTTCGTTCCTGGGAACTGTCTGAAGTATTAATTATAAAATTTAGGATATTTTATTTACGTAATCGTAAACATAAACTAGCGGGTATTTTCTTTAGAGGGAGTGAACATAAATTAGGTACTTAACTTATTATATGCCTTTTAGGTACGAAGAAATTATAGATTCCACAGCAGATGTCATCGATACATTTGGTGCAGACACGGGCGGTAAAGTGGTAGGACACTTTACTCAACTTGTTTGGGCAAATACTTCCCACATTGGATGTGCACTAAGCAAAGATACAGGTACCGTATAATGGTAGATGCAACGAACAGTATTGCAAATTACATTCAGTTTAATCTGATACCAAAGACAGTAATATAAATATGTACAGATTGTTTTCAGTTCAGGTAAATCAAATTTCACCAGATGATGATGCGTGAATAAGTGACTTAGTGCATTAAAATATTTTTTTCTTCTATTTATCGTTATATAAATCCTTTTATAATATTTCCAAGAAATTTAGGATTATTTTGCTCTAAATCCGGTAATTCAAGGGAAAATATCTGTGTGCTCACGAGATTCCGATTTTTTATTTTTACTCGTGAATGGTACGATGTACATACAAAAATGAAACTGTAGGTGGACAAAAGTTTTAGTTAAAGATGGTACATCCAAATCAACAAACAAAAACCCATTCGAAAATAACTGTTTATATAAAATTCTAATTCAAATTTATCATTTGGTTATGATAAAAAAATTTACCAAGTATCAAAAGTAATCTATTTGAATAAATTGTCTATATGTTATAATTGGGTTATTTCTTTTTTATCTTTTTGGGTTTTCTAACCACATTAATTTCCTTAAAAAATAGAATCTATTCATTGGATTTTATTTTGAAGGAAATGCATGTGGTTAGAAATCCCAAAAAGATAAATACCCTCTGCTGTGAATACACCTTAAATATGATGGAAGGGGAAGGGAAAAGAAAGCACATCTATAATGTCTTAAGTATTTCTGGTCAAATACGCCCTCTATATCGAAAACTAAGTATTTTTAGTTTGTATGACAATTCCATATTATTTTAGAATATTCTATCGATTCTCTAAGATTAAAATCTGGCCCAGCCTATATATCCATCCATGTATATTTCGTGGGCTTAAAACCAAAAGTGACCAAGTCCAAAATGTTAATTTTTGAGAAACTGGTAATTTTGTTTTTTTTTAATTTTTAAACATAAGCTTATAAGAATAAAAATTTAAGTAGAAAATCCATATAAATGTTTTTATAAATATCATAATTTAAAGTTTTGAATCTCACTATTTATCAAAACAAATTTTTTTTTGTTCGCATAAAATGTATTATTTTTAGATTTGGTCACAAAAACTTGTTTTAATAAAACAACTTTAGGGTTCTCACAGTACTTGGTCAATTTTTGCAAGAAGAGGTAAGCGAATTTCTTGTTACTTGGTCAAAAAAAACCAGAAAATGCTGGTTTTGGACTTGGTCACTTTTGGCTTTAAGCCCACGATTGATCTAAAACTTTCCTGAACAGTCCCGGCGCTTCTAAAACAGTTCTAGTCGCTTCTTTAATTTGATTCTTTTACACTGGTAATGCCATCTCGTGGTATACCTCGGAACCAGATGTCTACATAGTCTAATCAGCATCCATACAGTAGCGTAACAACACTAAAATAAGGGGCATTACTGCAACAGGCAACAAATCCATAATTGACCCGTTTTGAGTTAGGTGTGGATTCGTGTGCCCTTGGCTGACTACTGCAACATGCAATCATAATTTTTTGACAAAAATCAACAGATCACTATTTTATAAATTGTCTATATGTTATAATTGGGTTATTTCTTTTTATGTTTTTGGGTTTTCTAACCACATTAATTTTCTTAAAAATAGAATCGATTCATTGGATTTTATTTTGAAGTAAATGCATATGGTTAGAAATCTCAAAAAGATAAATACATTCTGCTGTGAATACACCTTAAATATGGTGGAGGGGGAAGGTATGTATTTTCCATAGTATGTCCTAACAACATTTTTAGGACGTCCTTTCTAGACCTGTATTCGTCCTATGTCCTGGGTAGGACGTCCTCGGGATACCTCGTTTTGCTGACAAGGAACGTCCTCCGTACGTTTTATGTCGGTAAAGTACATTCTCGGTATGTTTACAATGTCCTGTGAGTATGTTCTTGGGACGTTTTTGGGACGGCCAAGTGTTATTAGGGTATAACCCTTGATTGAAAATCAGGTTGTTCTTCGCATTTCTGATTAAACCAACGACAAAATTCAAGTCTTCTACCAAAATCTTTATTGTTTAAAGCTTGGACAATCGTAGTTTGTACGGATAATATTTCCTTTTGTTTTAATGTCTTGTGTACAGTTGTCTTAGGAATATTTGTTTCGCCTGCAATTTGTCACACTGACATGCGAGGATTACTATTAACAGCCTCGAGAATATTATCTGTGTAATCAACATTATCAATATCATACCGGTCTCTTTTATTATCAAAATTCCCGTAAACAAATTGCTTACAATTGTTCGATGTAGTTGCATTCTCTCCGGAAATGTTTCCAGATAGGAAGCCGATGCGTTTTGCGAATTTGTATTTATTTTAAATAACAATTCTAACATCAATATTTTCTTTATTTGAGAATATGTGCGCCATTTTGCAATAATCATACTTTTGAACAGTAATAATAAGTACTCTTGAACAATTTACAATAATGTCACTACTATTTTGTCAACAACTATTAATTAACAGTAATGCTTATTATTGGTTTTGTATAATAAATTTTGTTGAATGTTATGTGTGAATTTGGTCGTTTTTAGAAAAGCATTTTTCTAATTTTACTAATTACTAACTATTTCTGCTACCAACCATATAATCTGAAAACACGATGAGAACTATCGAATAAAAACTTTCGAATAATTCAATAGTTGGTACTAATTCGAATAAACCGATAGTTGAATAACGAATGAATGAATTTAAAAAATGTTGGTTTAGAATGGAGGCTATGAATATGCATAGACGGAGATGGTATTTTACTCCTAGATAAGAGACACATTTTATTATGTTATACGATA
The DNA here is from genome assembly GCA_029963845.1 of Rhamnusium bicolor. Classification (NCBI taxonomy): domain Eukaryota; kingdom Metazoa; phylum Arthropoda; class Insecta; order Coleoptera; family Cerambycidae; genus Rhamnusium; species Rhamnusium bicolor. Next base: position 165,022 of record JANEYF010004999.1, on the reverse strand, counting down.
AACAGTGTAAATAACAAAATAAACAAAACGGAACTGCCAACTAAAGATGATGATATATGACTGATACAAAACTATGTTGGTTCTAATTCTAAAGACCTATTTTTTTTTGAGAGTTGAAACTCATCAGCAGCGTTAATTAGCAAGATAACAATATCATTCGGATGATGTTTTCTAGAAGAGCTCTAATTGAATGAATGTATCCGAATAAATTCATTCGATAGTTGGAATCATTCAATCAGTAATTACTTGATAATTCAAATCATTCGATAGTGCCCATCACTACTAAATGCCTTCTAATACAGGGAGGAAATTCAAAACAATAATTGCGACAAATAATGCGTCAATTAACTAGATGGCGCCAGCCAATAAGGGTGAAACAGAAACTTCTTTTACCTTCTGATCCTATTGGAATATATTTGAGTGCTGGAACTTCGTACCGCTTATATTATTAATTTAGAAGTTGTTGAACAAAAAATGATTTACTTTTTTAGGTTACACTTATCTAGCTTGTAATTATGGTGACGGTGGAAACATTATAGAATTGCCCGTTTATAAAAGAGGCACACCTTGCAGTGAATGTGAAAGTGGGACAAAATGTCACCCAATATACAGTGGACTATGCGGTGCTGCAAAGTTGAAACCCACACTTTTATTAATAGTTTTAGTATTAATTTTGTAATAGCTAGTCGGTATATTTAAACAATATTTTATTATGGAATAAAATAATAAAATTATTGACATTTTTTATTTATATTACAGGATTGTAAATTTTGAATAAAAAAACCAATAAAAGCGAACGATGACTTTTTTATGTAAAAAAGGGTTCTTTTTTCATAAAAACCGTTTTTTTTTCATAAATATTTTTATAGGATTTCCGTAAAAAAGGTTTTTTTAAATGTAATTTTGAATGGAGATACAAAGGTAGAACAGTATATTCACAGAGTATATTTAGTCTGTGGTATAGTGTAGTAGGCATGTTGTTCTTTTTACCACCAATCTCAGTTAATCTAAGTAGTTTTATGGTTACAGAGGCTACATCAAATGAAATTATGCTTTTATTTATGCAGTATAATCGTAAAACAACTTAGATTGGCTGAGATTGGTGTTAGAAAGAAAGCACCTCTATGATGTCTTAATTATTTCTGGTCAAATGCTCCCTCTATCTCGAAAACTAAGTATCTTTAGTATGTATGACAAATCCATATTTTTTTAGCGTATTCTATCGATTCTCTAAGATTAAAATCTGGCCCACCCTATATATCCATCCATGTATATTTGGTCTAAAACTTTCCTGAACATTCCTGGCGCTTCTCAAACAGTTCTAGTCGCTTCTTTAATTTGTTTTTCTTTTTAACACTGGTAGTGCCATCTCGTGGTAGACCTCGGAACCAGTTGTGTACATAGTCTAATCCGCATCCATACAGTATCGTAACAATACTAAAATGAGGAGCATTACTGCAAAAAGCAACAAATCCATAATTGACCCGTTTTGAGTTAGGTGTGGATTCGACTGCCCTTGGCTGACTACTGTAACATGCAATCATAATTTTTGACTAAAATCAACATAACGTTCTGAAATTCATATTTTTCTTCAATGCCCAACATCCTTAACAAATCCCTTTCGACTTATAACATAAATATTTTCAAAATGCAACAAATCCAATATATATTGTAAAGTCTATAAAATTGATTCATCTCAAGACTGATAGTGACATCTATGTTCTGACAGCTTAACTATACTTAAAAAAGCAATTGAATAGTTCTAAATTTGTACACGAAACTGTAATGCGATTTGCAGAGGTGCCGACAGGGCCATAGGTTTTGTTGTTTAAGTCTGATACAGAATGGGTTGCAGTAAAACTTAAGACTTAAGACTTAAAACAAACTTAAAACTTAATACTGTCTCCAATACACAATGCATGAAAAACTTAACATGCAGGGACAACCCTCTGCTATACGTAGCCAATCAAAAACATTAACAGAAACGTCAAAATAGGAGCAGGACATTAGCCTTAGTTTTCCAGATTGGATAATAATATATTATAACAAATATTTTTCTAAACCCAAAATTTTAAAATACTTTTGTTGGAGACAATGGATGGCGAAATTTTAACTCTCATCATGTGTGCCATGCAGGCAAGCCTATTTTGCCTTTTGAGGTAGTTGTTCTAATAGAATAATTTGTTTTAAAGTATTTAGCTATTTAATACTAAAGCTAACTAATACTTTTATATTAGCATATTTAGTAGAATATCGAGATAAATATTAAAAAGACTGAACAAATTAGAGATTTTGATTTATATGACCCTAAAACTCGTCGTACACCGTACAATTATCATTTCCGTTTCCAGGTAATATTTTATTCGTTTGTTGGTAATTCTTTCTCACCAAAAATACCTCAATTTGATTGGCTCTCCGTAAGACGAAAGACTTAAAAATCGAACCGGTCGGAAATTCCAACTCTTAAGTTTTACGTCTTAAGTTTCTGGAACCCATTGTGTATTGCTTCATTAAACGGCATGCGTTGGTTACGTAATACGTTTTAAGTCTTAAGTATTACTGCAACCCATTGTGTATCATCCTTTACTATTACAAACACATGGTGCATAATATGGAGTGTAGAGACCATAGTGCATAATATGGAGTGATATGGAGCAGAGCTGTATGGAGTGTAGAGAAGGAGAAACGTCTCCGTGTTAAAAAATGTGATAAGATTTTCGGTGGAAGAATAGGTGGCGCTGATTTACAGGAGGTATTCTACGTGATTTTATTTTTACTATTTTTATTATTTTTTTACGCTGTATAATTCTTTTCAACACCTACATAATATTATGTTTTCGTTAGTTTATAGAATCTGAAGCTAGTTTCAGAGATATAGTAAGTGTTTAACTTCAGACTCAATCCCATAATACGATCAGCGCCACATCTCATACCTTACAGAATTCAGACCACATTTTGAACGTACCGTCCATAAGAGACGTTCCTCCTTCTCTACACTCCATAGTGCATAATATATGAAGTACATGAAAATTTTAATGAAGAGGAAGAGGAGGAAGAAATGTGCGATTGTTTAGTGGAAGAGGATCCCGCTATTCACATCTAATTTCATTTAATTTTTTTATTGTGTTCAAATGCAATTTGTGAGTTTTTGCAATAAACGAAACTTAACAAATCCCATGTATGATTAATCAAAGGCGAACAAATCCACAATTTTTTATCAAAACTTGACAAATCCATAACAACCACATGAACTAAACTACTGGGTCAAAAATGTTGATAATGGTGACAAACTGATTTTTTTTTTTGTATAATTATCCGTGTCAGTAAAATTAAATTTTTTAGTGTTGCGGTGTCCAATAAATTATACTGTCTCTTGTAAAATTGATGTACAAGGATTTGTTGATTTTTGCAATAATGCTCGCCAAATGTTTTAAATAAGCTGCAGCGGCTGCCCATTTACATATAAAGTCCGCAACTGCAGTAATTGCACAGTTCCTATTCCGCTGGGAGATGATCAGGAGAATTTCCGTTTTAAATGCTAATTTTATGTCCATAAAATTACTTCAAATTTTGCTCCACTTTACAATTATATTAAATATGTGCAAATATACGCTTTACTGCCATTTAAATAACGATCATTGTTTTGAAATGTAATTTCTCGAAAATATACGTCTGTAAGCAAAAAAATTGTTGTCATATTCATGTTCAACGTACTTTTTTCTTATTGTCTTATTTAGTAAACGTATCCATAAATGGGGAGTAGCCAAATTTTCAAAAAAATACGTCATCCTGTGTAACTTGTAAATAATTCTTCCAAAAACTTCCACAAATTATCTGCCAACGTACGTTGTTTTTTTTTAACATGATATAAATAAAATAAATAAACAGTGAATAATTTCTGGTGAGCATAATTTTCTTAACGTGTATGGTGCGCTTTAGATGCGTTAGCAACTATTTTAGACTAGCAGCAGCAACCACTTCCAATGTAAAAAATAAAAAAATATGGCTTCCAACAAAACACTTTTAAAAATGTATTAAAAATGATTAACTTTTTAGTTTATTTTTTAGTTATAGGTTTAATCAATACAGCAACATGTAAGTACTAATATGTCAGTCCCTTAAAAAAAAATTGAATACAAGAAGTTTCAAATATTAATTAGGTTATGTTTCAACTATTTACGAATCCTCAAAAATTAACGACTTTCAGGTGATTTAAGTCTGCAGATTGTTAAAAACACCGAGGATTTTATAACCCCAGTTTCTGCCCCAGTGGAAGAAGAAGTTGGGACAACTTTTTCTTTAATATGTGAACTGAGTTCTTCTGATAACGATAGTGATCTTGTTGACGATAATCTAGAATGGATCAAAGGAGAGAATTTATCAAATCAATCAAGGTAAAGAAGTACTACTTTTCTATTATTTTCATATACTTACTAATAAATGTAGTAAATAATTAAATTGAAGCATCACTAAAACGAATTTTCAGCCACTGGGTGAATATCCTCTAGACTTAGATAATAATGGCCGCTACAGTGGCTGTGGTTATCTTTAACGGTTTTCCCTTGTTTATTATACATTTCGATCCTTTACAGGTTTGCATCTATAGTTTCAAACAAAAAGACAGTCCTAAGTTGGCTAGGCATAAACAAATCGGAGAAAAAAATTTGAACCGTTGCAAACTGAGGACAAGGGAGATTATTACTGTGTCAGCCGCAAATTTAAATTGTATAAAAATGTGCAGATATTAGTCAGAGACAACATAAAAAGGAACGAACTAAGACCTATGCGGGAGACGATATTTTGTAACGAACAAATGTTTCAGTGTATGTCAAATGGAGTATGCATTATTCCTCATTATGTCTGCGATGGAAAACCAGACTGTAAAGATGGGTCTGATGAGGAAAAATGCAACGGTGATCCTTGTAAAGGTAAGAGCCCCAAACAGACTCGTACATTGTATTACTTAATAGCAGTGACGGCTTGTTGTCATCTTGATTCCTATCGAAATAATATAAAAATGGGGATAATTTTATGAAAACCAGTTTCTTTCTCTGCCTTTCTTTAGTTGTTTCCCCAAAAAGAATTTTTTTTGCAAATTTAACTGACATTTTGGTAGGAAGATCAGTTTTTCTCAGCATTTTTTAAAATATTCTAATATATAACAAAGGTGTTCCCTAGAGTCCAGAGGAGGAGGATCCTTGTGGACCCAGATAGCAGTGCTACTTATTAAAAATTGTTGATTAAAATGGGGAACCTTCTAAAATTGCTGAAATAACAGTGTCAATGTACGAAATAGGGTGTACTGTTATTAATACTTGAATAAAATTGTACGTTTCTCCTAATTTTCTTTTCAGATAAAATTCCATGTGATGATGGCAGATGTATCCCGAGCAGCTGGTGCTGCGACAGACATCATGATCAGAATTGTACCGTTACCAACAGGCCTAAGTGTTGTCAAGTTTTGTCAGAATGTAAGTCCTTTTTGTGATAGAGAATTAATTATTTCATACTGCCAAGCCTATCCGAAAAATAGTAGTGAATTTAAATGGAATATTTATATTTGCATCATTATTCAGAACGTTCTCTGAAAAAAATTATAGTATTATAATTTTTGTTCTTGCAGCTTACGAAGAACTGGAGTATGGTTACCCAAATATTAACCATAGTCAGCATAATGGTGCTAGATATTTGTTTATATCAGTGTGTAAGTTTGTCTGTCATATTTCTCATAGTTATTAAACAATAAAATTGTTATTTTCACAGGCATTGTCAGCATACTCTTCTCGATTGTGCTCCTCCTTCTAATAGTGTCGAAGGTGGTCATATTTGCGAAAAAAACTGCCCTCCAGCAGCAACGTCACACCTTATGCGAGAACATCGCACTACGAAATCAGACAAATGTTAATATAATACGTGCTAACTTTACCCCAACCAATATCTATACAGTAAGAAGTAACTCTCGCACTCCACGCTCAAATTCTAACAGGAATGTATTAATAGAATCTTCAGATGTTAACGATCCTTTGTTGTTTAATTCCGCCAGGTTTAACGTTGGTAACGGAGGTGGTTTTAGTGATCAGCCACCTTCCTACATAGACGTTTTGAAAAATAGTAGGTTGATAAGTGAGCCACCACCTCCGTATACTAGCAGAGAGATACTTAACGTGCACGAGGAAAGGCAGGAAAGAGTGTGACGGTTTTTAATTATATAAGTTGTGGGCCTGGTTTGTAAATTTTTTTAAATAAAACAAAAAAATACCTTACCAAAGGCTGTCTGTAGTCTAAAAACCGAATTTGAGATTAATCGTTATTTTTGGCAGCTAAGAATCTACATATCTCGTGACGAGGCATATCAAAAACATTTTCTTTTATAAATTTTTTTCTTATTCCCGTAAGAAAAGTATTATTAAAATATACTCCCTAGTGATCTGTTATGATAATTAATGCGAGCAATATACATAGATTGTTAGAGTTTTATATGTATGCTGTTCGGTAGCTCATTATGTATATATTATTTTACATATCTTTAGCAATAATTATTAGTATTAATCTGTTTTAAGTATTACCTATTTAGTAAAATGGTGTTTTGCAATGTTTCTAAATATAACACTTTGGCTGGTAAATCTTATTTTTATTTAAATATTTGTCATGGAATGTCTACTACTTTTTCTGTTTTAATGTAACGGCAGGAAAATATATTTTTTTTTATTATATAAATTACTTCATTAAAAAATATTAGACCCGTTTTTTTGTTTTGTTTCCTAAAGAAAATTATTAAAATTGTATGTGATTCAAGCACTCCGAAATTTCTGCTGCTTTCCAGGCTATTTTATTAGAAAAAACCAGCCATATGCTCTTATATTGTCGCTGTCACGTCAAAATCTGCTATGTGGAGATTTTGTCATTTTTGTGATGTGGGTGCCATCTAACAGCTCTAGCTTTTCTGCGTGCTATAGCAAAACCAGCTATGTGTGAAATTAGAATAGAATTTATTTACGACTTTGACATCTACTATGCATGCAAGCAAGTAGATATAACTACATAATGGTTTTTCATATCTGTAAAATTTGGTAATCTCGGCAGTTTTTGATTTGACAGCAAAGATATATTTTTAAAAACATTTAATTTTACTTTGTTTAGCCACATTGTACACTTTTTTTGTTTTTGAGGAAATGGAGTTGTTTTGCGGAAAAAAATCTTTATTGCAATTTTAAAATCTAGAGATTATAAATATTAAATGTTGGGCCATACAATCAGACTGTATTTTTGGTACTTTTAGTACAAATAAATTTTGAGATTGATATATTTTAGCAAAAAATAAAATTATTTTTAAACATTTTGTCCTTTATTTCCATATAACACCTGCAAAAATATTCGTCAAATAAATTGCTACCAATATGCTTCACGTAACGGAATATTTCACTTGACAAATAAGATATGGAGCTCATCAAGGTATCTTTATTGTTTATAAATCTACGGATTTATTTTTATATTTTATTAAATATTAGTTACAGTAATAATTCATTTAAGAAATGTGTCAGTTCCTAGCATTATTATAATTGGCCTTGTACCACTCTACACTTTCTTTGATGGCTGTAGCGAAAGGTGTAAACTCGAAATCAGGTAAATATTTTCTCAATTTTGCATTGCTGGCAGTCTTCTTGTACTGTCCGTCGGCTTTAGTTGTGTCCAGGACAATTTCTCCTTTAAAATCATATGCTTTCGCTATCTCTTCAGCCAATTTTTTTATAGATACTTCAGATTTCTCATCAACTGAAAATTTATAACAAGAAATATACAATTAAAAAATGTTTATTCAAGATCTACCTGACAATATTATAGGCTCAACTTCATCATATTCCCTTAGTACCCATAAAAATAATCTTGCTAAATCTAATGAGTATATAAATTGTCTTAAAGGTTTTCCAGTGCCCATTACTGTAAAGGTGTCTCCATCTCAAATAAAAAAAAGTTAATTTCTGTAGCAATCTGCAGTTTTCATGTTACTTTGTTAACGAAAACAAAGCATATTTAACCATAAAAATAATGATTTCTGTTACCTCTTTTTATTATATCATGTAATTTTCTTATAAGCCCTGGTACAACATGACTAGATTCCAAATTATAATTGTCATAGGGCCCAAACACATTACATGGTACAACAGAAGTGAACATAGAACCATGCTGTTGATGGTAGGCTTTATTTTGTATGTCTATCAGTCTTTTGGCATAACTGTATCCAAAATTTGAGGGGTGTGGGGGGCCATTATGTACCTAAAGCCATTTTTTTATATTAAAGTAAACTGCTGTAGGCTGAGAAAAGCTCTATAGTGGCAATATACTTCGCAAGTTTGGGGGCTTAAGCCCCTAATTTGTAGCTACTTTTCTCAATTTAGAGTGGGTTAGTTGGACTGTTGTTATAAACAATATCACAGTAACTTCATCCATATAAAAATCAAGACAAATGCATAAAAAAATTGATATACCAAGAACTTTTTAGAGTATTATGATTATTGTTTTTAAAAGTGCAAAAAATCCAATTTTTCTTGGTTTATTAGCGACTTTCACTTAATATTTCCTATCCAACAATAACAAACTATTTTACAGCAAAATCATAATTAGAATATGTTTTCGCATAAAAAATAGGTAAATTAATATCTATATTTGCTGTTATTTTATTTACTGCTTTAACTTTTTTTATATGTAACTATACAAAAAACTTATCAGTTATCATGATATTGCTTATAATTGTAATGTACGTGACACTAACCATGGTTTCATCAATTGGATATGTCGTTTTATCAGGGAATATACAGGTGGAAAGACATGATACTACTTTTTCAATACCAGTTTCGAAGCTAATTTGCAAAACATTGTCATTTATATGTATATTTTTTCTCTAAAAAGAAATCAACTTATAGTGTTGGATGATTTGAAGACCTTGGAAACTTACTAACCAAAAAGTCTAAATTATGACCCATATTGTGAAAAAGGCCACCCACCATTGCAGCTAAATGAATTACATGAGTAGGATGATGTTTTTCAAAGATTTTTTTTGGTTGCACCATAGTCACTAAAAAAAATGGGAATGCATGAATATACTTTCTAATTTTACAATCGCTGTACCTCATTTAATGCTCCTAAATGTTAATTTCGTGTGTACGAATGAAGACAAATTTTACTGTGATAATTTCTAGATATGATCATGTCAGTAATAATTTCCATGAAATTTAAATGTAAAATAAATTGAAAAGATGAGAAAACCTAGTTTCAGAGCATTTACTAGTGCTTCACATAGGTTATGTCATCTGTTTTTAATTTAATAGGCGATGTAGATATATTATTCTTTACCATAAATCTGCATCTTTGCTGCTTATAAATATCCAGGTTTCGTCTGCTCTCTTTTCCGACTGTACAACTTTTTCAATTGCTTTACCTACAAGTCCTGTACCCCCAGTCACTAAAATTACTTTATTTGTCGACATATTTGTATCTAAAATAATTATAAAAGGATATAAATTGTTTTGCGAACCTTCATATACTTACTAGTTATTATGAAGGAGGTATTATAATATTAGAGAAATAAAATATATTGAATTTAAAAAAAACACGTTGCACATATATCCCTCAAACATAAGCAACAAGTCACAAGAAAAAGAAACTGTCAAAACCAGCTGTTGAAGTTTTGAGTATAGAAATTTTAAAAATAAATATTAAAAAAATAACTGTGTACGTATCATTAACTGAAATAAATAAAAATTTAAATCATGACAATCGGACTAGAATTAGGAATTTGAAGTTTTGCTGGTTATAATGTTTATATTGAAGTTAGGATAGTTCAATTGTAACGGATGAGAAAAATGAATGCAACTTAGATTATCACAGAACAGAAAAAAGATAGATTATTCAAGCAATAGAATAGAGTAGGTATAATACTTGACATTGACAAACACAGCGACCTAATAGGTCGCTGGACAAACATATCCGCTGCTCCGTAGTATACTGTGACTAAAATATGTCAGCCTAAATTTCACCAGCCGCCGCTGGAACCATTTAAAAATTTAACCTAATCAGTTTATTTTGAATGTTTTGCTAGAGTTACAAGAGGCAAATAATATTTAAAGACTCTGTTTATCTTAATTTAAGAGAGATCGTTCGACACTTAAAATAAGTTATTTCTGAAATAACCAAAGGATTAATATTTTTACCATTTAACAATACATTTGCCGTTTCCAAGTCGACAGTCAGTAACACGTCATTTATACAATTATTTGATTTGCGTTATTTTTCTTATTTTGAAGCTCTTTAGGTTCTGTTCTGATGTCAAACCAAACAAGGAGAGAGATACATACCACTGCTAACCTGCCACGAGATTTAGGTATGTTGCGGTATCACATTTGAACTAAAATTGGTGACGTCACTAAATTCTCCCCTATGTTACCATGCTCGTGAAAATGATACGGTAACAAAATAATACATAATTACATACTGCTGTTGTCGAGAAAACATAACTAGATGCGCAACGGTTGTTTTGATTGGGGACCGACATTCACATAACGTTTGTATTAGTGTTTACATCGATACACTAGCTAACTTAGAAAATTGTTGTAATATGTAGTTCAGTATTTTGTAAATTTTGATGCCACGCGCATATCTGTCGCTTTTAATGTTTGTCAAATAGTATTATGTTTTATTATAAAATTTTCTCAATAATCCTCTAATGCATTTTTCTTAAGTTTTTCACAACTCATATATTAGGTGCGTTTTTTCTGATATCTCAGCTTATCTAACTTGTTTCACGGTTGCACTGCATAAATAAAAGCATAATTTCATTTGATGTAGCTCCCGTAACCGTAAAACTACTTAGATCAGAGACAACCACTGGTTGTCTCTGCTTAGATTAACTGATATCGCTTTAGGTAATCTGTGTTATCCTATTCCATTTATTTTATATCCCATTCTGATAGGAGAGCGAGTTCCCTTTAAGGAGCGTTGATAGGGGAATGAAAAAATTAGTATGGAAATTATTGTAAAACTTAAAATTGCTCCAGGGAATGTTGTATTGCTTTCAAACGATATATCACGTGATTTTTTATCTAACGAAATTCGATACTCCCATCTGTTCATAGTGAAGTTAGAATTTTGCAACTTCACAAGCAACCACAGAACTGAATTCAAGCAACACTCGTAATATTTGCAACATAACCTATCTATTCAGTGCTTGTGAAAAAGTAATTAAACCTGAGAGTATAAAATTATATTCTCAGAATTAAACAGTAAACACAAATTAAAATAAGGTGGTGGGAGAATGTTCCTGATTGTTCTTAGCTGCTAGCAACACTATTGATAAATAAATAGTCACCACGGAGCGCTGCGATCAGACGAGTAATTTATACTACTTCTTGGTTTGTTTATATTTGCTTTTGTGGGTTCTTTCTTAGGTGGAAATATATATTAGATTAACCGAAAGTTGGTAAATAAATTCAATAAATTTAACCCATTTTGCACTATTTTTTGCTAATGTACCACGTCTTCAATACACAGTACGCATCTTTGTGAAACCTTCCCATCTATGCTTTCCTTAAAATTAGTGCATCTTTTACCCAGTATTCATAGATGTAGAGACACGCATTTTACCTAATCATATGGGGTTACAGAGTGCTGTTAAAATAAACGTTTTGTTGAAGAATATTTTTATTAAAATATGATATTACATAACGTAGGTACATAGAAAAATTACAAAATTATAACAGAAATTATCTTGAATATGAAATGATTACGCGATATAGGTACATAGTACAACTCAATAAATATAAAAATACATAAATTGTACCACAGAATTTGCAATCAATTAAAGTGGGCAATAGATATGGAAATGCATTACTATTCAATACTTCAGCACTCTCATTGAAATAAAACACACACAAGTACACGACTCGAAAATTTAATAGAAAAATTAAAACTATTGATTTGTATATTCTAAAACTTGAACCATATAAATTTAAAAAACATACAAGTATATACCATTATATATGTATAGACAGCACTCACAGCAGTCATCATCAGTCTTAATAATTTTTTTAAGAAAACTTCTTGGCAAGTGTGGTAAAAACACCACATTGAAAATAAAAATTTTATAAAGGATTTTGAATTCTAATTTTCCACATGACAAATATTTTATTATTACATAATATTATATAAAATTTAGTAACTTGATCATAATATGCATATAGTTCAACTCATTAAAATTGCAAAGGGCTGGTAATTAAAATGAATTGATTTTAAAAGTTACACATTAATAAAAAATAATTTTGCTTGAATGACCATATACACAGTTATATTTTGATATTTAGAGCCTTAGGGAAACCAAACAATAATTTTCGAACATATTAAGCTGTTTCGATGTCTCTCAATTATAACAGACCTCTAACAGGTCCCTCACACATCTAGTATATTCATATAATAAAGCCACGTTAAATATATCTCCGTCTAGAAGTTTTCCCAATAGAGCATCCACAGCTGAGCCACAGCTTTTATGTTCAGTTTGTAGTATAAGAAAGAGGCATATAATCATATACTTCTTTTTTTTTGATTTCCTATTATTTTATTGTTAAAAACAGTTATAGCAACAATCGGCAACCAAATAATGTGAAACTCTCTAGCTAGCTGATGAGTACTTTATATAGTAAACACTGACGTAGTTTTCCACGAAACACCAAAACACTATATACTGCACTCATTGCGCGTTTCGTCAACCAAGTTGGCATCATCTGAAGATGAATTTTAATCATCTCTAGATGAGATGCCAACTTGGTTGGCGAAACGAGCGTCGAGTGCAGTATAGTGTTTTGGTGTTTCGTGGAAAACTACATCAGTGTTACTTCACATCAACAGTTCCAACCCCCTACAGGATTTTATATAGAATCAAGATGGTTTGTCACACAAGATTTTCGTTTGTTCTGTTGAAAATTGCCATACGACCAATATAAACACTTGCTTTGTATTGAAGTTTCTTATAAGCAGCAACTCTTGAATACTTTTATAGAATAATGTAATTTTTTTTTAGGCCTTCTTATTGCATTATCTTCCTGCTTTAGCTCCACTATTATATTAATATGCGTTTGTCATTGCCTTATACAAAAAAAGTCACAAAATAATGAAAGCGCTAATCAGTCTTTAGAACAAGACAAAAGTAAAGCTAATTACATAGCACAGAAAAACTAATATTTTTCTAGTGCCTTCTTCTCTGAAAAACTTCTGGCCACTTTAATACAAGTAAAAAATACAAATTTTAATTAATGCCGTTAACAATATTAATATCGAGATTAACATCTTGATACTGATAATAGTCTTTATACAGTAGGTCCAACGGAACACTATTTTTTAACAAATTGTATTCCCATAAAGAACAAGGTACCCTACCACTTTCCAAGGCTTCAAACGAAGGAAATAAGTGTAGATATTTAACTTTGCTCTTATATTTTGTTTTATTTTCAGCTTCATTTGTATAACTTGCGGGATAATTTTGATTGTAAATGGCTATCCCCAATTGAATCAATATAGTACTAATAGATTCAAATATATCTGCATAAACTACGTGAATATCAACAAATAATATGTTCCGTTTAGTGTCAATTTCATGCACTTTGGCCAAGAGCCTTTTTCCTTCCATTAGCTCATAAAAAGACCTTAAATCTGATAAACTCCAAGTCCTCGACGGATCTAGAAAAAGATATATTTGAGTTATGTACCAAAACATAAATGACTTGAAAATCATACCAGCAGGTGAAATATTCGCCAAACTAGCTCTAATGGCAAACCTAGGTACACTACAGTGTTTCTTGACAATACAAAACACTTCATCAATACATACGTTTATAATTAAACCAAAATCTATATTAAAAACTCGTATTCTATTTTCATCTGGAAGTAGAACTGGCAGCATAATAGACCTGTAGTACATATTGTTTCTATTAACAATACATAATAAGCCTGTTTTAAATTCATTCCGAGGGATCACTTTTCTATTTGTAATGATGCTATAAAATTCTTTCAGATACTTCATAAAAATGATTAGCTCTTGAAATTTCACTACAATCCAAAATTTGGAAATATCATAAACATTTTCAATTTTAACCTCATAATATTGACCCTTAACAACCGATTCTGGTAAATATGGTTCACACTTGACCGGTTCTACAAGTATGTTTTCCTCTGCCATTATTTTTGTACCAAAAAAAGAACTAAAAAGATAAACATGAACAAACCATAACAAAATTTTTCTTTAGGCGATAAAACGTTTTTTTTTGGAGACACAAACCACATCTAAACCGATTAGTCTGTGTTTAGTTCACAGAACTATTGAATGAGTTCCATAAATCACCATGGTTGTTTCGGTTACCACCGAAAGCAGTCCGTAAACATTTACGGAACGCGGTTCTTAAAAGTGTCACCAAAACAACCTGCCTTTCTCCTTCGGTAGTCTGGTAAATTCTCCCCACTTAACTATAAATAAATCTTTTAACTGTTCTGTAAAATAAATGAAATATTGTTTTGATTTTGTTCATGCGTGAAACGGAGGATTAAACCAGACACAACCAACCCTCTCTGATTAAACTAATTGTAAGATAGAACAGTGCAATTTTTGAATGAGGGAAGGAAGAACAATTAATAGTCAACATAAGTAAAATATAAATACATTTTAATCAAATTATTAAGCCATATTAGAAACACATTTTGTTTGTTATTTTTAATTATAATTCAGTATCATTTCTTTTTTTTGTCAATGTTAAATCACACAACAAAAACTCACTTTTGGAGGTTATCAACAGCAAATGGGAAATGACACTCGTTCCATAAAAAAATATCAATGACCGTAGTCAAATTTTCAATAACCTTTCTGGTAGCTGAATAATCAACCAAGTTGATTTACGGAATTCATTCATTTGTTTACTTGTTAAGGAGTTTTGTGTTAGCAAGTCGACAATTCACGCGTTTGGGACGATATAAGTGGATGACATATTTGAATTTGTCTCTAACCTCAATAAAAGTAAACAGTTTCCTAATTTTATATTTTTCCATATACGTAATGACCATGAGACAAATACACTTGTATTATGTTAATAACAATAATGTTATTTCTGACATTTTTGTAAGTTGGAAAATTGACATTTACTAACCATGGGTACTTATCATCTTCGACCATAAGTTTTATGGTCGAGGGGGTACAAGCAATAAAAGAGTCATACAATATTAGCCGATCCAAGCCGATCTAACCCAGAATGTTCCAGTTTATTTCCGTCCCGTTTTAGAAACTTTAGAAGAAATGAGGACAGAGTTCATTAGGATTAGGATCGTGATCGTTATTATCGCATTATACCCACAGCATGTGATTATACCACTCCATGATACCACTGAGGTATTTTGGGCGCAGAAAAGTTTTAACCAGTAGTTAGAACTGTTGGATTATCATTGGTTGAGTTGAAAATCAAAATGATTTCAACCAATGATAATCGAAAGGTTGTAACTATAGGTTAATATTTCTCTGCACCCGAAAAACCCTATTGGTTGAGTTCAAAATCAAAATTAGGTTCAACCAATAGGGCTTTGCAGAAAAGTTTTAACCAGTAGTCATAACCTCTGGGATTATCATTGGTTGAGTTCAAAATCATAATTAATTTCAACCAATGATAATCGAGAGGTTATAACCATTGATTATTAATACTTCTTTGCACCCGAAAAGCCCTAATGATAATCGAGATGTTATAACCACTGGTTAATACTTCCCTGCATCTGAAAAGGCCTACTGCAGCTGATTTGATTATTATGTTGGAATAAATTATAGCATTCATTTGTTTATTTCTGTTTGTAATCAATATTCATTTCCATTTTAAATGTCAAATTTGACAGTTATGTCTGACACATATTTATCTACGGTTTTGACAGTGACAGGATAATTTGGCAGTAGTGCAAAATATTTCATATTAATTATTTTCTGTACTAAAATCTTAAGTTTTGGGCATGAATTTGTGAGATTACTTTTATCTTTTATAAGTGTATTTTTACTTTTAAAATTTCGATGGACCTTCACGGATAGATATTTTTCAGTACATATTCTTAAACAAAGAGGTTAGAAATTCTAATAAATATGTTCGAAAGTCCAAATACCTTAGAAGAATTGTGTTTAGACACAATTTGTGAAAATATGTTGACTTACATAGAGCCCCAAATAGAGACTAAGGAAGGTTGGTGGGAAAAAATAGAATCGACTGATGATTACGACGATGAAATTGAAAAACGTTATATCTTTAGAGACCCTGAAATCTTCCTCATTAATGAAATCTCAGAAAAATTAATGGAAAAATTTGTAGAAAAAAGACTTCTATGTGATGCCACATTAAACATATTTACAGAGAGCAATACAAAACTGAGAAACGTCAAATTAAAAAACTGTGGAAAAGTCTCAAAAAAGGGGATGCATATTTTAAAACAGCATAAAATAGTGGACTTAGAATGTGTCAATTTGAAAAATATTAGCATTGGACAAATATTAGGTAAAAAATATATGTTTTTACCTAAAATATATTTAAATCTTTCTACTCTTTTCAGACTGTTTAAATGAGTGGTCAATTGAAAATATGATAAATGTAAATTTCTCTAAATGTAGCTTTATTGACATGTACCGATATAGTTTTATGATAAAAATAACAAACTTAAAAAATTTAAGAAGTTTAAATTTATCATATACGGAACTGAACCAAACAATTTTTAAGATTATTTGTGAAGATTTAAAACACCTAGAAAAATTAGACATTTCTGGAACAAAAGTTACAGATATCAGTCCGCTTACCATGTTATCCTCAAAACTTACAAGTCTGTCTGTTGGTGTAAGTATTATTAGTAGTAAAATTTAAATAAGGAATACCTATATAAAATAAATTAAATTTCCAAAATAAAATAATTTGTTGAATCAGATTATGCATTGAATGGTAACTGGTCATAATGCGATAATTTTTTTCAGGATTTACCACAAGTTGAACAAATAGTACCGACGATAATGCAGTTGCAACTGCTACGATATCTCGATATAAGCCTTTTTCTTGAAAAAAGTGACACTATAATTTTTGCCCAAAACTGTTTTATTGTGCAGTTGTTAGAGATGTATTATATATTACCCGAACTGATTTTATTGGACGTTTCTGGTTGGAGAGACTTTTTATCAAGGAGTGTCTTGTGTCGATTCATTGAGACACATCCCAAGCTAGAATTTTTGGGCATTGTTTCGTGTACTGTGACTTTTGACCCAGTGTTTGCCGATTCTAATGGAGTGGATTACCCACAGAATTTGGTTATAGCAGGGCTGGGTAACGAGGAACAAATTAAAGTTACATTAAAAAAAATACAAAGAAAGGTACGTGACAGATAACTATATGTTTTACAGATAAATGCCGTAAATCGGTTTAAGGTCAATCAAATTAATTTGTTTAGGCTGTATAAATTTCATAAAGGAAATATCTTTAGATCTAGTGTTCCCCTTGTATGGATCTCATTTTGTTGCCACCAACATCTGTGTTATAAATAGATATAAAAGACTGAGTTTTCCAATAGACCACATTAGTTGTGACGTCATATAATTAATAATAATTATGCAACCTACATGAAAGACTGCCCAAACAACACAAAAACATCCTATGGATATCCATTGGATGTATTCAATGGATATAGTACCCACAATGGACCTCCCCTGGATTATACATTTGTCAAAACTAGGGATATCCATAAGTAGACCAGTGGATGTCTATGTATGTCCATGGATATACACTGGATATTTTTTTTGTGTGCATTCAGTGGTTGTCCTTGTATGGGCATCCACCGGATGTCCATGTATGTCCATGGACGTCTAGTGGATCTATTTTTATGCACAACCAGTGGATATTCTGATATGAATATCGACTGGATGTTCAAGATGTATCCATGGATATTCTGGCCACATTATGAACCTAAAATGGATGTCCAATGGATATTGTGTACTGTATGAGTGGTTGCCTATATGTAAACTGGACCTTGACCCTTATGCTCATGAACATAAAAGCGACATTTTTGACGCTTATAACACAGCACAGAATTTTATTTTAATGCAATTATATTGAAAAGTGTGAATAAAAGATAGTGTATGACACACAGGCGAAAATGTTTTTTGTCCTCATACTCAATATTCCATAATCTTACAAAAAACTGCATTTTTCGCCCTTGTATCATAAATAACTATTTTTTCCCTGGAAAGAAATATTTAAGAACTTTCACTTACCATCTACAGTGCACAAAATTTATTAGAATATATACAAGTATAGCTCATTACAGTAACTTTATTTTTATTATTATTAACGAAATTTCTATATTGTAAATGAAACCTGGCTCACCACCCTCTATTTTCATTATACATAGAAATAAATTGATAAAATTTTTATATGTTATACACATAAAATTGCACTAGAAGACAATATTTTCAATTTTTATACGCGTCCGGTTTCGCCAGAAATTAACCCGACATTCTTATTTTAAATGATATACCCTGTATATTATTACATTTTTGGAATCTACGGTGAATTCTGATTATAACAGTTTACATTTTTCTTTGATTTTTTATTTATTTCTTTTTTTTAACGAAAATATTAACTTTTGATTTATAATGCTTTGATTTACAAAAAACGTTTCTTACTATTACAAAAATTTAATTACTGTTCTGTGATAAATACTCTCTTAGGAGCCTTCTTAAGTGAGAAAATCGGTTTTTCTAAAAAATGCATATTTGTCAAATATCAAAATGATGGCGCATCACGATATTTAGGAAATGCATCTTTTTTATGATTACAGTGATACCCATAACTTAGCAATTCCATAAGAATTCACAGTAGAGAAATCAAAATTCTTCAAAATAAATAGGTATTGTGTAATGAGGCTACCGTTTTTACGCTCACCAGTTGGCGCCACTGACTAGTAAGGTAGCTGTCAAAAGTTATTGTTAGGCGCGGAACAAGTTTATACCACCAGTAAATAAAAAAAACTTGTTAATTATGCCTCAGTGTTGTGCAGTTCTATTTTGTTCAGAAACAAAAAGCGGACATATGTTTCCAAGAGACAAAACTCGCCTAAAACGGTGGTCAATAGCGATTTGCAAAGATAATTTTACTCCTTCGAAACATTCGTGAGGTTGTAAGAAAGATTTTAATCCTGTCGATTATGCATTACCAAAGGAGCCTACTACAGTAATAATCATGCATATTCATTGTTTTCATCATGCTCATGCTTGATATAACCTAACTTTAATGATGTAAGACACCTCTGAGAGTTACAATAATTTCCCTACTGAGCAAGTAAATTATTACTTTCCCCTTCTGTCATCATTGTGTTAAATGTTTTTTAGCTAATTTTTATAAAAATCACTAAAAACCTGCGTTAAAACGCCATAATAATCGTTAATGTTTAGTGACATTTACCTTACCATACACTAGCGCCTCTCGTGGTGAATTCAAGCGCGATAGCCCCCATTCACAAAATCCGATACACAAAGTAGTGGTAGTGTGCTGTGAAAACAATTATCTCAAATAAAGTTGTTTGCTGTCAAAATAGTTATCAAATAAACAATGGCTATACTGCATTATAGTAAGAGTAATTTACGTGTACTAGTCATGATAGGTATTTTAAACAAATAATTTTATTTGAGATAATTGTTTTCACAACACACTACTTTTTGTATGGGGTTTTGTGTATTACATTATAATACTTATTATAACAACATATTAAAATTGTACCCGCACTATTTTTTTGTTTGAAATTACCCTAAGCAATATACAGAGTGCACACTAGCCATTTGAAAAGTGGTGTAATTTTGAACTGGGTAAATATTAATGTCGTTCGTAAATTGTCGGTGTAACACTCCGAGTGCACACTACTTTAACCACCTCGATGAACACGTTAAAGTTTACTCGTCATGTGTAGATGAGCTCTCAGCTAAGATATTTCAAATATAATTTTTTTGCGATGGGTATTGAATATTTCAATTTCAAATAAAATAAAAAAAAAAAAAAATTGTGGTCGATATGTAAAACATTATAGCCTGTAGACATTCTGTTGTGAAAGATTCAAATATGAAAATAGTGTTGTATGAACATATCGAATAACGTAAGTTAGTTTGTGAGATCATTAGCTGGATTGATAAAAATATATATATTGACTATAGTAATAGTCAAATTTTTCTTGTCTTCAGAAAAAAACCTTTTCAGGGTTTTACCTCAAAAACATGTAATCAGAACAATAGATATTTAAACAATAACTAACATTTCAAAAAACAGAGTAATTAAAAGGTCATGCGACGTTATACCTATACCTAAACTTATCTAAAAGCTCTAAGTTAATTTCGAACACACTCCTGCAGTTGGCACCAGCGAATAGTATCAGTGCGTAGGCAAACTGATTAAAAAGCGAGCCACTAGCCAGTTAGTTATTAAAGTCACAGTCATGCAACATGCATGGTTCTGTCGGCCAAATAATTCAGATGCATATTTGTTCTTACTGTATGTAATGTTATGTTAAGTTGCAAAAATAAAGTGTATGTATTTAGAAAGTTTATTACATGAATAAACGTATCAAAAGTATTGTTTAATTTGGAGTTTATACAGGGTGTCCCAACCAAAAGTATGTACCCTGAATAACTTTGGAGATAAAAATTTGTTGAAAAATTGGTGAAACACGTCGACCTTGTTTCCAAGGGGGACATATTTTAATGTAATACTTGTACACCTATCATCATCCCTCTACCCTACACGGCCACCCCCTCAAAAAAATTCAAATGGCAAGGGGGCGTCAAGTGATACATCTTTCGAAAGGTCTTTCAATTCCCTACATAACTGTGTATTTTTTTTAACTTTTTTCGATTCGTTCTTGAGGAAAATAATTTTATTTTTGATGATTACACACAATCGAAATCGTTTAAAAAATATAAAATACACGGCACTGGGTATTGGAATTTATAAAAAAAAAACTACATTTTTTAGTGCTCTCAAATCAACACGAGTTATTTCGACAAAAAACACTTTCCTTGTCAGTTTAGTTTTAGAATAATAAAAGACTCATAAGTATTTGATAGTCCTTGAACATTAATTTGTTCACAACCAATTTTAAATCGAGATACATTTTACCAGAGTGAGTTCTCAAAATGGTTTATACCCTTCAGGAGAGAATAGAAATTGTCAGCATTTATTTTAAAAACGATAATTGTGCTAGAGCTACGGAGCGCATATTCAATAGAAATCACCCAGATAGAAGGGTTGGTTCTCAGTATGTTTTACGATTATTGACAAAATTTATGGAAACAGGTTCTGTAGGAAACAAAAAAGCATGAACCTCAGCGACCGATTAGGAATGAAGCAGTCGAAGTGACAGTTCTGGATCATTTGCAGATGGATAATACTCAATCGACCAGGAAAGTAGCTGAGGCTTCCAGTGTATCACGAAGCAGTGTTCATCGAATTGTAAAGGCCCACAAATTTCATCCATATAAATTTAAATTGGTACATGAATTAAACGAAGATGATCCCGATCGTCGGCTTGAATTGTGAGATTTTTAGTGAACAATTAAACGGTAATGCAAATCTACTGTACAATACGTGTTTTTCTGATGAATCGACATTTCAGTTAAATGGGGAGGTAAACAGGCACAATTGTAGGTATTGGAGTGAAACCAATTCATGTTTGTTCATGGAAACTCATACTCAAAGGCCTCAGAAGTTAAATATTTAGGCTGGCATCTTAGGGGATCACATTGTCGGGCCATTTTTTATTCCTGACAATTTGAATGGTGAAAGTTACCTCGATCTGTTAGAAAATAATATCTACCCAATGATTACCCAAATCCTCAAAGAAGACTCCAGATGTGTTCAGAAATGTTCGTACAGAATTTCAAGAGAAATTATACTACTGTATGGAAGTCGGTGGGGGTCATTTTGAACAATACATACGATAATTTACTTTTTTTTTTTTTTTTTATTTCCCGAACCTAAAATAATGAAACAATTATTTCTCAGGAACGAATCGAAAAAAATATAAAAAAATACACAGTTATGTAGAGAATTGAAAGACCTTTCAAAAGATGTATCACTCGACCCCCTTTGCCATTTGAATTTTTTGAGGGGGTGGCCGTTTGATTTTTTTTTGTAAAGTTATGACATTTTGAAATTTAAGTTCTTCACTGTGTAAATTTCAAAATTTATAAAAAAATCAAAAATTTCAAAAACCAAGATAAAACGGGGTGATAAATTTTCCTTCTAATTACGAAAAAAAATAGTTTGCAAATATTTTAATAATGGTCTAGAAGTAATCTGGGTCTGCATTTTTGTAACTTTTTTTTCTCAATTTTTTTTTTAAATTTTTTTCTGCAAAACTTCTTCATTCAGTACTGGTAGCTCTGCCTTCAAATATTGCTTGGGTTTTATGCTCCAATACTGAGATATGGCATAACCTAAATCCACCAGCTACCACTGGTATATTCTAACATGTAGTGTGCATGGTGAGTGGTAACTGTAAAAAATGTCGCCTTTCTGTTTATAAGCATGAGGGTCAAGTTCCAGTGTTACATATAGACAATCAGTGTGTCGTGACACTCATGACTCTTTTACGTAGGTGCATAATTATGTGACATCACCTAATATAGTCCATTGAATATTTTGGAAACTAACTCAGATTCTATTCAACAGTTTAGACAATAGTCGGATGTTTAAGTGTGGAAAATTACATAATTTTGACGGGAAATTTTGAACGTAGGAATCTCGCGAAATGGAACTTTCGGGATCGGTTTCTGTGTACAGATCGTGGTATTAAGATTGGGAAGAAGCATCGCTCGCCGGCACGGACCCGGATCTCGAAAATTAAGGGCGGCAGGAGCGAAAGTAGCATTTTTGACGTTTCAAATTTGGAGAAAATCGGGAGATCTGAAGGCTTTTTTCGCGCTATCTTCTGAGGACGCACGTTTGCTAAATCGGAAAATATAAGTAATTCTTCAGTGCATAGCGATATTTTCATTCCTTATTTTCCCGCGTATGAATTTTTTAAGGTGTGTAAAAAAAATTCCTGCACGTCGGCGGCTTATGTGTAACGAAAATTTATATATGGCGGCCATATTGCCTTGAATTGTCTACGATTTTTAGTGTAAATGTCAAAAATGCCACTTTTTGTTCGCTCCTGCCACCCTTAATCTTCGAGATCCGGGTCGGTGCGGGCGCGTGAAGCTCCTTGCCGACCTTAAGGGGCCTAGTCGGGAAAAAGCTTCGGATAGCTGTGTCACTCTCTAGAAAGTTTTTTTACATGCGCCGCTGAATAATTTTGCTCTTGACTATACTTTCACTGGACGTTTTATTCACCGACTTCATTGAGGTGCGATTCCCGTTAGAGGTAACACTTCTTTGCTCCATTTGTAGTTACAAAGATACTTATTTAGAAAATTCATTTTAACCAAATAGTACGGAATAATAGTTTGAAACTTGCTGAGCATAATTATGAAGATTCATTCTAGAAGACATGTATGAATTTTACCTCGAATTTTACCGATTGATATCATAAATCAGGAGCTAATCACGTTCAAATTTCACTTATATTTACAGTTTTCCCTATATAAAGTGAAAATTAATTAAAATAGATATACATGTACCCTCTAGTACACCCTCAACTACTGATCCTCCAAATTTGGTGTAATTTGACCAAACCGTATGGAAGAAATAAATTTTGAAAAATTACCTTATAAACACTGGTTCGATTAGCCCTCTTAATACTTCGATCTGTACACAGAAACCAATCCTGAAAATTCCATCTCTCGAGATTCCTGCGTCCAAAATTTCCCTTCAAAATTATCGAAATTAATATTTTTACCTGTATTAGTGTTATGTGCACAGGTAAACGCAAATATATTTTAGTATAATTTGGGAGGAATCATGTTCAGCTCATTGCTGTACATAAGAACAATACTATTTTTTGCTATTTTCTGCTACTGTACGGGCCAAACGGACTTCAGATTTGGATTCAGTAATCGAAATACATAAGAAACATACTTGATCTAGTTCAATAAACTTTTCTAATTGCAATTTTTCGTAATTTTTAGCCATTTTCAGCGATTTTCACAATTTACCCAAAATTTGGAGGGCGTACGGGCCAAACGGACTTCAGATTTGGATTCAGCGTATCGAAATACATAAGAAACATACTTGATCTAGTTTGATAAAATTTTCTAATTGCAATTTTTCGTAATTTTTAGCCATTTTCAGCGTTTTTCGCAATTTACTCAAACTTTTGACGGTGTACGGGCCAAACGGATGTCGAATTTGGATTCAGCGCATCAAAATACATATAGATAGATAGGCCTGATCAAATGTACAGACCACTTTTTTTTTGTGTGTGCCGATGTAATTATTCTTGTATTATTCAACATGACATTTATTTGTTGCATTTTTTTTTTTTAATAGAAAATGTTTTTTGTTTTTACAGA
Organism: Rhamnusium bicolor; assembly: GCA_029963845.1. Classification (NCBI taxonomy): domain Eukaryota; kingdom Metazoa; phylum Arthropoda; class Insecta; order Coleoptera; family Cerambycidae; genus Rhamnusium; species Rhamnusium bicolor. Next base: position 140,490 of record JANEYF010004999.1, on the reverse strand, counting down.
TATAATTATGTACAAAAAGCCTTATACCATTTGTTCCAACTAACCAGCACTTTTCAAGAAGCCAGGCCGGATATTTTCAATCTAGTTTTGTCTGTCATGGAGGCTCACATTGGCAGGTTTGGCGTGCAAATGGCTGCAACCGCTTGTTTGTACAATCTCACTCGTGGTGAACTCTCGAAAAATATACATCCCAAAGCGCTTAGGATAGGTGTAAACCTGACGTTGTTCGCCATGGAAACGTTCCCTGAAGAATTTCAGTTACAGAAAAACTCATTGTTGACTCTTTGTAGTGACAGAATATTGCAGGAAGTTAATTTCAATAGGTTTAGGTGTGCGAAGTTAGTTCTAGACGCTTTGTGTCATTTTGAGGACGTTAACATGAACCGTATGGCCGTGGCAATTTGCAGTATTTTAGCTGCTAAGGTGTCTACAGAAGAGACATCTAAGTTAGGTGCAAAACCAGTTTATATGAAGAAACTTTTAGCGATGGTTCAAAGCAGAGTTGAATCCAAAATGTCGGACATTACACTGAAGTTTACGTTAAGTGCATTGTGGAACTTGACTGATGAAAGTGCAGCAACTTGCACTGTTTTTCTAGAACAGGGTGGAGCATATTTGTTCTTGAATGTTTTGAAAACCTTCAAGGACGATTCAGCTATCGAAACGAAGGTTTTAGGTAAACAGAACATATTTAAAGTTCACTTTGTTCTTTATGAAAGTTACTGCAGATGTTTTAACGAATTTATAGAGACAGAATCTTGTTTTGCTTAAAAATGCATGCAAAAAACTGTATTTTGGAAGTTATTCACAAATAATGTAGCATAACTAAACATAACAATCACATTTTATAGGGAAAAATGTACAAAGATACTTATACCGTGTGTCCCAAATTCGATGCTCACCATTGGGTTCTCGGAAACGGTAAGAGCTACAAGTTCGGTTAAATGGGACAAGTTTTAGCAAATTTTATGCTGATTCCAAATCCATTAAGAAATCACGGCAAACTCAAACCGCTTTTGGATTTTCCAAAAAAAACGAAAATTTTGTAATTTCTCGTTTTGGCTGTAGCCAAGTAATCCTTGCTTAGACAGATTTTAGACTTTTTACATTATTAGGATACTTTTTGGAGACTAATATTTTGGCCTAGAAACGAATGCTCGATAGTCTTTTGTTTTCGAGATTTCAGAAGTAACTTTTGTTTTTATAGCAGTTATTATAGCAGTCATATTGGATTTTTCGTTTTTCATATTGCGCTTAAAAAAGAGCTTTCAGATGATGTATCACATGTCAAGGAAAAATTGTTTTTCAAGGGACTAATTTAAGAAAAGTTGCTTAAAAAACAAAAGTAGAATATGGATATGGTTTTTGTAAAGCCAGAGACAAAGAAGTTGCTTATTCGGATGGCGACTAATAATTATCTATGTACTTAAAATCCACTCTAAATTGCTTTATTTGTACAAGTTTTTAAAAATATCAATTTTTAGATGATTATTAAGGTTTTATTTGTGATAAAATTGTCAATAAAGTGTTCAAAATTTGAACAAAGAAATCTTCTTCATCAAGGGCATTCTTGCATGCAGAGTAGTTAGTAATTAATAAAATTTGAAAAATTCTTTTCTAGAAACGATCAAATTCACACAACTTTCAGTAAAATTTAGGAGGCTTTGGTTTAAAACAAATAATAAGCACTGTACTGTTAGTTGACAGTTGTTCACTAAGTAATAGTGGCATTATTGTAAATTGTTCAAGAATACTTATTATTACTGTTCAAGAGTGTGATTATCGCAAAATAGCTCAAATGAAAGAAAATTTGATATGTTAGAATGTTATTTAAAAGTAAATACAAATTCGCAAAATGCATCGGCTTCCTACCTAGAAACATTTCCGGAGAGAATGCAACCACATAGAATAGTTTTTGGAAGAATTGTAAGCAATTTGTTAAATTTTGAAAATAAAAGAGACCGGTATGATATTGATAATGTTGACCGCACAAATAATATTCTCGAAGCTGTTAACAATAATCCCCGCATATCAGTGCGACAAATTGCAGGCGAAACAAATATTTCTAAGACAACTGTTAAAACAAAGGAAATATCATCCGTAGAAACCTACGATTGTTCAAGCTTTAAACAATAATGATTTGGTAGAAGACTTGAATTTTGTCATTGGTTTAATCAGAAATGCGAAGAACAACCTGATTTCCAATCGAGAGTTATATGGACTGATAAAAGTCATTTTACAAATTGTGGAGTCTCTAACAAGCATAATTATCACCACTGAGCCACAGAAAATCCGCACGTAACAACACAATGAAGATTCCAAACTAGGTTTGGATTCAATGTTTGATGCGGCATGTGTAGGTATTACCTTTTCTCAAATGATCTGTCTATAACCCTTTCCTTAGTTATTAGTTTTAAATCACCATTTAATTGGTTCATTCATTTTTCACAACAATTTAACGGGAGCAGCCTATCGTGAACTTATAGAAAATCGAGTTTTACTAGAGATAAGATAGCTTTTTACAGAACAAGAAATAAATGAATTGTGGATCCAACAAGATGGCTGTCCAGCACATAATACTGATAATGTTAGAACGGATTTTGCAGGAAAATTTTGGTAACCGCATAATTTCAAATAGAAGACCAGTATTGTGGCCTCTCTGCTCGCCTGATATAAACCCTCCTGATTTTTATTTGTGGGGTGCGGTGAAAAATGAAGTGTATGATTTTGAAAGCCCCGAAACTATCGATATTTTGGAACACAGAGTTAGGCGCCTTATCGGCGCAATAAATGCCAATATTCTCAGAAAAGTAATCAACTCAGTTAGGCATAGATGCCAAAAATGTATTCAGCTAAATGGAGGTCATATTGAACAGTTTTATTACATCTTATTTCTTTACTAGAATTTCTTCTGTTATGTTAATTTGCTGTTATTACAAAATTGTCTACATATCGATTATGTTCAGTATTTTAACAGAAAATAAGTATTTATGTCAAACTAGTAACCTTAATATTACTGTTATTTTTTATAATGGTTGGTATTAGGTATATCCATGAAATAAAAATAACTTTTTGATTTTCCATGGCCTACTATTTTGTTAAGCAATGGATAACTTTTCTTAAATTAGTCCCTTGAAAAATAATTTTTCCTCGGAATGTGATACATCAGTTGAAAGATCATTTTAAGTGCAATCTGAAAAACGAAAAATCAAATATGGCTGCCATAAGGAAAACAAAAGTTACCTCGGATATCTCGAAAACAAAAGAATATCGAATAATCATTTCTACACCAAAATATTAGTCTCCAAAAAGTGTCATAAGAATGTAAAAGTCTAAAACCTGTCTAACCAAGGACTACTTGGCTACAGCCAAAAAGAGAAATCAAAAAATTTTCGTTTTTTTTAGAAAATCCCAAAAACTGTTTTAGTTAACCGTAATTCCTTAACGGATTTGGAATCAGCATAAAATTTGCTAAAACTTATCCCATTTAATCGACCGTAGCTCTTATGGTTTCTGAGATCGCAATGGTGAGCATCGAATTTGGAACACACAGTATAAAGCAAGAGTAACTTAAATTCAACCGCAGCCAGTAATACTAATCCAATAGCATTACAAGTAAAGATAAAAAACGTGATTTATGTTCAGAATAAAAATTGTAATGTTTACGTTTAATCCATTTTCTTCAAAAATTTCTCATGTAACCCTATCAAAAGTAAATTATACCATTCGGAGAAAAAATGTGCTCTTTCCAGAGTTACCACAAGGAGTGGTTAAGTGTGTGTTGAACTACTTCAAACAACTTTTGTTAATGTCAATTTTTAAAAAACTGTCACTTAAAAAGTTGTACTCAATATTCCATACTTTTTGCACGCTCTGTATACAGTGTGTTACGGGAAACATGCAGCAATGCTCAGCTGGAGATTCACAATCCACAAATAACGGAAAAGTTCCTATAAACATGAACCCAGAGACATTTTGTTACTGAGATAAAGGGTGTAAAAACTAAGAACAACTGTGAAATTAAATTCAAAAATAAGGGACAGATGAGATTTATTTATACTGACAGTAGATCATAATCTATCATACTTTTTAATTTTCAAAGCATACTTGTTATTTTTGTAGCATAAATAATATAATAATAATAATAATAGTAAATAATGTAACTATATATAATTAAATTAACTGATTTGTATGCATTTTTTTATATACCTGTAATATATGCAACCAGGTTCTCTGCAGGAAGACGGATTTTTACGTATATAATTTATAGGCAACTAAGCAAGTGTTCCCCTGTTCCTTGACGGTTGGCCTTGCCTTATACGACCGTGTAGAGTTAATTACTAATACTTTCGTGGAACGGATGTTTGGCATATGATTTACTACACAGTAAAAAATATTAAATCATTTTAACACTCACCAGTGTGTATATAGTCCACAGTGTTATGTTTGTTTTTGTAATATTACAAATTAGGATATAATTTGACGCAATATGTATATATTACATATTTACATGTAATCGAATTTATGAGAAGTATAAGAAATTTATGATACATTGTAGAAAAAAATTAACATGTAATGTTGATTTAAGACCGACCCAAGAGACCTCACCTCTTTTTTCACTTATATTAGTGTACATTTTTAACACCACAATATGCAAATTGACACTTAAATTATGCATATAATAATTTTTTGAATAATTTAGTTAATAATATAATAATACCACTTATATCCTGTTAAAAGTAACACTGTAGACATTTACGATTAGAAGACTGAATTTTCACTAAAAGTCACATAATATTGAGAAATAATAAAGGATTCAAAAACAAAGTTTTGCATCTACCTTATTCATTTTATACGTTTGCTTTTATTTGTCTATGTATGTCCTTCTGTTAATCAAATAAGGCAGTAATAACTACCGATTCTGGCTTCCGGTGTAATTTCCTTTCCTTGATAATAGGTAACAAAAATGTGGATGAATACATATTTTGTCAATTTTCTGAAATACGATTTCTTTAATCTAAAAAACCCAGGATGAAGTTTTTGTTTAGATAGATGGGACAATTTTAAAAAGCTGTGAAAATAACAAAAACAGAGTGGTGTACCATATTTTTATGCAATAATATTACTGGTACTACCCATACCCACACCCTGGTGGAAATAAATTAAAATCATTTAAGTGAAAAATTTGCTTTCTCTGCAACACATACTTACACTTCAACACAATACCTCCAAACAGTTCTTACATTTAAAAATTATATTTTTTTGTAACTTTTTAACACCCTGTGTCTCAGTAACGAAACGTTTCCGGATTCACGTTTAAAGGAGCTTTTTCTATATGTTTGGATTTTGAATCTCCAGCTGAACGTTGCTGCATGTTTTTTGAAACACCTTGTATATGATCAAGAAAAACAAACTACTCTAATTGCCGAATATATATAGTAATAAAAATACTTGATCTTAATGTGTGTCGATGCATGTGGAGAGTTTCGCTGTTTGCAATTGTACAAATCGACTGTGGTGTGATGTCAATCAAACTTCAAAGTTTAAGTGCGGATCTTTGATTTCATAAACAAGCCTCCAGCCAGACGAGATGTACGTAGTTACTGCATTTGTTCAGCAATATGAGGATATGATGAAAATGTTACTAACATTTGGAGCCAAAAAATAACACGTAAAAACAATAGAGCATCTGCATCAGTCATGTGACCCTTTCAGTTTGTAGTATAAACAGTAATCATAACCTATTTTCATGCAAATTGTCAAACTCCCAGCACAATTTAATTTTAAATAATAACTTACTAGCAGCCGTTCATTATGGGTTATGCTGCTTTTTTGTTTATTGTTCGAAACTGAAAGTGTAACGTACACGCAGATGCTCAATATTATCTGGTTATTTTTTTATAGCTTTCGTATTTATTGTAATGATGGGAAGGTTTATTTAACCACATTAATTATTTTAACCTCAGTGTAGGAGGCATTCCATATGAAATCGTCTAAAAATAAAAATCTTTGTTGCTCCACTATTTTAGATTTTGCTTAAACTTTGTGACAATCTTTTTTAAGGTTCCAAAGAAGGAAATCCACTAAATAATGCGATTTTTTTAAATTTCAAGCAGAGATTTTTTTTATAAAGAGTAGGCCGAACGAGTCAATTGTAGGTTTTATTTCTTCCACGATATGTGCACTTGATCTCGGAGAAATATTAGCTGTTTGTATTCAACAGTCGAGACACTGGAGTAGTTAAAAATCACGAAAAATCAGTAAAATACACGTATTTTCAGCACCGTGTTATTTTTCGGAGGTATTGATTGTGTGAATTTATATTCTTTGCACAAAAACTACTTTCTTTTAGCTTTGAAATGCCATCTTGAACATGTAGATTTCTTTAATAGAAAAATTTTTACAGCTAAAAATATTAAAGCATAAAAATGACGTTTTTTAAATGCTTTAATTCAGGCAGGCGGGAACTGTCGCATGCGAAAATTAGATGACGGTGGATTTCCTTCTTTGGAACCCTAAAGAAGATTCTCACAAAGTTTGAGCAAAATCTAAAATAAGCTGGTTTTACCGATTAGACCATTTCATATGAAATGACTCGTAGGTGTTTTCTTATTCTGTGATATGATTGTATATTCTGTAAATTATTGTGTTAAAATACTGACGAAATGAAAACTGTTATTGTTAAATTTCAGGTCTTTTAAATAACATAGCAGAAGTAATGAGGTTGCGTCACAGTCTAATGCTGGATTCGTTAATGAACGAACTATTTATTTTACTGAAATCGGAAAACATAGATGTTAGTTATTTCGCAGCAGGTATAGTCGCCCATTTAGCATCCGATGGTGAGGAACAGTGGACTATTACTAATCACGCGAGGGGGGATATGTTGATTGAACTAGAGAATGCCGTTTCTCAATGGAAGGTCCCCGATAGTGAAATGGTCGCTTATAGAAGTTTCAAACCATTTTTTCCACTCCTGAGGATAGATATGGACTATCAAGTTCAGTTGTGGGCTGTATGGGCGATTCATCATGTCTGCACCAAAAACCGTAAGTAGTTTTGATGAAAGATCCATTAAAACTAAATTTTTTTTAGAAGAAATAATTTATGTTTTGCAATTTTGGGATTGTAATCGGTGAGTGTATTTGAGAAGCAAAAGAAATCCCACTCCTCGGCAGAAAGTTGACAAAAATACTACATTCCCATTGTATGCGCAATGGACAGCAGAAAACCCTCTCGAATATATTAAAACACCCCTGCATCACCTCTATGTGGGTTTCTAGGTGGCAATTTCATGGAGATGAATTTACTTTCTTTGATCAAAACGTAAATGCCAATTTTTGTGTATTGAGTCCATTCATTCAGCTATTACATGACGATGAGCTAACTCATACGAAAGTATTTCAAACAGGGCAAATCTACATTACACACTGCGCATACCATAATCAATTTTTTACAAGAATTTTACAACGATAGAATAGTGGATCAAATTATATGGCCTTCTCCTGAATCGCTGTCCTCAATTTCTTATTGGTACCTCACTTGAAAAACTGAATTTATTGAAACAATCCACAAAATCTCGAAAAATTGTGATCAATTTAACGATGAAATCACAGTGTCAAGAGTCTAATCAAATCCTTCAAAAATTCATAGGTGCCATTGATTCTATTTTATTGCTGATTTCTTGTTAGTATCTTATTTTTGAAATAAAATAAAATAGTCGAGATAATTTACCCAATAATAAGGTATTTAGTCTGTATGGGCAAGTGAAAATAATACAATCCAGTTTGATATACAAAGATAAATACTTACAGAAATTAAATTTCTTGATGTCCTTTTACCAAAATTAGTCACTAAGTAGAGTCAAATAGTGGTCAAAAGTAATTTTAAGTAGGTATGGGTGAGGTAATAAAATTTTATCAGATTATTTGCAAGAACCCTAATTATAGGAAATACTTCTGCCAGTAAGGAATACTCCATTCTGATGTAGGATTATGTAATTACCATAATAATTCTTCACTAACTAACCTAATGATAAGATTAAAAGACATTACTTAGTATATTATCTACTGTTATAAATGGAACTAAATAATAAGTTTTTTCAAAACACTTCCTTTGTATTGTTGTACTTGCAATACACACAATTGAAGTTCCATATACATTCATACTGTCTTCCAATTTTAGCAGAAATCTTTATGGATTATCTAGAAAATAAATTAGGGAAAAGTATTATATATTTATTTGCTCTCAGATCTGAGTAAATATGTTGTCATTATAAAATATGGAAGCTTTTATTACTTTATTTAATATTCTCTACTAATGTAATGAAAGACTAGCTTGTATGTTTTTTGCTGGAACAACATGTTCAACAGTAATTTATTAAAGATTTGTGTTTAGCTATAACTTTATTGGACCTATATTTATACCCTGTGTAGCAGTCTAATGTTAAAAATGTGTGAAATATTCTTGAGAGTATCTACTGAAAGAAAATCGACAATAAAAAAAGTTTAATTTTGTGTTAACTTTACAAGTCTTAAAACATACATTGGACAGGCATAAAGAACAATCAAAAATGATCTGTGGATCACAAATGGAGTGGATTCAACATTAGCTAAACATCCAGTAGATCTAACCATTGTTTTGATGGTAATTTTTGCATATAGGAAAATGATTAAAGATTTAAATACTATTTATTGTACCTTCTATATTTTATTTATTTTCCCAAGTCGATTTAAAATATGACAATCTATATTTTAAAAGAAGTTTATATAATAACAAACACAATTTATTTCAGCGAAGAGATACTGTCTGATGCTTCGAGAAGAAAGGGGAGATCTGTTACTGAGTGACCTATTGAACTATGGAGAATCACACCCTGAAATCAAACACATATGTTCTCAAATTCTGGAGACGCTGGACGTTAATGGAGTATGAGATGCAGTGTGTTGTTTTCGGCAGAGCAAGTGTTATTTTAACTTTTTTATTGGATATATTTTCAATATATGTGATCTTTATATTATAAGTTATATTAGAAATATATTTAAATAAAATTTTTATTGCAATAATGATTAGCGTTAATTTATGTTGCAGTTTAAAGATTTTAAAAGTCTGAAATATTGATCAAGATATTGTTATGTAACAGTTTTTTTGTTATATTTAAAAAAAATTAATGTTAATGTGCCAATGTGTATATTAAATGTCCTGTACAAATATTGTATAATTGTTAGATATTATTATATAATTATGTACAATGCTAGTCAAATATATGATACTGTTGAAAATGTTGACTTTTATTTCAACAAAAAAAAAACCAGTTGGCAGTGTGAATTATCATTTTATTACACACATGACCAACAGATGGCGCTAGTGATATGATATAATTAATATCTGTACTGTCACATGTCACATGCACCTTAACTCCTTGGCAGTGACAGTGGCACTGTGATAGTTATTGTAAAACTAAAACATTAACAATCACAGGTACCCTAAAATGCTGCCGTAGTATAAAATCACCGCATGGGTGTGTCGGCTACAAATTACACCCTGTATTTGATTTTTCTGAAAATGAAAATACCCCACCAGTTAAAAATTTTATGTTTGTCTTAATTTTTACCTTGGAGAATATTTTGAACACCAACTATAATTACTTTCTTGACATAAGTCAGTTTGGTCATGTAGCGCTTCAAACATTTAGGCCTGAGGATCAAAGAGGACTCGGTTTTAAAGTATTACATTTTTTTTAAATTAAACCTGTTTATTAGAAATTCTTAATTTAATATTGATTATTGATTACTTGCAGATGCAATAGGCCAGCGATGTTTTATGTAACTAAAATTATTATTAAATATTCTATAGTATTTTATTGACAACTCACTGCTTTCATTAAACTTCCCTGAATTCTGAAAACTTGTTACATATTTTCAAAAAATTATTTGCTCTCAATTACCTATTTGAGATTAATGATTTTAAAAAAACTCCCGCTATAATAATTTGCAATCATGCAATAGAACAACAAAAAAATCGCCAAGAAAATGGCTATAAACAATTCTTGTGACCGCTGCGAATATTTTGCTATTTCCAACTTAATTAGATCTTTAACGTCTTCAAAATGCAGCACCGTATGATATAAAACCTGGACTTATCTTAACAACTTAAAATAGTTTCATTTTTGAGTATAAAAAAATAAAAAAAACGCTGATATAAAACGATGACAAACTGGGAGGGGTAGGAAAACGATGACTCACCTAGGGATATTCAGATTTGTCAAGTTTGGTGACGTAAAAATGTAGGGGCACGCGCAGATCTCGTCGGGATTCGTTCGGCCGATCCCCACTCAGTCGTTTCGGGTGCTCCATGTTCCTCGTTTCACAGTGCGGACCCGAGAACTGCACAAAGCGCAATGTATGTGCGCCATTGCTGTGGAGAGGAACTACGAAAAGTTCTATCAAAGTATATTCGGTTTTCTCGTTACAAACCGACTTTAAATGCAGAATAACGTAACAGAATTAACACAGAGATTACTACGTTCACTGGACAGTAATTACAATGTAAGGAAATTGCATTTTTACTGGATTTTTAGTGATTTTTGTGAACACCATTACAATCTTCATAAACCAGGTGGACTGTACTGTATTCGTTATCCTCAAAGTATGTAAATAAGCGTTAATATTTCAGGAATATCGGCTAATTTATTATTTTTCACCCGTTTTTATCCTCGATTTTCGGAAATATTTCGAAATTTGTCACGAAACTAGTCGAAATTTCGCAACGTCAGTCTGCTTGTTTTACATAAGAAGACATAAGAGTGTTGGATATTCCAGGAATATAGGCCTATATACCGAGTCCGAATATTTAATACAGTAAATTAATCGTTTTGCAAACCATTTTTCGTTGTATTTCAACAAGTGCTATATGGTTCAGAAATGTCAATTTTTCTAGGGGTGCTGTACAGTCTATCTACACAGGGTGTTCCCACACGTAGACAGGAACGTTTTTAACTAATTTTAACTTGTTTTTAAGGTCATCGATATGCCCGCAGTCATTGAAATCATATCCCTTTTGGAAAAAGTGGTTATTACCAAAGAATTACTGGAGGTAAGATTTTTTTTTGACATCCACCTTTCGAACTTTTCAAATATAATTTTTATTATGGTACTTACTAACTTGCTGTATTTAAAATGTATACTTAAAACACTGATTTAAAAAATAATATTTCAATTATTATAAAAAGTAACTAGGTATTTTATTACCATACAAACTGCTCATAAAATCAAATTCTGTATTGTTTGCTAAACCGTAAAAATGTGAATTTATATATGATTTTGTTTTTATTACAGCAAAGTGGTACTGTTGTAGTTAGTTTTAGTTCCTTGTAGATTATTCAAAATTTTTTCGTTGTTTTTACTATTTACGTACTTAGGTTAACATTAGGTTTATTTTGTATATCTATGCAGATCTTGCATAAATCACGATTCCATAAAGAAAATCAGTTTACAATTATTTATAGTTTTCTCTTTTTTTTTTTATCGGATAATTAAATATTAAGATGCATTTTTTTTATTCTCATACACCAAACACGTCCAAAAATTAAGTTTTGTGGTGTACAAGTTAGTGTTAGAGCATTAAAGGTTTGATAATAAAGATATTTGTTTCCTTTTAAAAGTAGATGATCATTTTACAAAATAGATCCAAGGACATATTTTGGTCAAAGAAACTAAGGGTGTACAGAATATAAATTTGCAATACCTACTGAATTTTGATGATATGGGGGCAGCTTAATTGGCCACAGACATGTATGTCGCACATTATAATTATTTATTTTCTATTAATTAATCTTAAGTAATACTTAGCATACCGAGCTCGGAAATGCAGTGGGCTAGAGCCTTAAGTGGCAAATGTAGCTGGATTACTGTTTGCCGACTTCCGGGTTCAGATCCTGGCTTCAACTTTGACAGTCAAAGACACTGGTTGTGTGTCTGCATTTTTTTCATCAAAATAACTCTGCCCGTGCAGCACCAGCTTTGGATTTGGGGGTTGTATAATGTATGTGGTGGTTTATGTTTATTTTGTACACTCTTTGGTTTGAGTATACCTATATCTGTTGCTGCTACTGCAGAGTAAATGAAACAATGGTTTTTATTTGTAACAAATATTTTGTGAATATAATATTTTTATATTAATAATTGATGCCAGTGGATGCGGTGTTGTAAAGCAAATCGCCTGTTTCGGTTACACTTGATTACTCCGTAGAATCAGCATCAGATATTCAGACACACATTGGAAGTTTTTTAGAACCAGTTAATTATCACCACTTTTTTTGTATTTAATTTGTTTCTTTGTTGTCTAGACCACCAGATTGGGAAAATACATAAACGAACTACGACGGAAGACCACAAACGAGGCTTTGTGTCAGAGGGCTAAAGAGTTAGTGAAAAAATGGAGGAACGCTTTCTTGCTAGAGTCAAATGGGCAGATCAAACAGAGTCCGCCATTACAGCACGAGGACGTGAACTTAAACCAGCTTAAGGTAAAGAAGCGCCCAGCTAAAGATCTTGCAGACCATATAAATGCTAAACGGGCAAAAATAAACGGAGGTATGTCAGAGTTGGACTTTTCTGATAACTCCAATTCAAGTTTCAAAGATGTGATATCAACTGTGAAAATGGAACCAAAACGAGATGTGATTTTAATAAATTCCGATTCAAATTCTAGTATGCCTGAAAAACATGATCCTCACTTAGATCAACAAATGCCTAAGAAACGTGGCAGAAAAAAAAGGATCTAAAAACCACAAGAACCTTATAGATGAGGCTGAGAGTTCATTCACAAGTAAATTGGCAGTCTCGAGAGGTAATTCTAAGGTAAAAACCACTCAGGAATTGATAGCGAGTTTGCAGAATAAGAATTCAAACTCTGCTATTAATTCTTTAAATGTGAAACCTAAAGAAGATCTGATGGAGAAAGCAGCTAAGTTAACCGAGCGTGTTTCAATAATCGACCAAAAATTAAACACAAATGCTGGTAGAAACAAAAATTCTCAACGTAACAAATACAAGCTAGAGAAAAACGAAAGGGTGATAGAGTCAGGTTCTGTAATAAACGACAAAAGTCTACTTAGTCAAAATACTTCCATGAAAAGGGAAGAGGAGGACATAATCGTCGTCGATGCAGAGGAGGAAGATATCAAAGTCGAAGAGAGAGTAGAGAAACAAGAGACTGAAACGGAACATATTAATGTAATAACTTCATTGAGCGTAGAAGAGGCATTGGCGCAACTTCCCCTATCGATCCGTCTATCTTATTGGAAGAAGACGATGAGCCTAGGTGTAGTTGCTTCCTAAAGGAGAACAAACCGGATTTTTCTGTAGAGGATGATCCCGAAACTGATCTTGAACATAGATTTGAGTTTGTCGAGGACCACAATTGTCAAGCGAAAACTAGTTTAACACAGAAATATCTTTTAGATTTTGTGACTGACGAACAGGTGCATAGGTTGCATAACAGTTGTATACCCAACGTTAACGGTAACTGTAGCATAGGTCCTCCTAAACCGGGGCCCACCCTTCAAAACGGTTTGTATGTGAATGTAGTGCCTAATGTAAATATAGAAAGTATACCGAAGGATATAAAAAACTTTTCAAGTGAAAATTTTAGGAAATACAGCTTTTCAGAGGCGGACAGTGCAAGTGTTATTGTGAAAAGTGAGGTTATGGAACGGACAGGTGATGAGGAAGAAAGACCTGATAGTGATAATTGTTTCAGAGAATGGCATGAAGTCATTGAGACACCCTCCTATAATGGTGAAATTTTAAAAATTTTGCCATATGTTATTATAGATTAAAATGCTAGTCTTGATTATATACATAAATTTACGCGCCCTGCTCCTTTCCTCTTGACAACAGTGTGCTGTCTTTATGAAACATTTGAAAATTTTCCAGCGTGATATTAGAAAGGTAAAGATAGGAGATTTGATAAGGAAATGCGTTGCTTAAGAATCAAGTTTGTTATATGAACAGTTAAAAAATGAGGAAATGAAGCAAGATCTCAAAAAAAAAATGAGATACACATCAAATCAGTTAAAATAGAAGGCTGTGTTTTCCGTAACCAACATAAAATTTAATGTTCTATTGATGGTAACCAAAGAGGACATATGCATCATTTTAATTAAAATACATATTTAGTCATTAAAATTCTGTGCAAAAGTAAGTCCGGTTCACTCACCCGATTTCAAACACACAGACATAACAGTAAACAGAATTAACAATACCATCAGGTTCACAAACTGTTTTAGTATTAAGTGCTGTCCTTCTGTTCAACTAGGGTTATCCTCGATTTGCTGTTAATGAATATGCCAACCTCAATAATAAGATCAAACTATTTTTTATATGCTCTGTATTAATGGGCTCCAAAAGTTGTGACATCACACACTGAAGAGATTCCAGACAAAAACCGTACGACTTGGTGACAGTAACAGGTTTTGTGTCATTTTAAAAACGTAATAATAAGTCAACTATATATAAGATAGTTTTTTTAATTTGTACACTGAAGAAACATGTTCTACTTAGTTACTTTTTAAACCACAGCATTTTTTATGATAAATAATTACATATAGTTCAAGCGGCGACGGTCGGGGGGCCCTATCTTATAACATGTCAGGCCAAAACAATTAATTCAATAAAATAATGGTATATGAACACTGTGCCAGAAATTTTTTTAAGCTGCATGTTTGCAAGTGCAAACAAATAGGCCACTTCCGGGTTGAAAGTTTTTTCTTCATCCACGTGAAGGAATGTCCAAATTATACTTGTATAGGAAGATAGTGAGGAGTGAGTAGTGTAATAAAAACTTGGTATGCCATCCTTTACCCCACCATAGCACACTGACATGAAAGGGTAATTTTGAGGTCATTGACCTATGTCATGAACTGTCAGAAGAATTTTTATATCATTCCCTATCCAACTGAATCTGTGTACCACTTCTGAGGTTGGTTGTAAATATACAGTAGACCAAATTTTTGGGAGAGATCCAACTAGTCGCGAATTGAAAAACATGTTCACTTTTGTCATATACTACCCTATGTCTATCGCCAAGTGTGGCCAGTTAGAAAAAGAATACGAGGGATGGCTGCAAATGAGATGGAATAAGACACACCCTGCAAACATAAGGACAAGCACAGTCTGTGTGCCCCACCAGCCACCTACAATATACCTCCATTGTTACTTCCATCTCGCTTATTCAATCGGTCTTTGTTAACATTTGGCCACATGAGCCATTTTACACACGATACATGATGTTAACGTTAGTATGATGTGTAGGTTGACTAATTAGTGCATAAAAATATGGTGTGCCATCCTTTACTCTGCCATAAACTCATGGCACATTAGTGAAAGAGTAGTTTTTAGGCCACTGAACCAGTAATATATTGTCAGATAATTATTTGTACCATTCAAAATTTCAGATTATTCTCTATTCAACTGTATTGATGTGTTACTGCTGGGGTGGTCGCAAATACACAGCAACCCATTTTAAACGTGTGAGTATCTCATTCCCATGTGATGACATTTTTTAGGTAGTTTATGATTATGGATATGCCAGCTTGTGTATATGTTATTGAGAAAAGTGTTGGTTGGAGCATTTATTTTATGTCAAATAAATAAATTGCAATATAATCACATTGATTATTATTTATTGAAATATCATGAGCCATATATTGTTTAATCCAATAATATTTTACATCTTTTAAAGATGCAAAATTATCTAGTTTATTTCTAAACTTTTACATGTGCAGTACAACTTATAATTACTCATCGTCAGAGTCGTACAAACTACACGTACACATAAACTAGCAAAAAATGACATCACTTGGGAATGAGACACTTGCACATTTAAAATGATCAGCCGTATATTTGCGACCACCTCAGCAATGGCGCACTATGCATTTGTATAGAGAATAATTTCAGTTTTTTAATAGTACAAAAAATTTTCTGACAGCTCATGATTAAGATCAATGGCCTAAAACTGCCCTTTCATATTGGTGTGCCATGAGTTTACGGATGATACACCATATTTGTATGCAATATTTAGTCAACCTATATGTCATTAACATTCATGTATAGGTGAACATGTTTCTCAGTTCGCGACTAGTTGAATCTTGTGCAAAAATTCGATCTGCCGTATATTTGGGACCACCTCAGAGGTACACACCAATGCAGTTGAATAAAGAATGTTTTGAATTTTGAAATGGTATAAAAGTTGTTCTGACAGTTCATGATGTAGGTCAAAACTACTCTTTCATGTCAGTGTGCCACGCGTTTACAGTGGCGTAAAAGAAGGCATACCAAGTTTTTATTACATTACAGACCATTCACTATCTTCCTATATAAGAATTGGACATTCCTTCACACATATGACGAAAAAAACTTTCAAACTGGAAGTGGTCTATTTTTTTACACTTGCCAATAATTTAAGAAAATCTCTGGGTCCTCGACGATCGCCTCTCTGCCTAATACACAACAAGGAAACAGAAATCTAGTCAACTTTTTGTTTGGAGACTTTAGTGTTGCCAACGGGGAAATGACTAAACGACACACCTTTTGAACCCATTACTTGCTGAACAGTTACTTTAGCCATTTTAAAGATGCCAACAATGTAATCACGTCCTAGTTTCATTTTGGTGTTGCTAATCCAAAAGGAGTAATAATTTTGAGTACTTTCCTTAATGTTTTGTTATAAAAGTTAATTTTAACAAAAATTAAGTTCTATCTGCAAATTGACCTAAAAGGTCCTCATGGCATATAAAATGATAAGTTTGCCTTTGGTTATCATCATTAGAAAAATTAGAGCGATTTAAAGGTTTATGTATAATATATGGTAAAAATGGTTTGTTATTTGAAATTGTGGGTACTTACCTTTATCCATATCGATACAGCATATTTAAAATAATTACAGCGTTGATAATATATTGTGGTATAAAATAAAGCAACTCGGACAGGTCATTCAATTTTGGATAAAATTATGCTGCTCTAATATTGTCTGCCATGAAAAAGATTTGTTTCGTTCCGTGACAAATTTTTAATATTTAAAACATTTGCAATTTTACAAGATGTAAGTAAAATTTCATTATTTTAAATAGCACCCTGTATGTGGTTTTTTCCATTCTTTAGTCATTACTAATAAAATTTTCTATGATGGAATATACTTTTAAAATGTCGAGTATCAATTTTATCATTGAATGTAAATTATCCATTAAAATAATTAAAAATAAAAAAAATGGTCAAGCAGATTTCAACTAACGAAATTTTTATGATGAAATTCTAAAATTTTTTTTTTGTAGTTATATTGGACAAAGAAAGGTCATACCTCAATTTTTTTAATAGCTACCCCTATTCATAATTGTAAATGGCCTATTTATGATACGTGGATACACTCTCTTTGCTTAATTGCAACTAAACGAGTGCTCCAATTATTATTTGAGACAAATCAATACAAAATTACTGTTTGCATTTTTATGGGTTTACAATAAATTTGTATTTGCAATACTTGTAATTTGTCAGTTGAAAGTATTTCTGTAGAACTTTAAGGCCAATAGCAATTAGAGGTTGCTATTTAAAAAAATTTGCCTGAATTATGGCGGAATTTTACATGAAATCTTATAATCAAAAGATATCTACAGAATATAATTAGTTATTTTTGCAAAACCAGAAGTGGTGACAAATATGTCAAGAAATTAATTTATGTAGTGCAGTGTGGTTTTCAAGTTTAATATTAAATAATAATGTTGAGATATCAGATATCCTTAATTTCGTAGTCACTCGGTGTATTTTTAGAATACCGATATTTATATGCACAAAAAAAAAAAACGTTTCTTCAATTTTTTTTATCGTCGGGTTATGGTACGATCAATTTAAAAACATTGAGGATGATCTCAATTCTATGGGTTTACCTGTTGAAATTAATTGCGGAGTATTAAACGATATTTAAAAGAAGGTGTTTTTGGAAAAATGTGTACAATACCTTTAAAAAAAATGAGACAGAAGATTAAATAAAAAACAATGTCATAAATATTATCATAAAAATGTTAGTGTTCTGGAGATACAAAAAATAAAATTTAGTCTTTCCATTTTGTACCCAACAACTGGGCAAAGACGATGTTGCATTATTTCCAATTCCAAGGGTTGGACTTTTAACCAGCCAGATAGTAAAAAAATTGTAATCTTTTTTATTTACTTTATATTAAGCATAATAAAAAGTACTTTTTTTTATTATTATAAATCTTTGAAACAAACAAATACTTCTAGTGGCTATAAACAATATGTACGTCCATAATAAAAAAAATATGACTAATGCCTACTTATTAACGCAAAAAACTAAAATAAAAGCAGTACCTAGCGGCTCAAGAGGCAAGTATACCGCAATTTTACTTATTTTTAAAGAAAAAAAATCACAAAAATAGTTTGAAATATAGGTTAAAATCGAATATAAATAAATGTTTGGGGGGGGGGTGTATTTGGTTGCGCATGATATCACTCACCGGTCACCATTACCCAAGGGGTAAAACGCTAACCAAAAAAGTATACACTACTTTCTTCATTTATAGTATCTTCTGGGTAATGCAACATATTACGTCGATACTTCTGTATTCCCAGTATTTCCATGAGTCATCCGACTTACCTCAGTATTTCCTCACGATTTTTAGTATTACCTATCCTTAGTATTTCCTGCAAGTAGTTCACTTCGCACCATTTGTATGTTTTATCTTATGAAATTCTGTCAAATACCACATTTCTGAGGACATATTTTGCTACTATTTATACAACTAATTTAAAAATGGTATTTAGTTCAATCAAAGACCTGATTTATTTTAAGGTTTAATACAGTTGGTTTGTTTTATTTATTTTTAGATTGTGTCCGATAAAAATTATATATTAAATGACATTTAAAAGCATTTGTTTGTAAACAGAGAATTTAATGTCATGGTGATACGGAACATTCCTTTTGCCGAACAACTTTTTTTATTTTTATCTGCACAGTTGCTTCCAAATAAAACTGACTTGACTCTTAAGTGACCAGCCCTGATTTTCGAAAGAAGTTTATTTAGAATGGTTAAGAAAGGTTCTATTTTTTATGTTTGATTAAATGTGTCGTAAATAGAATCTGTAGGGTTTTCATAAAAAAGTGCCTTCATAAACTAAAACACAGAAAAACTAATCAAATGTATTTTTAATTAGCTAATCCATAACAAATGAAGTGTTTACCACATTTTTCAAATGTTTTATAAATACCATAATGTTTCCTTTGCAATTGTTTAATTACCGCGAAACAAGTGCTATGTGTCGTCCTAACCTCATTTAGATATTGAACTGTTGATCATTCAAAAACCTCGAAAAATGACATTTATTTATTTTCACCACATATTAAATAGTTAGGTAGTTTCATGTTTTATTTGTAGTGACAAAGAAATCTTAAATGTATGTTTAAAAATTGCTGTACATTAATAATAGGATGGAATAATTTTGTGATCGAATATTTTCAACATTTTTGAGATTTTTTGGATCAACAAAGCATATATATTTGTATCAAATATTGAAATAGTGTGTAAAATTCAGGGTATATCATTTGTGTATATTTTTTAATTTCTATAACACAGCTTTTTATAATATTGTATATATTTTATAATAGCTAGCAAAATGTTTTTTCAGATAGTTATATTGAAAAAATGTCAGTTTGTTATTACTTTGTTAATTTATTACTTTTTCTTGTTAAACAAAATATTCCCATCGTTTGAATTTAATTGCATAAAATAAAATATAAATTATTCTCTTTTATATTCTAAAATGGGTTTTTCCATAATTTATATAAAAAAAGTTTGTCCTAACTTTTTGTTTGTTGAAATCTTTCGGTTAATTTGTTTTTTGATATTTGAAGTGGCCTTTTGTTTTTTTTTTTGTAAATATAGATTTTTCCTTAATAGTTATTATTGTACAAAATTATCGTTGATTTTCTCTAGTTCGAAAAGTCAAATCATTGCTTTTTAGTGATGTATTTGATGTATTATTGCCTTCTTCTAAGAGAAAATAAAGATATTTTCTATAAACCTGTAGTTTTACTAAAATTTCCTTGTTCATTATCTCTAAATATATCATCGTATGCAAATATATCGACACTTTAAAAAACCATGTGATTTTTGTGATGCATATTCTAACTTTATGCATTGTGCACTGCATTTATACCAGGAAATCTAAAATTGTCTTAGTCGGTGACATTCATGATGGTACATATCACAGGAATGTGATAATTAAAGCCTGGATTTGAGTGGTACATTGAGAATATTTTAAAAAATATCATGTCCACTTCCCTCTCGAATTACTGCAGAACAATGGATGAATAATTTTCCACCCAGGAAAAGCCACTGTATGGGTCTTATTCGGCCAGCATTACCAGTAAAAGCCTGTACTTTGATGTTTGCTGGGCAGGTACAGAATTGCATTCGAATAGAAATCGTACCTTATAGGATGTGTTTCAAAAACAACCATTGCAACTCGTAATTAACAAAAATAATAATCAATCGAAATTTTAGATGAATATAAAAATTTTAAACAACTTTTATCCAAAATTAAAGATAAGGCCAATTTACTTTTAGGAGAATTAAAAGCCTTTGTAATTTTTGAGCACCCACATAGTAGGAGAGCAAAAACTTTTATGTAGTATTACTTTTTCTCGAAAAGTTTTAAAATATTTAAGCAATTTCACCTCTTGTCTCATGTAAACCCCGTCCGGATATACGGCATATACAGGTTTTTAAATTATCTATAGAAAAAAAATATATACAATTTCTTTTTTGGGAGATAGTTATAATTTGAGCAATCTAAATATGAATGCAATCAAAATCTACTAAATTTTGCCCTATATCTTTTACTAATTTTGACAATTTTTTTCATTCAATGTATATGGTGGTGTTTATGTTCAGGAATTTGTTTTCATCAAAAATTTCTATCTATAATACTGTTTATTCCTGTTAAAACGAAAGTCAGATAAAAATAAAGTAATTATCGAGGTGTTCCGATGAAATGTGGATCATACTGTATATGTATATGAATGCAAAATAAGATGTCCTGTTTAAATATGGAACAATACTTGGGGACCATTTAAAAAATGAATTAGCCCTCCATTTTTTTTATTTTGAGGTTCAATTATTTCTGTTAATGTATCTGGGCGGACAATCGACATTTATTTGTTAATAAATTCAAAAAGTAAGTTTTATACAAAGGACATATAGAACAAGGAACTTTTCAAGAAATATTGCTTACATAATAATAATAGAATATTCCTTTTCTCTACGACACATATTTTGAAATGTAATGCAATTTGAAATAAAACACATTTAAAAATTATGTAACTATTAAATTTATTTATAATCTTATTTACAATATTTTAGTATACGTATATATCTGAGATGCTTGCTTTCATAGAAATGAAAAAAAAGACTGAAACCGGGTAAAAACTGTTTCACATTTTTTTATGAAACAGCTGTTAAGAGTATAAATTATGTAATTGTTATTGCTTAGCCAATTATTTAATGTTTATAGTTCATTAATTAGGTCTAATATTAAAATTAGCTATAAAATATAAGTTAGATATGCATTTAGCAATATTCGATTAATTTAAATGTAATTAACTAAAACAAAAATGTATTTCATATATTATATATACATAATAACTTAGGTTCAGATATTTAGACCAAAATTTAAACTTATTAGACGTTACTTATTATTTGTTTACATTGTACTTGTCATACAAACTATAAGCTGTTTCCAAACAACCACCCGTTGTTAATGAAAAATGATCCTTTCTTTGTATACCTTTAGGTAAACAGTAATATTCTCTGCATATATCCAGGGTGTCACTTTTTTCTGCAAAACTTAAAAATCAATAGAACACAAGTTTGAAATAATGACAGATTACTGAAAAACTTTTCGAAACTTCAATGCTTTTGAGATAAAGGGCACTGAAGTTCCAGTTTATTTTTTGTATCAGACACTTATTGTGATATCAAACACCAAGTGACATAGAGGTTTCAAAGTAAATCAGGGATTCTATATTGATGACCGAAATTAACCATTGGCATAAAAAAATAACTGAATATGTAAAACAAACCACGATCCCAAAAAAATATTACCTAGTATATATTTTTTTCAATAAAATAGTTCTCATTTTATTGGTCTCACAATATGTCAGTGATACAAAAAAATAAATTGAAAGTTCACGGTCCTGTATCTCAAAAACAGTAAAGTTTTAGAACTAAGAGTCTTCAGTAAACTTGATTCGAATTGTTCTCTCGATTTTTGAAGTTTTGCAGAAAAAAAAGTCATTATTTTTTAGCTATTCATTGTCCTGAACCCTGATCAAGTTTTAGGGTTCAAAACTTTTGAATTGCACAGCATATCTGAAATTAAAAAATTTTTACTGCATAGCTTATGGTGGCATGTGTCTCATAATTTTTAGCAGCTTTTTGATGTTATAATTAGTTAAACTACTACATAGATAAACAAGGCAGTTAAATAAATACATCTCAGATGCAGTTGCAAAATTGCACAATAAAAAAAAATGTTGGCGAATATGTTTTTTGAATTTACCATGATAGATTACTTATATTTAAAGTATAAAATAAGATGGTGTAAATGAAATGTGCTATTTGCCTTATTTCTATTAGAAAGCATTTAATAGACCAACAGGAATATTTTTTAATTAATATTAACTTCTGTTGTAACTCAGTATAAGTACAATCACACATAATTTCCACTTCTTTGTTATAAAAATATTTTTCAAATGTAAAAACGTCCATTTCGATATTATTAACAGAACCTAAATGTTTATAGATTATAAAATAAAAAATTACAAAAAAAATCACAAATAATGTAACATATAATATAAAACTACACTTCTTCTAACAATGGGTATGCATCTTCTGCCTTCAATACAAGAGCATCGATATTATAAAAAGATGCATGTAATGTTATCACAACCATTGAAGCACCAATAACCCAAAACATCACACCATGAGCTCCTACTAGGTAATAAACTGGCATTGAACATAAAGCCACAAGTCCATACTGCTGTGCAAGGGTCAATTCTTTGCCAAACAACACTAACTTTTTTTCCGTATGCCGCTTATTTAGCCTGTAACCTGCATAGAATGTACCTGCTAGTGCAAACAGAATCAGAGGCGAGGTTATTCTAAAAATACGAAAAACATGTTAACAGTTTGACTATTTGTATCTGTAGGTAGAATCTTTTGAATTATTTATCAAAGGTGTTAAAATATTTAGAATTATTTACATATAAATACACTTACAAGCAATATACAACCAATCCTAGAAAAACAAACAAATAATTGGCCTGAAAATATTCAATGTTTCTCATAATTCGCTTCCCCAGTCTTGGTATGGATGGGGGCGCCTTAAAATTAGAGGTTTGTATAAAAACCAACCACGGCCTAACATTTTGTCTCTGTTGGTGTATCCATTCTTTCGGATCGGTTATCTGAGTAGGAAACTGCAAAAAACTAAAAAAAAGCATTTCAAATTTGATGTCAAATAGAACTGTTAAGATTTTCAGGTTACCTTGAGAATTTCGTCTTTTCAGCAAAAGTTGAAGGGGTATCCATTTCACCCGTAACGTCGACGGCAACATCTACCATTTTGTATTAATTTTCAGGTCAATTTTGTAAATTAATTAGAATATCTTTTTAAATTTGTACATAAATGAAAGTAGGTGACGTTGCGATGTTTATTTTCAATTTTCCCCATATGTCACTTATGTCAATGTCAAATATACTTGACAGAAGTCAGCTGACCTAACTGAATAAATAAAAATATTTTAAACTTGATTGATTCAATAACTTTTACTACTTTCATTTTAAAAAATCGTAGATAAGTGTAAATTTTTGTTAAAGTAATGCATATGCTACGATTGAATGGTAAGTAAATAAGTATACAGGTTGTATACTGTATTTTTATTGTGACGATTTTGAATGAACTGATTATTAAAAATTCGTTAAAACTGTTAGTTTTATTGTATGAATCACAACTTTTGGTACATAATTTAAAATACATTCGGTGCTTGACCTTTAAAATGAAATTTAAATAACGATTTTTAAAATATTTTGGAAAGAGTCATATTTTTTAACGTTTGTTCTGTATTTAATTTATAATTATAAAAAAATTTAGAACAACTTAAATTAAAATTGTAAATAGGTATAATTAATTTAATATTATATCATTTAATATACAATGGAATTATGAAAACCAAATATTCAGAGAAATTGAATTTAGCGCCTTTTCTCTATTAGTTCAAAATAGAGGTCGTTTTGTGGTAAATGCTCTTCGTCCAATGGACAGAAATATGCAAGTTTGTTTTCTCACGCTGGGTTATGATTGGCCGAATTAAATACAGATGCAACTTAGAAAATAACCGTTTTTAGTAGTGAACAAGTGGCGTGTTTGTTGTGAAAGAATAAATATAGTTTTTGTTGAGAAGTAAAGTGAAAAAAGTTATTAAACCAAACAGGAAAAGCAAGAAGTTTTTTAATATATAATAATAATTATGTCTTACGTACGAAGTTTACAAGAGTTAAACGAAACTGTAGATTTCGACTCGTCGTCAGGATGCGATATGTCTTTTGAGTTATCCAGCGATAATTTGCCATATTCGAGCCCCCAGTTCAGTCAAGGACCTAGAAAATTGGAATTTTCTGGATGTGATAATAACAATGGAACACCAGGACCAAAGAGTTTGTCGTTTAGTCCCCCCTATAAGAGGGTTAGAGCCTTAAGGCTATTTGATAGTCCACTTACGCCAAAGACCATTATTCAAAAGTCTTCTTCCGCAACTCCTGTGCCTAGAACTAGGCTTTTTGGTGATAAGCCTAGGCCTGTTGCTAGCGCTTATCCAAGAAGAGAGGAACGACCCACAGCTAATGTAAATCCTTTTACCCCAAATGGTGAGCTCAGAATTCGTAAAGTGGTTTTTTGTTTCTTTTATAAATATCGATGAAAGGACCTTCATCTGTGTTTAACTTTCAAATAAGTTTTTGTGCTTAGGGTGACTTAAAATAGATGGGGATAAGAAAGAATATATCCAGAATATTATTCAAATACAAATAATATGCATAAAAATAGTGATAACTTGTTTTCATCATTGCCATGTGCAATTTCAACAAGTCGTATCGTTAATACCAATAATATAAGACATATTTGAAGATATGACTAGTAATTCTTGATTTTTAAAATGATCACTAATGTAACGAGATATTTGGTTAATCAAAATATTTTATATTGAGAAAAATCTACGTATTCTAGTATTCTCCATTTTTAAGCTTACATAACCATAATCTATTTAAAATTCAACAAACCGTTAAAATTATTCGGAAAGTTTGAAACACTCGTTAAACCACATGTTATGGTCGGGAAAATAATAGTCGACCTCAATATTTTTTTAAGATTTATACCAAGTTTTTCTCTTCTAGGTATGTTATTGTCTAAAAAACGTTCAAGATCTATTCGATCGCTTTTGGGTTCCCCAGAAATTAAGCCTCCTAAATTTGACTTGAATGAAAGTGATGCATCTGATATAGAGATTGAACAGCCAACTAAGCGAGTAGCATTACAGGTAAATATAGCATATATTGCAAAGTCTAGTATATAATATAAATACAATTGCATATTGGATTATTATCCATTGTTTTACAGGAAAATAATATATCCAGATACCATCAAGAATTTGTGGAATTAGAGTTAATAGGTAAGGGCCAATTTGGATCAGTTTATAAATGTGTTAATAGATTAGATGGATGTATATATGCGGTGAAGAAATCTACGAAACCAGTCGCAGGCAGCGTTTTCGAAAAGACAGCTTTAAATGAAGTATATGCACATGCAGTGTTAGGTGAGTGGAGTGTATTTTAATGATGAGCAAAACTTGAATACTTAATTTGTCTAAAACAATTTTACATTTAACATAATGTTAAAAAAATGTGTTTATGTATGTGTAGGTAAACATCAGCATGTTGTCAGATATTATTCGGCATGGGCAGAAGACAATCACATGATTATACAGAATGAATATTGCAACGGGGGTGCTCTAGCGGACAAAATTTCACAAGAGGCCCTAAGCGCTCAAGAGTTACGTACTCTTTTGCTACATGTTGCAGAAGGTCTACGGTATATTCACTCGGAGGGTTTGGTCCATTTAGACATTAAACCAGGAAATATATTCATATCAAAGGAGAAAAAAATCCACATTACGAACTATGATTCGGCAGACGATGGATTTGAGGATCTGGATGATAATTCTATTTTAGAGGAGGAATTGACTTATAAAATAGGCGATTTGGGACATGTCACTAGCCTAAGTAATCCACAGGTGAGCTTCATTGTTTGACATATTTGCAAATAAAATAAAAAAATGATGGAATGTATGAAAAATTACACAGTTTGTTTATATTATAGAGAATATTGTATAGATGCTTGAAATTATAAAATTTCCAGGAGTTTCAGAAATTGTGCAATTCCAGATATTTTTAAATTAGGGTAGGCTATAAAAATCGGGATTTTTTTGGCATGAATGACACTCGGTGACAGTTACTTACTGAGGTTATGTTAAAAAGCCAAAAATATAAAAACAAATTACTTTTATATTGTTGCCAGTGCAATACCTGAAAAATTCTCTTTTTTTTTTTTTGCAGGAAAAGTATTTTATCATAATACATATTGATAGCTAAAGAACACGTATAAGTCACTAAGCAAGTTTGTTTTAAAATAATATATGGTTATCGTACATTTTTTAGTTGTATCATATTAATTTACAACCTAATACAAAAATATCGCCTGCTCTTTAAAAACATCTGGAATAGCATATATCATATATCCATGTTTGGAAAAGGCAAAGAGAAATAAACAAAAGCTCAATATCATTGAAAATAAGCATAAGAATTGGAAATGATATGGATAAATTAAACAATAGACAATTATTTCATATGAAATAGATTTATTTTGAAAGTTCTCAGTTCAGAAAATACCAAGAAAAAGTTTTTTTCTTGAATAAGAACTATTTTATTTTTGTTAAAGGTGTAAGTGAATTATTTAATAAATTAAGTAAAGAATTGAACAATTTATAACAAGAAAATATAAAAAATACAATATACAAAGTTGTATAAATACGTAAAATGCCAAAAAAGTATTTTAAACTGCGTCCTCTGAATATTCTGACAAGCTGTCTTCGGGTCCTATAATAATATTGATAGGGTCTATAGTTCGGTCAATAAGATTTGCTTTTCACAACAAAAATTCAACTCTCGCAGAACTTTCCAGAGCATGTTTTGCTGATCTGTGGAAATCGTTGTCTTCTGCAAGTGATCATAAAACAAAATTTTGTTCAATGTTGGAATTTTCTTTTTTAAATAAAATTAATGCACACTTTTCTGCGAATAACATTTTTGCAGTCCTTATCAATAGCATTTTTGATGTTCCTGGAGATATTGATTTCAAATCGTCTTTTATACCTCTTTATAGCAGGAATTTCCAAGAAATCTGCCTCCTTGTACCTGCATACGTGATTACCGGATTAATACAATAAAATATGAAAATTCTCATTAAGCATATTACTGCTAGGCAGATGCATAATACAGCATATATTTGCCAAATAATTGATTTTGAATCTTTTATGCTTCTTTATAGTACAAATTTCCAGGAAATCTGCCCCTCTATACCTGTATACTTAATTACCGGTTTAATAGGCATTTCCTAAAATGGGGTAAATGAAAAATTCTCATTAAACATACCTATTAAAGTTAGTACCTGCTTAGAGATAATATCATGTGTTTGCCAAACATTTATAATGCTAAATAATTGATTTCGAATCTACCTTTAAGCTTGTAGCTAATTTTTCAGTACAATTTCTATAAATGTGAAGAGAAGGGTGGTATGCCTCAATCTTCATCTGAGTGATTTATTACTCTCTCCCTTTTCCAAATACAGTATAGTTTCCTATGTTTATTGGATCAGTTATCACTAGAGTTGGCAAAAATGCGCCTGCAGGACATAGGCATAGGCATCATAATAAGTGTAATAAAAGAATTTAACTAGTAATAAAAGCAATAAACTGTTGCA
This sequence comes from Rhamnusium bicolor, assembly GCA_029963845.1. NCBI lineage: Eukaryota > Metazoa > Arthropoda > Insecta > Coleoptera > Cerambycidae > Rhamnusium > Rhamnusium bicolor. The sequence continues at coordinate 112,327 of JANEYF010004999.1, read as the reverse complement.
ATTTATAACAATGTATGCACAACTGATCCTCTTAACTAGCTTGGTTATCACAAACTGGAAAAGATCTGTAAAAGCTTTGCAGCATCCTGTATGTTTCTATGGTTGTCTCCAAAAGTAATGTTCGATGTGGTGAAAAAATATGCTTAATTGAGACTCCGTTCGACATCTTTTGATGTAATACAAGCTGCAGATGCACCACAGTACCATCACAAATTTGTCTTAATCTAGTAAAAGCCGGTGTCTTGCTTTAACACACGTGTGAACTTTTCTCCAACGGGCTCATTTTTTGCGTCACCTATAGAGTGTAGCAGTCGAATTTTGTGTGCCGCTAACGACAACGCACTTCTTGTAAGTTTTATCGTATCCTTTATAGTTCTTGTGAATAGTTTTTAAAGCTATTTCAACAGAAACATCTTTGAATTTTGTCTGGCTTTCCTTAATAGCTGCAGCCTCGTCTGGATTGAATCGTAGTATCACAGCTTTTATTTGTTGTAAATATTCAGCATAATAATATATGGCTTCGTGGTCTAGAGATAACGTACTTGCCTCGAAACCCCGGGGTCCCGTGTTCGAATCCCGGCCGTGACACTGGGATTTTTCTGTGAGGGAGATTAATCGTAGTATACTCAGATATTGGATGTACGTCCGTTGTCTCTTAATGTATAACCCTCTCCAGCATAATATCATTTAAGACATTCAGGGATAAAGGGGGTTGTCATTACATGTGGTGTTATTATTATTATTATTATTAAAAGCTGCCTTCAGCCATGTTCCTCAACGGTGTAATAATCGGCTGTGGTGATTCGGGAATAACGGGACACTTGCTATGAAATGCGCGAAGACGTTTAGGAGATTTGAGAAACACTTTTTTTGTACTTGCTATTAATGCATCTACCCAAAACCTTGTCGAAAGAGCCAAAAACAGACTTAAGGTAAACCTAATAAAGAAGGCCCAAACGCTTTTGTGTATCACAAACCCTATGTCTCATTTTTAAGCACCCTAGCCCAGCATAATAGTTTGGCCAGTACACTCAGGCTTTTGCTAGCTAGTAACAGTGGAAATGTCTGTGTAAGAGGGTCCAGTACACGAACAATAACATTTAAAATAGAAATTTTTTTTTACAATCTGTCGTCTCGTCAACACAACCACAGTCGTGTATTTTTTAGTACACATTTGATCTTATTTACAAGTCTTCAATTACAGTTGGTACATGGTTACGAACAGTGGCTGGAGTGGCACCTGGGAAGTATTCTTATGAAGGTATTGCAGGAACAGGCACGAGGCAAATAAATCGAACAAACCTCTTTTTTGTGTCGACAGAATACGGCAACACCGTTCACACACACTTCACACACAAAAACACAAGAAAACGGGAAACGAAAAACCTCAAGGCCTTTACCCTTGGGAGGTATGACATTATATAAATAAATCAAAAAAAAACAACAAAAAAATACAAAAACGGAGAGGAAAAATTAGGTCACCACGAGCAAACAAAACTACAACAAAGCTGCCAACCTCGCCGGGGTGGCACCGCCCGTGGCTTGCGGACCGTCCCTCTAGTTATCACACTAAAAAAGTAAGGTATTCCGAGATCAGATGTCAGTTTTTAAATTACAACCACTCGGTGACATTCATCAAAGAAGTACTTGCGGCTTTGCGTTTTGATCCCTGGTTTATAATGTTTACAAAAAAATATGGCATAACAGTAAATTTGACTGTTTGTTTTTTAGGTAGAAGAAGGCGATTGCAGGTATCTCCCTAACGAAATACTCCACGAAGACTATTCTCATCTAACCAAAGCAGATGTTTTCGCTCTGGGACTGACTGCCTTGGAGTGCGCGGGTGCTAGCCCTCTTCCCAAGAATGGGGAAGATTGGCATAATCTCCGCAATGGCGAATTGCCCCCCTACCCCAGAAACTCCATCGAGACTTGTTAGATTTAATCAAATCGATGATCCATCCTGATCCTACGTTAAGACCTTCACCAACACAGATTCTTCAGAACAGAGCTCTGTCACCAGACAGCAGTAAGTCCAAGGCGGAGCTGACTAGGGAATTGCACGCAGAAAAGTTACGTAATGAGATGTTGGTCAAGCAGCTAAAAGAGGCAGCTATTTGCATAAAATCTATAGCCAACGAAAGCGTTAAGATGCCTTCTGTTACGAAAATCCATTCTAGATTGATTGGGAAAAAGGTTAACAGAAGCGTCAGCACAACAACGTTTTAAGAGCTCTACTAAAGTGATTTTAAAAAATAAATTATATGTTGAAGTATAGAGTTATTCCAAATTAAAGTATGTATCTTTTTTTTAATCATTATTTAACATTTTAACAGAAATTAAACATTATTATTAAGCTGAAATTTACTTTTACTAGATAAAAATTAAAAAGTTGAATTTTGTTTTAATACTACTGAAGAATGCAGAATGCCGTATTTTGAGTCACTTTATCCAGAAATAAAATTGATTGCAGAACTGTTACATTCCCCTTTTCATTTTAGATTATAATTTTTACATGTAATGAAATAATCCTGGGATGTTGCTTACTCTAAATTTGCACGAATATAATTTGGTTGGATGGTTTTTCAGGATAATTAAACATTCTGCTACTTAAAAGATATATGTCCTGCAAATGTAAAAATGCCATTTAAATAAAAGAAAACATCGCCCCTCGGCTTACAATTCATTTACGATCTTGGGAATTACTTATGACGGGTTAGTTCAATGGTGCGAACCTGACTAAAATAAATCCCTGGATCTAGTTAGGTAAATCCCATAATCGATTCATTCTCACTGATCTAATGATTTTCTCTTATTTTTAGTATATTACAGGTAAGTTATGAAAAAATAGTTAATTTTGCAATGTACATCACAAAAAACTCTCTTAAACATTGCTGTTCGTTTTCTAGTATTAGTTTTATTAATTGCTATACTTTAATTTCGTTTTCCATTTGCAATATTTGGTGTACTTATTTTTTACTGACGAACAAATACCTATGCACTAGTTTTTCGTGTCTCTGTTCCTCATTATTTATATAAAGTAATTTAAAATTCCACATCGTTCATTATATCGTGCATCTGTTTTTAGTTTGTCCGTGATAAAAAAAAAATTGTATATAATTTTAAGTAGAACTCTATAAGTATTGTAGTCGTTTTATTATATTTGATCAGAAATATTATTTATGTGATAGACGTAAATAAAACGTATGCTTTTCACGTCCGATTTGTACATAAATTTAGTGATCCACGTTTATGGAATACTCTGTACTCAGCTCCAAAAAGAATTTATTAGTTGGTAGGGAAATTGGCTAGTTAATATTCCATGTTTGGAATACAAATCAGTTTAGACTGTTAATTTAAAAAAGAAAAATGTGTATACCAATGGCTGTTCGTTATCTGAGTGATGTTTTGTACATTTTTGTTAAAATTCATGTTGAACAAGTTGCTATTTTTGCTCATTAGTTGTATAACTTGCCCGCCAAAATGGTTATTTTTTGTATGGACTGTCTTTTGATATTTTTATCCTATATTGTATCTTTTAAGTGACTTTTATTATTTTAAGATTTATATATAAAAGTACATTGTTATTCGTATGTGATAATTCATATTTTGTAATGATTTTTTTTTCTTAGGTTTACATAGAGGTTTTTTTATTTTATTTCTTTTTGTATTTTTTTCAAGGTGACGATGCAGATTTTTTTGTAAGCATATATACATTCCTTTTAACTTGTGCCTTATTTTTGCATGTACACTGTATTAATATAGTTTTTAATGTTACTTATATATGTAAAAAGTACCAAATATATTTTAGAATAAACTGCTGATATATTTTTTTAATTAATCTTTTATAAATACCCGCAATTTATAGAGACAAAATTGTGCGAAGATGGTTCTAGGTGTTTTGTACAGATAAATCCCATAATCCCATGTAACTAAATGTATAAATTTAAAAATGAAATTGGTTTCCACTCTCTGGTTAATTTGATAGTGTACAGGGTGTCGACATGTTACAATGTATTTTGCTAAAGATCACTTTTTTAACGCGCTTTTATTAGCTTCACTTGTATGTTTGTTTGTTTGTTTGTAACCAACTCTTTGGACTCGATTTTGACCCACTTTAAACCAACAGATTTAATTGAAACTTTGTACACTTACGAAGAACCGGTAACAATACAATAATTTGATAAGTTTATATCATTATCCTGATAAGGATCGCCAGTCCTTTCCTCACGTATCCTCTGCGTGAGAGCAAGAGGCTTAATACTGTAAGTACATTCCGTGATTCTCAGTTCGGTCGTTGGCCGAGCGGGCTAAGGCACAAGTCTTAGTACGAACGACGGACTCCTCGGGCGTGAGTTCAAATCCCATGGCTGAAATAAAAAAATATTTTTTTTTCAGAAGTATCTGTTGGATCGTAATATGTTATAATATCAGCATCAACAAGCAATATAAATATAGTTTAAAAAAAACTAAAAAACACGCTTTCATAGCACATCAAACTAAAAAGTGAAAAATAAATATAGTTTAAAAAAACTAAAAAACACGCTTTTAAAGCACATCAAACTAAAAAGTGAAAAATAATTATTAATATAAACTGAAAACAATAATGAACGAAAAATACTAGTATTATTGTGAAAAAAGCGTGGGCGCTTTGTGCCATATTTTTGTATATCGAGCAATCCCACGCTTTTTTCACAATAATACTAGTATTTTTTCGCTCATTATTGTTTTCAGTTTATATTAATAATTATTTTTCACTTTTTAGTTTGATGTGCTTTAAAAACGTGTTTTTTAGTTTTTTTAAACTATATTTTTTTCAAAGAGTACTATTCTTATATACTATTGATACTGAAAAAATGTGACAAAAAAATACTGCTAGTTGCAAATAAATGAATTGGAAATGTTTAACACTGACTGCCATAGGGGTTAGAACACATTTTACGCCAGGACCATCTGGTGTCAACAGGTAAAAGAAAAAGTCGCCCCGGGCCATGAATGTCACTCGATAATAAAATATGAATAGTTCCCATGTATACACACAATTTTGAAAAAAAAAAACAATATCTCTGGGTCCTATAGACTAAGATGGCACCAACATACGATACTAGACTTATAGGTACAAGTGAGTAGCTGCAATTGTTTTATTATTATGCTTTATGATTAGTTTTCTTATGTTTATTATAAGAAATAATTTGGAAATACATGAAATAACTATATGCGTATTCATTAAAATTTTCAATATTATACGTTTTCAAAATCAAATTTTCCAATTTAATTCTTTTTTCAAAAACTGACGCGTTTTTTGCGATGGGCATTAACTATTTCAATTTAAAACCAAACATTACAGCCTGTAGACACTGTTGTGAAAGATTCAAACAGGAAAATAGTTTTGATACAACACTATACATATAAGAGTATCGAATAACGCAGGTAAGTTTGTGATTTTACTTAAAAAATCATTAGCTTGATTGATAAAAATAGGGACGACTATTATAGTAACAGGCAATTATTCTTGGCTTCAGAAAAAGACCTTTTTAGGATTTTACCTCAAAAACATGTAATCAGATAGAACAATAGAAATTTAAATAGTAACTAACATTTCAAAAAACGTCTTACATGCAAAAATATCAAGTAATGCATGTTAACTACATCACAAATAGAAACAGTAAAAAAAAAGTAACTAACCCCATCTTTTTCGTTCATAAAACGGAGTAATTGAAAGGTCACGTGACGTTATACCTATATAATAAAAAAGCCCGATTAATTTCGAACGCACTCCAAATGTTACAAGATACCAATAAAGGAATTTTTCGCGAATAACAATATGGACTGCATGCACAGACCGTTGCATGATTCATAACATTTAAATCTTAACAACTAATTCGGTACGGGCACATTCTGTTGGTCGATTGCAAATTAAGTTTTAAGCATATTTGGTTGAATGCATTTGTTTACAATAAAAGTTGGCATGATCTTGAATTGCACTTCAGGTTTGAATTGGATGCTTATAAGTAAAGCTGGCCGAGGTCACCTGGCCGACAGAGCCGTCATATGACTCAAATGTTTACATCATATCATAATACTTGAATAAGTACAATAAATGGAAATAAATTTTAACAATAATGTTACATTTTATAAAAATTTGTATAAAACTCACCTTTTTAAGCAGATTTATGAAGTAGTTTGGTTGTCGTCATCACAAAGTAGGGAAGATCTATAGTATAATAGCATTAGATATGTTTCTACAGCTGTCTCCGTCAGCGATGTTCGCTTTGGTGATAAAATGGGTCTGTATTTTGAAAATGACCGTTCGACATCTACGGATGTAATACAGGCATAAGTAAAACAATCTGTGAACTCACTTAACGAAGTTGTAGATGCACTATCACAAATTTGTCTTAATTTGCTAAAATCAGGATCTTTCTGTAATACACTCTCGAATTTTTCACTAACGCGATTATTTTTTGCGTCATTTATAGCCTGTAGCTGTGTATGTACGTCGTCCACTATTTGCAGTGATTCCACTAACTACAACGAACTATTTTGCAATTTTTCTATTGCGTCGTGTAGTCCTCTATAATTGCTATTAATAGTTTTTAAATCTGTTTCAAGGGAAACGTCTTGAAAGCTTGTCTGGCTTTGCCTAATAGCTGCAGCCTCGTTAGGGTTGAACTGTAGTATCACAGCTTTTATTTGTTAAAAATATTCAGCATAATAAAAACCCGCTTTCAACCACGTTCCCCAACGTGTAAGAATCGGCTCTGGTGGTTCAGGGATACCAGGACACTGTCTCTGAAATGCTCGAAGCCGTTTAGGAGATATTTGAGAAATACTTTTTTTGTATTTGCTATTAATGCATCTACCTCTGGAAAACATTTTCGAATCGTTTCTGCCACAAGATGTAACGCATGCACTTTACACGTAACATGTAAAAACCTATAATTGTCTCTTTGAAGAGAACGGCCTACCACGCGCATTGTCGCGGCACCATCAGTCACAAACATCAATACTTGACTTGTTGAAAGTTTTTCGAATGTCTCCAACACCACACGCGTAATTATTTCGCCAGTACAAGCAGTTAGTCTTTTACTAGCTAGTAAAAGTGGAAATGTTGGTTTAAGAGGGTCCAGTACACGTACTATAATATTTAAAATAGAATTTTTTTACAATCTGTCGTCTCGTCAATACATAACCAGAGCCGTGTATTTTTTAATCCACATTTAATCCTATTTACAATGTCTTCACGAACAGCTGGAACATATCTACGTAACGATGTACAACTTGGTAAGTTCACCTGGGGATTGTATTTATTCCAAAACTCCCGAAATGGTTGTTTATCCAGTATGTGTAGCGGAATATTACAGGCTATTAACATTAACAATAAATCAAACATAAACTGAGTTGTCAAAGGCATGCCATTTTTTTTATTTTGATGTTTCACGGTATTGATATGACGACGACAATCTCTTTTGTGCCAGCACATTAAGTCTTGATTGCAAACTTTACAAATTATTTTGCATCCGTCATAGAATAAATCCGGAAATTCACCGATAAATTTATTCACTGTGTCCGCGTACGGTCGTTTTTTACCCTTTGGCGCGTTTGACATTATGTATAATTTATAGGTACAACCTCACGCATTAACCTTTCAAATAAGACTGCAGCGTAAATCACTTCTAAATCGGCACGTGTGACGCCAGCGCACGACCGTTGCTGTACTCCAGCCACCTCGACCAGCTTTACTTATAAGTGCAAATATTCACTTCAATTGCGGCACGAATTTCAAATTGCGCATGTGTACTACTACACAAATTTATTGTTTATGTTTAATCTCGGCTTGCGATTTGAAATTGGAAGGTTAGATCTTTTGGTATAAGAAAGTATGTTTTTAAAATGTATGTTAAATAACTGTAATTATTTAATCAAGCTAAATTTGCACACCCGTAATATTAAAAAATCTCAACAGACGGCAGCTTCTAACTCATTATAAATCATCTAAATTTTATCTTGGCACAATTCACACAATGTGTTAGTACTATTTTAGGCTCACCAGTTGGCGCCACTGGTGAGCAAGGTCGCTATCAAAAGTTATGGTTAGGCGCGGAACAAGTTTATAGGGTTTTATTATAATTAATTCGTACACCAGTAAATAAAAAAAATTGTTAATTATACGTCAGTGTTGTGCAGTTCCATTTTGTTCGGACACAAAAGGTGGACATATGCTTCCAAGAGACAAAACGCCTAAAACAGTGGCTGGTAGCGATTCGCAGGGATAACCTTAGTCCTTCGAAACATTCGCGTGTTTGTAAGAAACATTTTAATCCTGACGATTATGCGTTACTACAGAAAATCGTAAGTAATAATCATGCACATTCGTTGTCTTCATCATGCTCATGCTTGGTATAATCTCCGATAGGTACAATAATTTCCCTACTGACTACTTTCCCCTTGTGTCATCATTGTGTTAAATGTTTTTCAGCTAATTTTTATAAAAATCACTAAAAAACCGCGTTTAAAAGCCATAATAAACATTAACGTTCAGTAACATTTACGTTACCCTACACTAGCGTCTCTTGTGGTAAATTCAAGCGCGGTAGCCCTCATTGGTTGTAAATGTACATTTATTCTATTTTTTCATAAACGCAACTGTTTCTGAATGTAATTACTACAATAGTTTTAAATAACTATTTTACACAAACGCGACTTTTTGTGATTTTATACATCGAAGACGGTGTCGGAGGTTTTGGTATTCCCAACGAAAAACCGCAAGTCGTTGGTTTGTGTATTTTGTAATGTTAGGGCCAGTTTATAATCGCAATTTAACTAGAATTGAGAATTTAAACTCAGGAATACTAACTGATGATTGGTTTAGTTTAAACTATACATACAGTCTCTCTAGTTAAACAAACATTATAAAAATGACCCTTAGTATACGTGCATATAATACTTTTAATATATCTCACCTTAGTGTTTTGTTTGTTTATTCTTATACTCTCCACAATTTCGTCGATTTGGTTTTGTAATTTAAGAATTGCTTTGCGTAATTATACAAATCGTTAGTTAATATAAAAGCAATGCGTCCTATATGCGCCACTAATTTAAAACAAAAACGTGTATAAATCGTCACTACCGAGATTGTGTCCTTTATGTGCCACTAGCTAAAATTTTAAATTTTTAAATACACACAAACAACCAGCGCACACGGATCTCAAAATTACAACTGAATATAAATATATCACATTTTCGCAATAGCGCAATAAATGAACTGAGGACTGAACAGGTACCTGTAAATGAATCTCTGTCATTATCAACCTTTCCCCCACTAAAGGGGTCGGTACGTGTAGCGTAAATAATTAATTTATGTCATTTTGTTTACTTAATTTTTTGTGGAAAAATAATAAGATATGATGCCGTCTTTGAATGAGTACCAGATCTTCTAATGTTTAGTTCCATTTTTAAACTGTCATTACAAAACATATGAACTGAAGTATTTAACTGTTGCTAAGTCATATAATATGATATGGTTTTTGTTTGAACACTTTTCAGTATCTGATGCTTCGCCCATAAAATGTATGCTTATGGTCGAAACTCTGATGTCACACTTTTTCGGTCTATTTCTATTAAACGAAATTGCAGTAGCTTCTTCTTCTTCTTCCATAGGTACTATCATAGAACAGAAAAATCTACTATCTATCTACTATTTTAGTAGTTCATTTCAATTATCAATAAACAGTACAAAGATTAGTTATCGGATTTTATTTTTTTAGAGGAATTATTTATGTTTTCATTAAGGCTTTTTCTTTGTTACATTTTGTAAATTAACTTGTTATTTATTCCAGAAGTCTGTAGTGTTTATAATGTTGTAACGTTGGTACTATATCTACAGCTATCTCGGGTGGCGGTAAACTTTTTCAGTTGTCAAAAATTAACGAAAAAGCTCAATTCGGTGCAGTAAATTTGTTAAAATAATATTTTCCATCTATATAAGAATTATAGTTAGTCATTGTATGAAGGTTTTTTTAGTGTTAGTTTACGAAATATACAAAAATTGACCGTTTTTTGTTGGATATACTCTGAAATCTTTTTGTTCTTAAAATATGGCAAAGGTTCATCTGTGCAATATCACCGTAATGGACAATCCCAGTCAATTCTTAAACCCTTTTCAGTTCGAAATAACCTTTGAATGTATAGAGGAACTAAAAGAAGGTAAGGAATTTTTGCAAATAAGGAATTTTGTAGTGAATTCATAGTATTTTGACAGATCTCGAATGGAAAATGATATATGTTGGTTCTGCAGAAAGTGAAGAGTATGACCAAGTATTAGATTCTGTGTTTGTGGGACCCATTCCTGAAGGAAAGCATATGTTTGTGTTTCAAGTAAGTAAAATAATGATTTGGAACTGTGCCAACAGATTAAGAAATATTTGATTGCTTGTTCGCAGGCTGACCCACCTAATGTATCAAGAATTCCAGAAAATGATGCGATAGGTGTTACAGTGGTATTATTAACTTGCTCCTATAGAGGCCAGGAGTTCATTCGTGTGGGTTATTTTATTAACAATGAATATAGTGACCCTGAATTGAGAGAGAATTTGCCTAGTCCACCACAGTTTGATAAGGTAATAAAACTTTTTCTTTAAAAAATTCACTATGGAGGGCATTTTTCATGCCATGAGCTTACAAATATATTTCAGTCAAGCATTCTTTTGTTTTGATAAAGATGTCAAAATCTCAAATATTTTTGAAAGGAATATCCGCAAAAAAAAGCTTGTTGCAAAGGCAAGAAGGTTATCAATTATCAGTCTCAGTATCAGAGATTTCCTACTGTTATATTTATTATTGTGAACTGGTTATTTTTCTGTTTTTAAATTGTACAGTGCTTACAAAAATATTTTGAGGTCCCCATTTTGTATAATGCACAGACACAGATATTGGTGAGAAATATATGGTTATAAATAAATATAAATATTATGAAAGATAACAAATTTAATGATGCTGTGGCAAAATGTAAATCAGTCACCATAAAACCCCAGAACAGGATATCGTTTTGTTATCCGACAGTCTGAGAATTGTGACATAACATCAGCCGCAGGGACTTTCCGAACGTATTTATATGACAAACCTTACTTAAATTTTTATTTGTCAATTTTAAATATCAAAGATAGTAGGTGTAGATTTTAATAATCCTTATTATGTTCAATGAAAGAAGGAAAATTTTAATTAAACTTGCTGCAATTTGCTGTATGACGGGTTCGACATTTTCTTAGGATGTTCTTGTGGATACTGACAAGAGTTTTCTTTATTTATTGAAAGTGTGAATAAATTGTATGTCTAGTGATGCAAGTTTTCTGGAAAAATTGGAATTGTTGAAAAGTTTGGTTATCTTTTCCAGAAAAGTTAGGAAAAATTGGGAAAGTTCCACAACGTAGTGCAAAATTTGCCAAAACGGTTTTTCTCTGCGGTTAATCCCATGTTGAAAAGTAATAAATAGATCTACAAGTAGATAAATAGATACACCAATGTATTTTTCTACAACCGAGGGAAAAGTGCAACTTTGCGCTTCCAAAAGAAAGCGCAAAGTTGCACTTTTCCGAGGAGCTAGCGTTTTTTACTTTGTCGCTTGCGCGACAAAGTAAATGCTTAGTTACCATGGAAACCATAATAAAGAAACATCTAGTGTATCTGCGACTTTTGACACAAAAGTAAGCATTGAGGGTATTTGACAGAAGTCGACAATTTTGTGACCAGTGCGTGACTTTAAAATACCCTTTAATTCTTCGTCTTGCTTTTCACCACTAAAGAAGGAGGAAGTGTTAGAAAAATTCCAAAAACATTTAGATTTTGTTATACAAAGATATAAATCATAAGATGACGGTATTTAAATAAATAATTAATAGGTACTAAAGTAATTTTTTATTTTATTTTGCAGTAAATACCATTTTAACAAACATTTCTACAAAAACGTGTATAGCACAAATTGTTGCTCACGTTTTGAAATCTGAACTGTCAAATTTGAGGTTATCAATAATTATTAATTTTTACCAAACATTTTTATCAAAACACCGGTTGTAGAAAAAATTCTGTGTAATTCGAGCGCAAAGTGACATTGCCGCTCTCGCGAGATAGTCGCGCTCCGCTACTCGTCGCGCGTCAAATTTCTCGCTCAGAGCGACAATATATCACTTTGTGCTCTTAATACACAAATAGCTATTTCATATATATATATGCATTCATTTTGTAGACTTATGTTGAATGCAAACTTTTTCAATTTATAAAAGTAAACTAGCATGAAGTAAAAAATTTCCGCATGTACAGAGAAAATCATTATTATATAATAATTATCTTATTATACCGTATGGGGACCGTAAGCAAGGTAAATGGGAAAAGCCAAATGTGTAGAACAAGGACATATTGCTCTCATATAATACGTATGTTAGAAAAGGACAGAGATTTTGGGTGTATCTTATTCTTTATTGTTGCCGGCTGGTCGCTGGCCGGTCTCCCCACTTTACATAATACTCGCATGAACAAACAAACAAACGGTGATAAGAATACCGCCAGCTTCTCTTTATGGGTTCCTGTTACCACTAATTCAAATTTCGTTATTTACTATCAGTTTTTCTGTCCTTTTCTAACATACGTATGATATGAGAGCAATCTGTCCTTGTTCCTCACATTTGGTTTCTCCCATTTACATTGTTTATAGTCCCCAAACTGTATTTCATAAACACAGTGGTGGAACTAGCTCAAATTTAAAGATGGGCCGCTGTGGTCAACAAGTTGTTAGTCTTGGTAGTTACATCTTATGATGTGCCATGGATACCATGCTCCAGTTGTTAGATATGGCATAACCTATAATTCACCAGCTGCTGCTGAAGGACCTGCCGCTTTGCAATTTTTTTTTTTTTTTTCATAGTCGGGTTAGGTTAGGCCTGGAAATCAAACAAGACAAATTAAATCCCCTCCTTTCCTTAGCTACAAGGGATGGCAAAAAACTTTCTTGGTCTATGGGCGGCAAAATTGTAAATGTATTTTTCTTATCTAGCAAGCAGGCACCAGGGTGGGCCTTAAATTTTTTAGGTGGGCCCCGGCCCACTCTTACTTCCACTACTGAACATTATTCTTACTCTACAGTATGATTTGACACATGTCTTTCTTATTCCAATTTAAATACATTTTTCAGGTCGTACGAAACATTTTGGCATCAGAACCAAGGGTGACTAGATTTAAAATAAATTGGGAAGAAACGAATCCGCAAGAAAATGGCACTAATTCGGAACAGACAGGCACAGGTACCTCAACTAGTGGAGAGACTGAAAATAATACACCCGCCGATATCCCAGCCTTTAATGAAAACTCAAATTCATGGGCCACAATGGAATGTTCATAAGAGTTATCTATCCAAATAATTTTTTGTAAATAACTATTTTGTAAAACGTAATATTATTTTATCAGCATTTGTTAATTTTGTGGAAGTCGGTATTGCACCTTGGAAATGAAATTGTCTATAACAAATATATATTTTTTAAGTACCAAAAAGAATACACATGATTTCTGTTTCCAGGTGTAAATTCATGTCTCATTTTTTTTACAAACGTGCTTTAAATTATAAAATTGTTTAACTCTAGTGAAATTGAAATGAAAGCGTTATGTTAGATGTAAGCAAAGTTTAGTATTTGTAAGTGTTTCATATGGACATTTTTTCATTAAAATTCTTGTAGAAATACTTTCGTTTTTTTTTTCAATCATAACATGAAATGTGTATTCAAATCAGCTTTATACATTTTTTTCCAATCATCGTGAAGTTGCATGAATATGTGTGAAGTGTGACGTAGGTTTTCTTTTGACTTCACAGAGGTTGCCTAGAAATATTACAAAGAAAGCCAACAAAAAATTGATTTAATGGACCAGATTCGTGAAAGGCTAACAAGATTGAAAGTACAAATCAGAATCGTACACATATTTATGAACTTTATGAAATTATTTAACACTGTTGTAGAATAAAAGCGTCTATTGTAAATGGTTATGCTTACATTATTGCTTCTAATAATATTTATCTTAATTCAAATAATAAATATGGAAAACTTTAGGGTTTCAAAATATTCGATTATATTGCGAAGTTAAATTTTAAAAATAATGTTTTAATTAATCCTTTAACACTAAATACAATAAAGTTACATGCCCAACTGTCATTTCACTTCAGCTTTGTTTGGAAACATTTGATGCTGCCAACTGTGATTTGAATGTGAATTACGTCACACTTCTCGCGTGTAATAGTTGAGGAATCTTGTTCCTCTGCCTTGAAAAATGTTTGAAATGAATGTCATACATTACATACCTACCACAACTTACTTGGTATGCGATGTAATTATACATTATGTATATCATTTGTCTGCCTAAAGTTATGAAATTTTGTCAGGTCTATCATGGTTTTCTTTAGTACTCTTAATCTTGAATGCTTAGTTCGACCCTATTATAAAATGGGAATACAAATTTTTCTTGATTATAGTGTATTATTTGTGTACCCTTTATATTTTTTATCTACATAGGTTTTGAGAGAAATTGTTGTTACACTAGAAAATCAGTCGTAATGAAGAATACATATATTTTATCTCTTTGTACCGACATACACAGAATTTTCATTTGTTTGTTTTATTATTCAAATTTCCCTCCACATATTCCGACCTACCTCAAGGTCACTCGATCGATTGCAACTATTTTTTTACGTTAATACTTTTTTCTATTTATTGTTCAATAAAAAAATCCCTACACCAGTCAAAACAACTTCTATTTTTACAAACTTGGTAGCTGAGCTAAGAATAGAATACCTACATTAGGTACTTGAGGAAGCAATTAAATAAACAAGTTTTTGACGGAAATGCAACAGCAATTAAGTACCTATCGCAAGCAAAGAAAATTTATTTTTGCTAAAAAAAATTTTTATAAAAGAAGCAATTTATACTTAAAAATCTTTTGTTTCATCAGAAATGAGATCAAATTAAAAATAGGTCAAGTTAAATATGTTGGTAAATAAAGACATTTAAAAACGATACGAGACAAAAGTTCAGTTTGCTCTGTTCCTAGTTATAACATTATTTGTAAAATGGCTATGCTCTATGCTCTGCTATATCAACAAATCTAGTTATAATAAATGATTATGGTATTAAGTCATTTCGAAAAGATTACGCTTCAATGGATTTTTCCCTATGCCCCAGTTCATTAAAGATCAAAGTCGTAGGTCATTCAATCTAACCTCAAAGTAAATGTTATTTTTTTTGTGTATCAAATGACGCTTCCAGGCGACCAATCAAATGGCCGGATGCCCTGCTTTTGCTAGAGTAAACCCCGTTTTTACCCATGAAGTGAAAATTGTTAAAAGGTACGTAGAATTTTATTCATTTTATGTTGAAAACGGTGTGGGTTGGAGTTCCATGCTGTTTATTGTTAGAAAAGGGCTTAAAATTTCGTTTTTTTTAAAGAAATGTTTGGTTTTTTGATTTACAGGCTCTCACATGATCAATCGCATGAATTTTTACCTTGAGATTCTTTGTAACCTTACTTTCGTATTGATTTTTTAATGATATTATTTATTATCCGTCAATCAATCAAAAAAATAATGGATAATTAATTTTTGTTTATTAATTATCGGTTATTATATTGTTTATATTGTTTTCGTCTCCTTTTACGATTTTTAATATACATTAGTCCCCCACTACTCGACTTTCATTTGTTCTCCCCACCCACTTGATTTATTTCCTTTGATGATTTTTTTATTACTTTAATGAACAAAGTCCCAGGGGGCATAAATATGTCAATTTGTATACTACGATTAATCATTTTTTATAAATATGAATTTAATGAATGCATAGGTCTATATCGTAAATATGTATATTTATATTTAATATCGGAGAACCTTGAGAATGATGGACTAGTCCATTTTTAGCTTAGTGGAGGGGAAGGGTGATGAAGAAGAAGCAGAAGAAAAAGGCGCATCGTAAAAGATGGCGGTAGAGTGATATCCTTATTTGTGGTTGCAAATTTGCAAAATTGTTTATAAACAAATAAAAGTTACAATTAATTTTAATTTAAATACCTCAAATTTGTTCAGGGGATTTGTTTTTATTAAACGTAA
Organism: Rhamnusium bicolor; assembly: GCA_029963845.1. Classification (NCBI taxonomy): domain Eukaryota; kingdom Metazoa; phylum Arthropoda; class Insecta; order Coleoptera; family Cerambycidae; genus Rhamnusium; species Rhamnusium bicolor. The sequence continues at coordinate 96,196 of JANEYF010004999.1, read as the reverse complement.
GTCCTTTTTCTACCTGAAACGCTGGGAAATGGGTGAATTTTGTCAGTTTTATTTAGGTTATGTTTGAATTTTAAGTTTTCATTCATTTGTTTCAGGTTTAAACAAAAAAATCGACTGTCTTCAAAGGGATACGGTGACTTGATAGAAGAAATTAGTGATATATATAATTTTCGGTTCGGTGGCTAATCTTTCGTTGAATTTGTGTGTGAAAAACAAAAACAATGTCTTTCAACCCCTTTGTGAAATAATGCTGTTGTCAATTTTATACTTTTTCGATGTGTACAACGATAAAATGGCTTTATTCGAGTTCGGATAAGTAATAATGAGGTGTTATACTAATAAACAATGTTTATAAATTAGAAATTACTTTTAAACTAATAAATTATGATCTAGTATAAAGTTTCAACATTCCAAGGTGTTTGTCATAGAAAGATGTACTTAAGTAAAACTGTGCTTTAATTTGGAAATTTAAGTGTTGTGAAAAAATGTCTCAAACTCCTCACAAATCAGTGCAAAAAATGTGTAAATCGCCGAAAAATTCATCCTACCAAACCATCAAGCAGGAAAAAATAGATTATGAAAATCTAAGCACCAACTGCACCGTAGTTGGGTCTAATAACTTGAATCTCGTAAAGAAACCGCAAATAGTCACCAGTATGTCTCCAGCCTATTCTAATCCAAGTCCCGGTTATCCTCCTTCTCCCTACTCGTCACCGGCAAGTTTAAAATCACCTTCTCCATCTTTAAAGCCTCCTACCCCACAGCCCAATTTTCCTGTTATGCAGATTATACATAATAACTTGCTGGCAAGGCCAATTCAGACATCACAACCTCAGAATATTATCAAATTGAAGCCTCATCTTAACATACTACCGAAACCATCAGCTAGTCCTCAGCCGTCCCCTAAACCCAGTGTTAGGTGAGTTCTATTCAATTTCAAATTATAGTTTTCTAAACTGATTGTAAAGCTCCAACTGTAACATTGTCTCGGTAATGCATGCATGTTGTTTATCGGTGAACGATGTAATCACGCCCATACGACCAATACTTCTACTAAACTGTTTAAAGTGTGACACTGGCAGCTTTACAGTCTGTTGTTTTGTTATAACTGACATCCATTGGAGGAAATTGAAGAGACTAGAATAATTATCGATTTGCTGTTATAGGTGTTCTATATTTTCGCCCCTAGACCTAGTTATTTATGTAACTAGTGTAAAAAATGTATATTTGTTGCACGGTGCGACTTTGTCTTGAACCGCAATCATGCTAAGTGCAACAATATACTTTTTGCACATGTTGCACACATTTTTTCTACTATCGAATTAAATAGATTTTTTTTTTAATTATCAAACAGTATATTACATTAACACTCTTTCTCACTATCAGAACTCAACATTTTTAACAGTTTTACAACAAAATAATCAGATTTCAAACTGACAACTGGAAATTAATTCCAAAAATTGTCACTGTCAAATGTCATCTATAAGTAACTATGAATAAAATTTCGTTAGTAACAATTGACTTGGACCGATTAAAATTATGTATTTAAATAATACCTACATATGTCTTTGTAATATCAAACAATAAATATTTGAGTAATATTTAATAGTATAGTTACCTACCGCGTTCATACGTATACATTTTTGCACGATCGTAGAAAAAAATACTTTTCGTGGTAAAAAATTTAATATAAAATAAACAGTCTTTCTTCATAATTGTTTACCATCCAAAAGTACTTTTTTGTCTAGGATAAAAAGTAGTCACCTAGCAACCACGACAAAAATTAATACCTTACTAAAAAACGCTTATCTTCTTGTCCAAATAACCGAGTCAAAAAACGTCACTTTTTAACACAATCCGTAAAAAAAAATATTGAAAATTTTCCAGAGGCAATATTTTTAATGATTATTTTGAATGTAAGCTGAGAGATAAGAAAAACTTAAAAACATGGCACTATGATGTAAAGTTACCATGTTACCTTATATTAATGCACCCACTAATATATTTACCACCTTATCCAGGTTGCTCCACGTTATACAGTGGCGGCAGACTAATTGGAAACGACAGCAAATAATAATTCAATCTTTATTCTGAAATTAATGTAAGAAAATTCAAATACTATTTCGATGTCACTCTTGTTAGAATGTATATTTTTTATTTTTGTATAAAATAAAAGGTGGACATTTTTTAAACAATTTATTTCTTAACTTACTTGAAAAAATTCCATTTTTAAGTAGGAAACTAATTGGAAACGTAATATTAATATTATAAATTTTCTAACAAATAAATTTTCTCTAAATCTAATGATTAATACTTTGTTGGATACCCTTTAGCTTCAATGACTTTCAAAGATCTTCTAGGAATAGACTTTACTAAACATTTACATATCTCTATTGGAAATGTCTGCCGTCAAATAATTCGTCAAAATTTTTAAAACCTTTTGTCCCTACTTAATTTTTAACTTGCATCCAGAAATTTTCTATGTGGTTAAGGTCTGAGCTACAAGAAAGCCACTGTAAAATTTCTATATGATTGTCTTGAAGCCAGACAGTTACTCTTCGTTCATTGTCATGCTGGATTTTCCAAAGTACCGATAAATTTTCTTCTGCATAGGGTTGCATGACGTTTTCCAGTTTATTGAAGTATTCATACTGATCCATGGTACCATTTATTCTGTAAAGTGGGCCAACACTATTCCAAGAGTAGCAGCCACATATCATGATAGAACCACCTCCAAATTATTCAGTTTTTATCGTAAAGCGAGTGTCACACTTTATATTTCGTGGGCGCCAAATGAAACGTTTTCCGTCAGAACAATAACATCTAACAATAGTAACAGTGGAATAGTATTTGTATTTTTTTTTATTAATTTTAGAATAAAAAAATATTGAATTATTATTTGCTATTGTATGCAATATATTCCTATAGTGCTTGGTAATTACATAAATGTAGAATTAATTTTGAAAAAAAATTAGTGAAATTATTTGCTTGTATTTTGTTTAGAACTATTAATATGGTCATACAAGAACAAGTTCAAAAACATTCAATAATACCTGTACCGAGACCTGGTCGATTAGCAAACAGTTATTCAATTTAAAATGTCAGATGTTTTTGCTGGATCTTTTAAATTAAATCTTAGAAAATCACCAAAAAAATATAAATTCAGAAATGTCGCATGTTTTTATCAGTTAATCTGGTTAGGTATACGAATGTTTGACTGAAGCCGATTATGTTTTATAGATTTTTTTTTCTTCTGGAGTAAAGGAATATAAAACAAATTTCAAAACTTTACTTTACCAAATTTTTAAATTTATGACAATAAAATTAATATTTTTGTTCTCTTATAATATAGGGTGTCTTAAAAGTAACGTCCATCCTTTTGGCGATAAGTCCAACAAATACAAATAACGAAGTTATATGGTGATAAAATGACCAATTGACATTCGCAGGTCGTTACTCTTCAGACACCCTCTGTGTTTTTATATTGGAAAAGTTAGTTTGTCATAGTAAAACCCTGGTAAACCCTTTTATCTTTTAGTCTAATCTAGTAACATTTGTAAATCTATTTTTAGAATAGTTAGGATTTTAAGTGGATGAACTAAAGAATATAGAGCCCTTTTTAAATCTGGATTATACCAATATAGCTTGGTTAAAACTAAATGGGAAAAAATATTTTTGGTTGTTAGTAATATTAGTCTGTTTTTAAATTTTATGCAGAAAAAATTGTTTAATTGATTGTTACTACTTCCATGAGGCACGGTGCGGTAGTTTAAATCATAAAATAGTTAATGAATGTCATTTTGACATATTGATGCCTCATTTGCATCATGTATACAGTGTGTCCCGTTTCAACCGTTTCATTAGCTAACACCAAGGCCAATGTGTATAAAGTTAGCTAAACACCTTTAACTAATCAAATATTTAACCGCTCATAATTTGTTGCTAAAAAGTTGCTAATTGGTTGTAGTAATACTGAATTTGTTGCTCTTTATTTAAAGAAAAAACGGAGTGTTTCGCTAACTTCATATGAAGTTAGCGAAACACCTTCATGAAAAATGAATTTAAATTATCGGAAGTTATCTTAAATTATTCATTTTTTTTTTGTGGCTAATTAGTTGTAGTAACTGCAATGTTGAAATTATTTATTTTTTTTAAAAATAAGCGATGTTTCGCTAAGGTCATGTGAAGTTCACAAAACACCAACACACAAAATCAGGGTTGCGACGATTTAAATCAATTTGATTTAAATCGTGATTTAAATCATGATTTAAATCAACTGATTTTTTAAATTTAAATCATGATTTAAATCAAATTATGTAAAGTCAGTAAATCTAACTTCAGAAAATTCAAATAAAAAGTATATTTTATTTAAAAGCTAGATACAAATTAAACTGAAAAACAAAATTCAAATAAAAAGAAGAAAATAACAGTTAGGTTACACATATAAAACAAAACTTACCTTCTTAAATGTACATTATAAATTAGGTGCCTACTTCAAAGCAGAAAAAAAGTAAACAAATTAAACAGAACCAACTCTAAAAAGAAAATAAAACATGATTTACTCCAAAACAAAAATTTTAAATTAGGTTAATTATTGTAAAGTTTGTACAAAAAAACTGATTTAGCTGCTTTTTCGGTCCCTAAACGTCCAAGATCCCCTTAAATAAAATAAACAATTATTTAGATTTAAATCAACTTCCTACACTTTTCATGATAGCCTTTTAATCTTTGAACAAGTCCTTGCATTTCTTTTTTTACAATTTATACACACCGCTTACTGGTTTTTCCTTTTTCTGTTTTTTTTTTTTTAAAAATAATCCCAAATTTCGTCTTCCTTCCGCTCATTTTTATTTTACACTTCAGTCGCGCGTCGCCTCGGCATCTCTGAAATTAATGAATCTGACCACCAAGTTTGTCAGAACAGGAAAATGCTGATTTTTTTGTTGTTTGTATGAAAATATAGACCATATGGAGAATTTTTCCAGTGACGTGAATAATTTATATGTGCAAATTGGTAGTTAGAGAATACAAAAAAAATAGTGTATGGAAAAATCGTATTTGTTTTCAAAAAATTAGACTAGAAAAAATCAAAAAAAACCTGATTTTTTTGATTTTTTTAAATAAAAATCATTGATTTTTGATTTTTTTTAAAAAATCATGGTTTTTTCCAACCCTGCACAAAATGATAATAAATAACTGGGAGACAACTTAACGTACTTAGTTTTTTTGTTGCTAATTGGTTGTGACAATATCGCTATTGTACTGGTTGTTGTTAAGAAATGAGAGACTCAAAGTTTATACAAGAATACGAGTTAAAAGACGATAATTTTGCGAACGATTGGAATATTTTCTTCTCGACAAAGTCTGGAAAGCAACAACTAATTCGTACGGGACGCACAACAAATCCACATGACGATTTCGAGTCCAGAATCCATGAACCAATCCTTTTATGGGGGGTGTTTTGCTAGAAATATTTAAAAAATTTACACTTATCGGGATATTTGGCATATTTCGGTAGCAACAAATTTCGCAATGTTACAACAAATTCCAATGACGATTCCGAGTCCGAAAATCATGAACCAACCCTTGCATGGGGGGTGTTTTGCTAGAAATATTAACATAAATGATACTTATCGGCACTGGCGGTTCTTCTATAGGGTCATTTGGTCAATGACCTCCCACATACAAATAAAAAAAATAGAGCTATTCATTTTCTGAAGTTTAAAAATATATAATATATATATTTTTAATATTCTTAAAAATATATATATTATATATTTTTAAAATTCAGAAAATGAATAGCTCTAATTTTTTATTTGTATGTGGGAGGTCATTGACTAAATGACCCTATAGAAGAACCGCCAGTGCTTATCGGGATATTTGGCATATTTCCTTAGCAGCAAATTCTGTAGTGCTACAACTAATTCGTATGAGCCTCACAACAAATTCCTATGACGATTCCGAGTCCGAAAATCATGAACCAACCCTTGTATGGGGGGTGGGGGGTGTTTTGCTAGAAATATTAACATAAATGATACTTATCGAGATATTTGGCATATTTCCTTAGCAACAAATTCTGCAATGCTGTAACTAATTCGTACGAGCCACAACAAATTCGCATGACGAATCCGAGTACAAAAACCATCAACAACCTCAAAAACATTGAGTATTTTGCTAAGATTATTGGAAAAAAAACTAAAGCGAATATTTGGCATATTTCAATAACATCAAATTTACTAATGCTACAACCAATTTGTACAAGCCGCACAACAAATCCCCATGACGATTCCGAGTCCGAAAATCATGAACCAACCCTTGTATTTTTGATATTTGATAATTTATTTGGATAATTTTCTACAATTATTAAAGTGGATAGTTTTTCTAAAATTAATAAAATGGTACAGTATTTTTTGTGGCACCTAGGCCCCTAGGGCGCCTGTATGTGCCTCTAGTTTTACAGTTTTTATATGTAATTACAATTTTCTACACTTAAAATATTGTAAGTTAAAGTATATAATTAAAAGTTAAAGTATATAATTAAGAATCACGATCACAATTTTAACAAATACATCACAATATATAAACACATAAATACATATACATACACACATATACACATAGACACATACACGAAATGATGTTCATTACACAATAGAAACAATTTATGCTAAGGGGTTGTAAAATTGTAATGATATATAATTTCTATTCACATGCTATCTATATATTTTATAAAATCAGCATAGTTCACAGTGATATATGTTTTAATGCTTGTGATAATTTTTTTAATGTTTTTTTATACATTTGATTTGCGTTGGTAGTAAGTTGTAGAACTTAGGAGCCTAATAATTAATAAATCTCTTATTTATGTTTTTGTTACTTGTCGGGATTTGTACGTTTAATTTTTCTAGTGTATTTTTTTATAAAGACCACCCCAGACTAAAATTCCATATCTTAGTAACGACTCAACTAGCGCCTTATATATATTCTGCAGTAGCTTTTTTTGTTAAAATTTCTCTTACTAAATAGAATTTATATATAAGTGCTCTAAGTTTCTTAGTTATGTAGGTTACTTGTTCGTCCCATTTCAAATTTTTATCTATAATTATGCCTAAGTATTTAATGGAGTTGGTTTCTGTGATCTCATCTTTTAGATTGTCAATTTTAATGGTGTTGAAATTTGGACGGTTCGCTGCTGTGATTGAGAAGGTTATGTACTTAGTCTTTGTAATATTAAGTGATTATTTAAGTGTATCAAGACAGCTCTTGACTCTCTTGACTTCTTTTTGCACTGTTTCTTTAGTTTCTTGCCATGTTGTTCCGTGGAATATAAGTACAGTATCGTCTGCATACGATATAATTTTACCTTTTATATTAAGATTCGTTAATGCGTTTATACATATGTTAAATAAAATTGGACCGAGTACTGTACCTTGCGGTACTCCGATGCTTATGAGTTTAGGGTCGCTTATTGTATTTCTGATCTTAACATATTGTAGTCTTCCTGATATATATGATTTGAAAACATCTAACACAGTGCCTCTTACTCCATATTTGCTTAGTATGTCAAGCAGCACGTCATGTGAGATCGAGCCTTGGCTAGGTCTAAGAAAACCGCAATACATTTATGGTTATTGTTTAGATTATCAGTGATTATTTTTGTCAACTCATACATTGCATCATTTGTACTTATACCTTCTGTAAACCCGAATTGTTTAGATGATAGTATGTTGTTAGTATTGCAAAAATGTATGAGTCGTTCCTTTAAGGCTTTCTCAAATATTTTGGCTAGGTTGTTTATTAAGCTGATAGGTCTAAAATTATTAATTTTGTGTTTGTATGGGGGGGGGTATTTTTCTAGACATTGTAAACCTATGTTTATATACAATTATACTTTTGTAGTTTTTTAGTGCGCAATTTTTTAACAACTACTGCTACAAAATCATTAATCATTAATGAATCTCTTATTCTTGTATAAACTTTGCTAGTCTCTCATTTCTTAAGAACGACCAGGACAATAACGATATTGTCACAACTAATTAGCAACAAAAAAACTAAGTATGTTAAGTTGTCTCCCGGTTATTTATAATCATTTTGTGTTGGTGTTTTGCTAACTTCATATGAACTTAGCGAAACATCGCTTATTTTTAAAAAATAAATAATTTCAACGTTGCAGTTACTACAACTAATTAGCAACAAAAAAAATGAATAATTTATGCTAACTCCCAATAATTTAAATTCATGTGAAGTTAGTGAAACACCCCCTTTTTTTTAAATAAAGAGTAACAAATTCAGTATTACTACAACCAATTAGCAACAAGTTATGAGTCTGTTAAATATTCGATTAGTTAAAAGTGTTTCGTTAACTTTATGTTGTTCCGAGGTTATCACCTTCATATTTTCCATTATTAACAAAAAATCTTTATTCAAAAGCAACTAGAATGATTAAAAAAAATAAAAACTGTTACAGCAAGAGCAATAACAGAACGAGTTTTAGTAAAACTATATAAATAACGGTGAAAAGTAAGATTTGTTTTTCTGATAAATTACTGTCAACCAACATCAAGAGTATATACCAAAAAGACAAATACAGTGGATGTTCGTAGGCCATCTCCTCTTTGGAATGTGGCGCCTTCTGAAGCAAACATCGCTGGAACAACAGTGTCTGAAAAATCATCTTTTATTAAATAACTTCCATGAAAGCCCACATTGTCTATCAATAAACTATTATTTTAAGAAAATATCGAATGGTAAAGCAAACAAAAAAATGTAGGCTTAAAAATATTGCACAAGCTAAAAAAGACCATAATTTAAAAATGTTCTGATCCTAAACTTTTGTAATTTGTTCAATGCTTTCGTCTAACTCTCTAGGAGCGCATAGATTAAATATACATACATAGATCTTCCATCCCATGTTAAAATTTGTTTAGAATTTTATTAGTTTAGAAACTGTAAATATGTTATAATAGACCATTTGTATGTATTTGCTAACGTAAATAGGCCCTGTTCATATTGATTTAAAAATTTCTGATCCAGGGATTTGGAGTGATAAATATGTACATAAGGATGGACTATATATGTATATTTAATCTATGAGGAGCGTCTTCTTTGTGTAGGTTTTGATGTAGAAATTGTTCTTATCCTTTAATTGAGAACGACGCACAGTGGGGCCAAATCCACAAAACTCGTTATTAATTACTTTTTACAATATTTGACAGAAAACAATGTCATAAATATTATATTCATTATTTTTTACGGTTCGGTTAAAACCATATTGTCCAAGTATCGATGTCGGTCGGTCCATCTGTCCGTAGTGTTTCTCTCTCTATTACTAAACCAACTTAGTTCAAACTTAAATATATGTAATATTAACTATATATGGTGGCTAGCTGTCCATTTTTTCTTAAATTCCGACGTAAATCGTGAAAGTATGCGAAAGTATACTCACAATTATGAAAAAAACATACGTTCGAGTTATTATTATTATTTTTTTAAGCTGCACGAGGTAGCAGTTAATTTCTACAGGTTGATTAGTAAACATTTTAAGAAGTGTGTAAAAAAAATAGCGATAATAGATCAGGGCCGGAAGTGTACCATAAATCCATGAGAAAATAAGCTTTTCACAAAAACACAATATTGTCGTATGGTTTTAATTAATGCATATATTTATCATTATTACAGTACCATATTAATAAAAAAATATATACCACTGGGTTCACTGGGATCCATTATAAGGTACAATTAAGTAATTCACGGCAGAATAAAATTCTTGTTGCAAAAAACAGAATAACAACACACAGTCTCGTTTACGGATGCAACACGACTGAAGTGTACTAACCAATAAGTGACTTCCTCCTCACCTCGGCTACAAATCGTGATCGTGAATGCAATTTTATATGCTCTGTCTATCACTATATTAGTATGCACAAACGAAATTAAGAACAACTTTAAATTTTGATTTTTTAGCATGTTTTCTTTCCTTGGCCCCACTGTGCGACGTTTAAAAAAAAAATCATTCGGTTACTGCCAACCCTCAAAAAACACCCTGTATATTACAAGTTTATAATAAAAATATACAAAATAGATAGTATTAGTAAATGAACTAAATCACCGGTCAAATTACTGAAGAAATTAAAAAGGTGTGATTCCAAATATTTAACAAATAATTTGAAAGCTAAATATCTCAAAAATGAGGACCTTTTTTTAAAACTTCAACAAAAGCACCTTTTTTGTGTATTTTCTAACTTAGAAATTAATTTTTATACATTTTTGATAAGAATTGAAGAAAATTTTAAGAAAATGGCTATTACCATCCTCCAGAAAACACCTTATATATTAATTTCACATTAAAACAGTTATATACAAAACATGTATTTTATTTAGTTCTTTAGACAGAATATGAATTTTGTATCTTAGAACAATGCAAATTTATCAATAAATAAGCATCGTCCGTTTTGAGGGGCTATGAACAAATTTTTGAACTTGTGTCTATAATGTGAACTTTTTTTCATGAAATACCAGGTAAAATTTTCCCTGACATAATGAATCACCTTGTATACGGTTTTCTAATCAGTTAGTAAGGGAGCTCAACAATTCAACAAATATATTTTAAGTGTAGTTTAGGACAAAAAATGTATCCACTGATTCTAATTTTCATCTCCCAAAACCACAATCGGTAATATTGATCTGTCAAAAATCAGTCAGATTTCCACAGGGTTGCTATTTAAGTGATTATCGTTTTTTAATTAACCTGTTGACCAGCAAATAGATATTCAAAATTGTTTTAGCCTTAGGAGATACGGGAAATTTGATATGAATTCATTTTCCATTACATATGGTTTGGTTTATGAATTAGTAACGAAGTAAAAGTGGATTCTTTATGTATTATTTACATAAAAAAAATCTTAAATTTTATTCAGTTATTTGAAGTAATAATATTTATATAGAGAAGGTATGTTGGCACAAGACCAAAAACCCAAACTTACTCATCCCAGTTTGCCTAAGCAGAAAGTGTGGAATTTATAGCTTCATTCAGGAAATCCTGGAAATTGGGGCAGGTGTCTCTGGACACATTTAGCATTTTGTGCTAGATAATTTCAACCACTCAAGTTTTGTTAAATAGCAGCAGATCTTTTGTTTCATTTTTTTCTCATGTTAAAGTAAACTGATTAAAAAACAGATTTCTGGTACAGGGTGTTTAAGAAAACGTGTGCCATCACTTACGTGGAGATTTCACACCCAAAAATAAGACAAATAGTTCCTATTATCATGGGTAGGGAAACGATTTGTTTCTGAGATGCAGTGTAAAAATTTTCTTATTTTTTCAGTTTTTTCCAAATATCTCCGTAACGACTTCAGTAATTTGAATGATATTTAGATTGTGAAAAGTAGTAAAAATACATATTTTAGTGAGAATAGTTTCATAAGGGGTGTGTGTGTGGGCTTGTAATTTAATAATTTTGTTAAAGAAATATGTACGCCAATGACTTACTTTTTGATTGCACAGTTATGTAGATAGGTAAATGTCTAAAAAAAGTTACCTCTAGATATGTGGATTTTGGCTTTGCCTACGAGATAATCGCAATTTTGTTATGTAAGGTACTTAATATCATACTCAACGAACCCAAAATCGAAAAGATATCAAGAGGTAACTTTTTTTAGGCATTCATCTGTCTACATAACTGTGTAATCAAAAGGTAGAAAAGTCAGTGGCGTACAGATTGTTTTAACAAAATTATTAAACTGCAAGCCCCTGATTAAGCTATCCGGACCCATGTTGATAGGAACCATTTATTTTATTTTTGGGTGAAGAATCTGCTCGCGATGGCACATGTTTTTTAAAACACCCTGTACCGTGTATATACCGGGCGAAAACCTTAACCGGGCCGTTAAATTTTCTGGTATTCTACAAAATGAATATGATATACAGTGTGTACAATTTTTCACTGTATTTCTGGGCCAATTAGTTTCACATTTGGGTGTCATGCACGTATACTGACATCTGCTGCACATATACGATCTTGAATGTTATCATTAAACCTCCCGTAGCAATTTTTGTTGAAATTTTTTATAAATAGGTAAAATAAGATACACTAAAACAAACTGGCAATTTTTTTTTTAGAAAAACCTGTCCATTTTTAGTATATTCTTAAAATTTTTTTACAAATCGGAATATATATTTATTGTTCAAGATAAGTTCTTGCATTTTTTGTTAAGTTCACCCGACTTACGTAATTTTCAAAAAAAAAAAAAAACCCCGAGTATAGTTAGGGGAGCAAACTTCTAATTTCCAATTTTTGTATTATTCTTTGATTTTGATGATTTTATTTTTTATTACTATGGAAATCAAGTGAGTAAACCAGTAACTGCGAAGTTTTCATTGTGCATTTCATGTGTCATTGGCTTAAAATTCTGTAAATCTGTTGCTTTATTGGTTTATAAGATGAACATTGAAATAACCCTTTTATGTTTTTTTCAGTCCCCAAATTGTGATACCAACAAACCATCAACAAACAGCAACCATAATGCCAACCGCTCAACCATTGCTCCTAAACCAGATGCCCATGCTGGCGACACCTGGAGTACAGTTTATCTTACGCCCTCAGGCAGCTACCAAACTTCAACCTCACATGCAGACAGCAACGGCTACACCGCAAGGCTTAATTTTGCAACCGAGTGGGCAGCAGCTCTTGCAAATCCAACCTCCAAGGTCTCAGCCCATGGTGAGGGTTTTAACAAATGGCATGCAGTTGGCTCCTTCCACAACAACATTTGTCACACAGGTGAGTCTGAAAAGAGAGAGATAGAGTTTTTTTTTTTTTTTTTTTTTTTTGAAAAAATGGTTATTTTTTCTGTTCGCAAAATATTTCATATTACTTTTTCTTTCAAAGGTGGGTAGCCAACAACCAATCAACGCAACACATATCGCACAACAACAAACGATCGTTAACAACACTCACCACCATCATCAGCAACAGATTTTACAACATCATGTGAAGAAAAAACCGAAACACAAAGTGAAGAAAAAACTAGATCTCGCGAATATAATGAAGCTTTCGGGAATTGGAGATGAAGATGACATCCAGTTTGAAAGTGACACCTCTCAAAGTGAGAGTGAACACAATTCAGTGCCTACAACGCCACAGCCACAACCGCAGCAAATTGTACAAAGCAATGCAATGCAAGCGCAGTCGAATTACGTGCATGCAGATGCCAAAAAGAATATCCAGAATATACAGATATCGGCTATGGCACAACCCACAATCAGCGCAGCAACTCCTGTGGTACAGGTTAGTAGAACATTTTTTTATCTATATATCTGTTTCTTATACATGATTAATTTTAGGTTCTTAACCAAAATTTCCAAAGTGGAATGATCTCGAATAGCACATCTCAAGCAGCTACAGCGCAAGCTGGTATACCCTTTAACTCGTTTATAACCCCTAATTTTACAATAAACAATGGCCTCATGCTTCAGAGAAGTGGGGGTTTCAAGCTAACTATGGGTGAGGATGGGCGGCTCGTTCTGCAGCACGATCCCACGCTGAATCAAGATATCCAGTCCCAAATAATCCTACAAAGTCTGTTGGGACTAAACGGGGATTGGTCATACAACCGTCAATGGACCAGCAAACAGTACAACAAACCGTTCAGACTATCCAACAACAATCTGTACAAACTATACAGCAACAAACAGTACAATCTCAAACGATACAAACTGTACAGCAACAGACTGTGCAACCGCAAGCGGTGCAACACACAATACAATCATTACAGCCTCAAATACAACAACAAACTGTTCAACAAACCATACAACATCAGACTGTTAACGCTCTCCAGCAGCCAATGCAAATCGTACAACCACAGCCAATACACAGTATACACTCACAAGTTCAGCCAATACAACATATATCACAGTCGCAGGTGCATAGCTTACAATCTCAAATTCAGGGGCAGATACAGAGTTTGTTGCAACAACAGAACCATGCAGTGCAAACCCAAACTGTACATTCACATGTGCAGCCGCAGAATGTGCATTCGCAGGCCATACAGAGCGTACAAAATATGCAGAATGTTCAGAGTATACAACAGAATGTACAAGGGGTACAGCAAAGTGTGCAGCAGAATCTACAAAGTGTGCAGCAGAATCTACAAAGTGTGCAACAGAACGTACAAAGTATGCAACAGAATGTACAAAGTGTGCAGCAGAATGTACAGAGCGTCCAAAATGTACAACATGTACATCCACAACCGATAGAATCACCAGTACATTCGGTGCAGAGCGTTCAAGGGTTTAACACTCACCAGGCGCATACACAGACACAACCGGTTTTAAAGGTACAACCATTTCAGAAATCTCAACCGCCCGTACAAACGGTGCAACCTATTCAACACCACAGTATTAATCATCAGCAACAACAAGCACAACAACAGCAACAGCAAAATATTAACGAGAATCAACAAAACCAAAACAACCCCCCCGCCAACTTCATATGTGGTGAATCTAACGCCCGATCAGCTGGAACAGTTGAAAAGAAATGGGCAGCTAACTGTGAATGGTCAGACTATATTCATGCAGCGTCCCAACAAGGAGCAAAGTGAAAAGAAAATGTCGCCGAAGTGCAAGCCGGTCAAGAAGATGAGTAAAATTCAAAGCATAAAAAATTTTTTTGCCAGACAGTAACGATTCCATGAAAACAAGCAACCACTCTGAACAAATGAAGGAGAACGCAAATAAATCTGTAGTTAGTGCCTTAAATGCACCTCCAAAACATATTCTACCTCAAAATCATGTTCATCCTCAACCAATTCAAAGCAAGCCCATTCAGCCACAAGCCATGGTTCAGCCTGTTCAGTCGCTGGTACAGCCACAAGCATTGGTACAACCACAAGCAATGGTACAGCCACAAGCAATGGTACAGCCACAAGCAATGGTACAACCGTCTATCCAGATTCAACCGAAAGTGGCAGTAGAACGTCCGAAACCTATGCCTATATCCCCACAGACTCCCAAGCAGCAAAAAGTTGCACCAACAGTAATCGCACCCCAATCACAAGATTCCAACGGTAGCAATACAAACCAAGATGTAGATAAGCTTTTAGGTCAAATTTTAGAAGAATCGAGCAGTATAAATAACGTAGTTAATAGTAGTAACGTAGCGTCTACCCCTCCCCCTCAGTCCCAGCAAAGAATCACAACCATTCAGCTGACACCTCAAAAACAGCAGCACCTGAAGAGTATTCAACTCCAGATACAAACGTTATCTGCGAGGATGTCTCAGGGCGACACTGCGGAAATGCAAAATGCCTTGAAATTGTTGTTTGCCGAGCAGCAGAAAATTTTAGCTTCGGGAAAACTCCTGCCACCCGACAAGGTTTATTACCACAATAATCAGCTTACCATTGTAAATCCGTCCAGTTTGAATATACCGTCGCCGGTGCAAGTTAAGAGCGAGCCGCCGCCCAGTCCCAGTTCAGTGCCAGTTTTAAGCAATAGTCAGAGTGCTGTTAGGAGTACCAGTGTAGAAACCCAGTCTACTAGCAGCCAGGTAAATTAATTTTTTTCCCTTTTTAAGTCATTAATTGGCGATATTAACAGCGATGGAACACATAAATCGTGTGTTTTGTGATACGAACGAAATTTTTATTATATTACCATTTCGACAGCTGTCCAACATGATATTTAGCCGTTACATTTCTTGTGCTGCTTTTAAACCAAAATAAAAATCAGGCTCATTAGTTAGAATACCCCAAATGTTTTACTCTGGTAGTAAAAATCAGGCTCATTAGAAGTTACCTAAATAAAATATTCTGTTATAAAAATGTAGTTCAAGTAATCTAATTGCTCAGTGCGACAATATTGCTTTTAAACCAATAAACACTTTAGTACACTGAAAAACCGACAAAAACGTTTCAAAAATTTTTTTTTAAGGTACAACCACATGGGACCATCACAGCATGATAGCCTAGGCCCTTGGCCATCTAAAATGGCCAATTACAACATTTTTTGGGAGGTCCAACTTTTTTTATTATGAAAAATGTCATAAATCTGTCAAAATTAATTTTTCGTACTTTTTTCACACATCCCTCACGATATCTCCGGAACCAATTGAGATAAATCAAGTTTTTTTTTTTTTTTTTTTCGATAAAGGAAACGTGAGCGGAGGTGACTGAATTAATTTAGTCTTTATGGAAAACCTAGTTTTTTTATAAAATTAGGTAATACTTTAACATTTATTTTTCTTGCAGTATTTTTTTTCAGTAAGCGAAAAACTTTTTTGTTTTAAGGAATTTTGCCACAGTGTATGCATTTGGAATAAAACTAACACATCAAGGAAGTTTTTAAAAAAAAACACAATAGTCTACGACTTATACGTTTCAAGTTATTGTTATTTGAAATTAAGTTTCTACGGACAGGATATTTCATGAAGCTTCGCTCCCCGGTTCTACTGTGCTTTAATCAGTGTGCTATGCGTGTTGTGGGTGCATAACTATAAAGTATTATTTTTGACATATCTTTAATATAAATTTTATTTTCATCAACACTTAGAGAGGTTTTACTTATCATTATTTAGATCGCACATTATTTAAAATCCATTATATTTGTACATTAAAACTTAAAATTGAATTAAAAAAAAATACGAAATAATTATTTATTTTAAAATACAAATTTAAAACTTGTTATAAAAATATTTTAAAAATCCTCAACGTTGGAATTTAAAAATTTCTGGACAGTTCCTTGGCATTTCAAACCTTGAGCAAAACAGGTACATCTGTTGTTGTTACAGACCCTGTCGGAACATTTTATTGACAAACTTTGCCTTACAATATCGGGCACAGGTTCTTGACTAGAAAAAGTTACCTTCCAAACATTTTCTTCAAATGTCCAACCGTATCGAGTTGGATCTTCCAACTGCATGTATTGTATATGGCTATTGTACCAAATTTTTAATTGATACAGACACCTAAAAAGAAAATAATTACATGTAGGTTTTTGTGTTTTTAATAGGTATGGGCGATCTAGAAAAATAATTATTACCTTTTTAAATGTTGTCTAAAAGCATGGTCAGTAGGAGGCAGCTCAGAAGCTGGCCGATTTGTACTTGTTGTTAAGTTCCATCGCAGTTCATTTAGGGATTTTATATTTTTGTTTTTATTCTTATATAAATAAAGCGTATATTTTACCCCTAATTTCATCGCTTTATCCTCTGACATCTTTTAAATTATTTAAATTTTTATATAAAACATCGAATGCCGTTTTCTTCCCTATTTTATACATGGCATTAGTTGTGTCACAACCGGTTAGGCAATGAATCGTTAATAATTTCTTGCAAATTTCCTCTCCTAAATTTGCCACAATATTGTTAATTGACAAAAAATGTATATTCTTACTATGTCCTAATTGTATAAATATATTCCTTTGGGACATATCTGGTGTTTCACAGTAATAATGTAAAAGTAAAATCAGGACATCAGTATCAACAGATTTTACCAGAATTGTATTACCTGATTTTAATTCTGATAACACAAAATAAACATTCCATTGTTAAGCACTAAGTAATATGTAAAAACTCAATAAAAATAATACTCATTCACATTCACATTACACAAAGAAAAGTTTGTTTGTAACTGGCAATATATGTATAATATAAGATTACTTGTATTGAATAGTCTACACTCTACACACTTGAGTGGCGCCGCGGTGAAGCGCATCTAGGATCGAAAAACTCGTAACTTTAAATAACAAAATCTCGAAAACTATAAGTCGTAGAGAACTGACTTTTTTTTTAAACTTCCTTGAAGTGTAGGCTTTATTTCATACACATATGGTATGACAAAATTCCTTAAAATAAAAAAAGTTTTTCGCTTACCGAAAAAATGCAGCAAGGAAAGTAAACGTTCCAGTTTTACCTAGTTTTACAAAAAAATTTAATTTTCTATAAACACGAAATTAAAGCAGTGACCTTCGCCCACATTTCCTTTATCAATTAAAAAAAAACACATAATTATCTCGATTGATTCCGGAGATATCATGAGGGATGTGTGAAAAAGTAAGAAAAATTAATTTTGACAAATTTATGACATTCTTCATAATAAAAAAAGTTTGACCTCCAAAAAAAATTTTGTAATTTGCCATTACAGATGGCCAAGGACCTAGGCTATCATGCTGTGAAGGTCCCCAAGTGGTTGTACCTTAAAAAAATTTTTTTCAAGAAGGAAGCTACTTTTTCCCTGTTTTACGGTGCACTACTTGTAGATATGTTAAACAATTTTAAGTAACGAGCAGATGTTAAACGTCGCCTCCTCCTTATACAGAGTGTTCCAAAAAACGTGCAGCAACTGAGATGCAGGGTATTAAAATAACCAAGCACAATGGGGATGTCCCACTATATTAAAAGTTAGAATTCTTTTTATTGTATATGATTCTACACCATTTTTGTAATCAGAATTCACGTGGTTGGATTTAAAAAAAAATTTAACTACAATTTTTTTTTTAATTTGGATTAATAAAATTGCTGCCAATTAATCAACTAATGAAATAATGCGCCCTGTGATAAGTGAAAAAATTACTTTCTATGTAATACATGCTTACTCCAAGTTTCTACGTAATACCTCCAAGCAGTGTTTGGATTTTTTAGGAAGTACAGTATTTTTTTTGTAACTTTTAACACCCTATGTCTCAGTAACGAAACTTTTTTTGTTATTTTTGAGTTCAAAATCTCCAGCTGAGCGTGGCTGCATTTTTAAAACTCTCTGTATTGTTTATTATACAGGGTGGGCCAGAATTTAATCAGTAAACTTAGAGAATCGATAGAATATGCCAGAATAATGTGAATTTGTCATATAAACTTATAGCTAAAAATGCTGAGTTTTGGGAAATAATTGAGACATCGTTATGATATTCAAAAGGTGCAAGTTACGTACACTTAGAACCGTAATTTCCATCCCTCCATTTGAAATTATATTATTGGAAAAATGACAAAGCCATGTAATTTTTTTAAACAATTAACAGCTGATTGATAAATAGGGGATGAATGATTTTGAAATGAGTTTAATTCAAAGTTGTTGCATCCTATCAAAAAATTATCAGAAAACTTTTTTGTGCATTAGTGATAGTAAATATCGAAAAAGAAAGAAAAACAGCTTAGGCTAGTGGCGTTTTGGGGGGGGGTATCTTCGACACCCCTAATAGTTACGCCTCTGGTTAGAATGGAGAAATGAAAAATATGGTGAGAAGTGTACTTATATATGCAACGTTCACCTTCCGGATGTCATAACGATATCTCAATTATTTTCGGAAAAATATGGGAAAATCAGAAAATAAATTACAACCTCAACACCCACTATCTCGATAACTAAGTATTTTTAACTATAGTTTATATGACAAATTCATATTATTTAATAATAATATTAATAGGTCTTTATTACGAAAGCATGTACAATACACACATCGCATAAGATGAAGTCTAGCTAAAGCTACTCCACTTAACCCTGCATAAAAGTATGTTAAATAAGATAAGTATTAATTATAACGAATATAAAATGTTAAAATTTATCATACAAATATATAGTAAGAGATCTATACGAGAAAGAAGTGAAATAAGTAAACATAAAAACATGCATAAATGAAATCTGTAAGAACTTAGAAATGTGCAGATGAATAGCAATGAAAAATAAAATAATGTAAGTGATAATGCAAAAAAATATATCAAATACTAAATACTAAAAATACATATTAAGTATATAAATGAAATATAAAAATATCTTTATATATATATAATTCTTCTGTCCGTGTGTATGTGACTGAACTCCTCCTAAACGGCTGGACCAATTTTGATGAAATTTTTTGTGTGTGTTCCAGTGGATTCGAGAATGGTTTAGATTCACAATTCAGTCCACTGGAAAATGTTTATTTAATTAATTTTTTTAATTGTTGTTGATCTTGGAATGTTTTACATTGGATCCGGCAGGACAACGTCTGTCGGGTCCGCTAGTATATATATAAAAATATAAAAACTGCGAAGAACCCACAGATGAGAAAGAAAATGAGCTTACTGAAGAGAAAGACAATATTTTTTTGTTTTTCTGTGAAAATTGTAAGACATTTTAAAACATCGTTTATATTATTATATACTACCTCAGAATTGTAAGAAAAAAGATCTCCGAAACAAGATTAGACGATAAGGTGGTAATGATAATTTATTTGTATGTCTCAAATTTAAATCGTGAATATTAATCCTAAATATTATTTTTTTACGAAGGTATAATGGTGAGGAGGTACTTAAAATATGGTGGGTGAATACCGACATATACTTATACACATTTTCTATTTGTAACCATTCTAGATCATTTATTTTTGAGGAAGAGTAATGGTATTTTCTAATACGATAGAGAAAATGTTAGAGGTATTTCAAAACCTTATGAGCCGTGAAATGTGCAAACGGCGGAGCTTATTCCGAGCTATAAGTATATTTTGAAAACATTTACTCAGCTATCTACCATCTGTATACAATGGAAGCTCGGGATGTTTTTAGGAAGAGGTGTAACTGAGCTGACGGCCGGAGTTATGCCTCTGTGCATATGAAGGTCGAAGCTCATAAGGTTTTGAAACACCTCTAACAACTGTTATGTATTTTTTGTAATCGATTTTTTGTTACTTTATCCAACAATAATATACGACATTACAATGTAATATAGGTAATACGAGATTCACAAAGTTTTTTCGCAATTTAAAGTTAATGATACTTATGTTGTTATATAATAATTTTAGTGCTACATATGCTTTTTTTTACTATTAAACTTACATGCTCCTCAAATCTTAGATTTTCATCGTAAGTTAGGCCTAGACTTTTTTACTCTATTTACGGCAGTTAGATTTTTGTTAGATATTTTTTGTTTTGTTTTTTTTTTTGCAAAATTATAATTATAGTTATAATTTTTTTTAGTGCAAAAACATTACTGCACATTTGTCAGTTTAATTTCAAATTGTTATTTTTAAAATACTACTTAATAGAAGCGAGGTCACTATTTATGTTTTCAGATGTATTTTACTTCCTCGCCCCTTAAAGTGAGGAAGGTATGTATTCGTAAAAAAAATTTTTGAAAGTTTTTATTGCATTTCTGGACGAATCTCGACGAATTATGATGATACACAAAATTTCAGGCAGAAAAAATTCTGTCTGTGTCTGTCTTTCTGTGTGGTTCGATAGCAGCTACAGTTTTTGAGATAAAGCTTTCAAATTTGGTACACACATTCTAGAGGTCAAGGAAGAGATTGAGTTCGTTGGAGCAAAATTGTTGACTTTTTTCAAACGTCAAAATGTGACTTTTTTGAAACGTCCAAAAATGTGACTTTTGAAACGTCAAAAATTACTTTTATTACAAACTCCACCACACAGTTTTCCTACGGTGAGGAAGTTCTGATCCCCAAATAATTAGCAACGGTTTTTTATATTATTTGGATCAAAAGACAATTGTGTATCATCGGCATAGCATGGCATAACACATGGAGTGTTCTGTATCCCGATTAAAATCTTGCCCACCCTGCACAAAAACATAAATTTCCAATTTTTTTTTCGTCAATTGAGAAATCTTTTTTCTTTGTATAATTTGCAATACTAATCGCCAGATGTCATTATATTAGCCAAGACAGTGAATAGTATTACTGGTTGCATAAACTAATATTAATTAAATTAATCAACTGTCAGATTTTTTCTCTTTCCCTTCTGTTCTTAATGTGTCTATCATTTACCCTTGTGAGCTTTAGATTTTTGTTTTTTTCAAAGAAGATCGCTCGAATTAGTCCTCAATGAGAATGTATTTAGAAGAAAAGGATACATTTCGTGGAACATTATTTTTCATCCAAATGTACAAATAATGAATTTCTGGCAGAGTAGAAGAGCCCATTTTCCATTAGTTTTCCCAGTAAACCATTTTAAATTATGTATGGAGCGATTTCACTTGCACAAACTAAAAGTAGCATAGGGATGAGGTGATGCACACGAAAGGAAAACCATGCAAGAGACAATAGTAAATGTGTCTGCTTATATATGACAGACACCATGACAAGTCACCCCTTATTTTTACAATGAACTGGTCGAAATGAATACGTTCCTGTTAATCTCTTATCTGTTGAAATCAATGTTATAATCTTTTATATTGTTTTTTTACTATGTCAACTTCCTTCTTTGTCATATCTTGCTTATTTATGTAATGAAATACTTTAATACTTCATTGAAAATTAGAATTTTTTTCTCACAAATAAAGCTGCGGAATTGTAAAATGTACTGTATCATTTATAAGTGAAATTGTCTTTAATAATCGTCACTACACTCCAATTACGATGTAAAACAAACAAACATTTGTTGGAAATGAAATTATATGTGTTAAATAAATTATCACATTAGTTTAATCAGTCGGCTGACTCATGGCAATTAAAGATAATAATAAATTGTACTTTTGCCAGTTCAAGATAAGAGCAATGTCACACTTAATAAATGTGTGATAACAATAAAAAAAATAGCACGCAACGCAAACAAATCTCCACATGGAACAATCAAAATTCGTTTGTAATTTAAAGTTAATTATAACATTCGCAAATTCGCTTATCAAAAGTTGCATCGAGAGATAGGAGATAGTATTATTATTTTAATGGAAATGATAAGATTGACTGTTATCTACACGTTTAAAATTATCACAACAACCTCTTCACTTGTAGAAGTTTTCGCAAAAATTTTAATAAAAAACACCTTATGTGCAGCAAAACGAAAATGTACTGTAATAATAATTGGTATTTTTATCACGACACATTTGATTACTATCTCTGCGATCAAAATGTAAATTGCACAATAATTGAGTTTTCCAGTACCTAACCTCACTTTTTTTCAGCCTATTACAACCCAAGCTCACACTGTGCCAAGGATATCAGTCTCGGTACCTTCTACTGAACATACTGCAACTCAAACGGTACATCACCATCCGCATCCTCTGCCGCACCCCCATCCCCATCCACACCAGCAGAGCAACCACCACCACAGCCACAGCAGTCACCAGACTCATCAGCATCAAATCCAAAACCATCAAATTTCAAATCACCCCATTCCTCATCCAGTACAGCATCACCAAAACCATGTGCAAGTGAGTCATCCGGCTCATTCGAACCATGTTTTAAACCAAAGATTGAGTGCTCCACCTCCAGTGCCACAACCCACCATCCAGCAACAGCAGCAGGCACAGCAACAGCAACAACAACAGCAGTTTCATTCATTGGCAAAAAAGTCTCATCTGTAAGTTTTTTAATAAATGACTAATTCATATCATTATTATTCATTATCATCATTATATATTCTAATCATTATTATTGCACATAATTATGAGGAAAGTTAAGGTTTATCCATTATGCATGAATTCATAGACATTTTTATCATTTTAAACATTTTATATCCAAAGTGTAATTACACAAAAATTAAAACTTGGTTATAGATTAGGGTGGGTCAAAAAAACCGACTATTTTTTGTTTACTTTATACTCTGAAAAATCGGTTGCTAGACACCTCTAGAAAATTCTCACCAAATATGAGCTCTTAATTTTGATAGAAAGGTTCTCCGCTTTACAGTTTTCCATTTTTTCCTCAGTATTAGAAACGAAAATTCATATCTCTCTATCAACTGTTCGTTAAAAAATATCTCTCCTCATATTCTTGTAGGAAATGGAACGCTCTACAAAAAAGGTCTCTTAGAATTTTTTCGTAAACCTCACCGTTTAAAAGATATCAAAGGTTGAAGTTTGATTATTTTGAGACAAATTTCTGTTTTGCTTATGAATTTTATAACTCGTTAACAAAAAATTTTTATGATATGCGCAATTCATAGTTTTGTAGGAAATTAACTGCTCTACAAAAATGGTCTCTTATGATTTGTCGATTAAATTAAGCGTTTAAAAGATATTCATCGTCAAACTTCAATGCACGCCAATTTTAACAGTTTTTGATTAATAATTCGGAAAATTTCAATTCAGTGTATGAGTTTCAGGGAAATTTATACAAATTTGAGTTTCTATCGTAAAAGTAACCATTATAAAGAAGTTCTTTGTTGGAAAATTTATTTGAAACTTTTATTCTGATATTTTTATAAATTTTGTATTTAATAATTTAAAATCCCGATCGTGTTGTTATTTTTTTTTTTTGAAAGTGTGTGTTCCAAACGTATTTCAAATTACCAATGTTCGGAAGATTTAAAAAATCATGGTACCAAATAGATAAATCTAATTATAAATCCGGTGTTGAAGATACTGTTGTTGCTGAGATTGTTTCGGATAAAAAAAATGAAATATCTAGATTTATTACACATTGTTACAGGTATGATTTAACTGCTATTTTAAGAATGAAAATTTTTTTTGTTCCTGACGAATATCTAATTGTTTTTGTTAGTTACTGCAACCCCGAAATGACTATAAAGAATTGTTGGAATTGTCGTTAATTTTCCTTGGAGAAATGCCTCGAGACAACGTTTCTTTCAAACGTCCTGGTGCAGTTCATCATGCAAGGTGGATGGCAAAGGCAATTTATAGTTTAAAAATGTTCATATTCAGAGATGAATTTCGACTTTCTAAGAAGGAATTGCATGGTCTTCGGCAATTTTGTATTTTGTACTATATTTAAAAGCTTGGTTTTCATCAACTTCTGCGACTACTGCTGCTAATCATGATTTACAGTTTTTGAAAAATTTAATTGAATACAAACGAACCAATCCTTTGATTTCTTCAGCTACTTGTGAAAAAAATGATTTTGCATTTATGGTACTTGAGTGATGAACTTGCCATTTTATCATTATTTGATGAAACCGTTCCATTGGACATAAAAAAAAATATTGTTGAGGCTGCTAAGACTCGTGAAGGTACAGATTCTGAAGCTAGAAGATTTATAATTGATAAAAATGATTTGAATTCATTTACGCAAAAAAATTTGAATGACTTTGTCTCTAAAAAGTCTTTGAATCTCTTTAAAATCTTCGATCTACCGTATGATTTTCTTGATATAGACATTGAATTATGGCCTACTAATGACAATTATAATGAAAATAAAGAATACTTTCAACAATTAAAAGTTGTTAATGATGCAGCAGAGCGAGCAGTCGCATTAGTAACTGAATATAATCAATGCTTGACAAAAAATGAAGAGCAATTTCAATTTTTATTGCAAATTGTAAAAGAACATCGCAAAAAATACCCGAACTGCAATAAAGAAAATTTTTTACAGTGGAAGTGTACGAATATTTTATAAATGTTTAAAATTTTATCTCACTTAATAATTAAATAAAAAAAACTTTTTAATAACCAATTGAACATTTTTTCTCTTTAACATTATAAATTTCTAACAAGAACGTTATTTTTTCACGATTTAATGAATCATTGACTCTCAGTCAGAAATAATGCACTAATTTTTTTTTTAGATGTAACTAAACATGCTTACGACTAAAAAAAAAACTAGAAAAATAGTTTAAAACATTTCTCTGTTCATAGAAACTCAAATTTGTATAAATTTCCCAATTGAAATTTTCCGAATTATTAATCAAAAATTGTTAAAATTGGCGTGCATTGAAGTTTGACGATGAATATCTTTTAAACGCTTAATTTAATCGACAAATCATAAGAGACCATTTTTGTAGAGCAGTTAATTTCCTACAAAACTATGAATTGCGCATTTCATAAAAAAATTTTGTTAACGAGTTATAAAATTCATAAGCAAAACAGAAATTTGTCTCAAAATAACCAAACTTCAACCTTTGATATCTTTTAAACGGTGAGGTTTACGAAAACATTCTAAGAGACCTTTTTTGTAGAGCGTTCCATTTCCTACAAAAATATGAGGAGAGATATTTTTTAACGAACAGTTAATAGAGAGATATGAATTTTCGTTTCTAATACTGAGGAAAAAATGGAAAACTGTAAAGCGGAGAACCTTTCTATCAAAATTAAGAGCTCATATTTGGTGAGAATTTTCTAGAGGTGTCTAGCAACCGATTTTTCAGAGTATAAAGTAAAAAAAAATAGTCGGTTTTTTTGACCCACCCTATTATAGATATCATTGGTTTTTGTCAATTTACATAAAACCTTTACCATGATACGATACTACGTACAGATTGTCAGTGTGCGATAAGTTGTCTTTATAAATCACTGATCTTCAGTTAATGAAATAGTAACTGTACTTTTCTTGTATTTTTTGCAGAATCGAAACACAGCTGAATCTAGACCAAAATGGGGCGATAAAACCAGACATTCATACTCCGTTTCGGGACAAAAAGGATGCCTGTATTCGACTGATAAGGTACCATTGTCTAGACCAACCGGTGCTGTCGGAAAAAGACTTGGATAAGGCTGACGAGATTTTTGAATTAACTGCCAGGCACTTTATAGGAAAGTATGCCAAGATGGTGGATAAGTACAAGTATTTACTGATGAAGGAGAGTATGGTAAGTAACGGTACTTGTAATTTTTCATCGCATATTAGAGGATAAAGGATCCATTATATGCAGGATGTTCCAAAAAAATGTACCAACATTTCTAGGGCTTATTTTTTTATGTACTACCTGCCTTAGAAATACTGGTACATTTTTTAAACACCATGTATATATATATACAGTGACGGCCACATAATTAGAAACGACAGCTAATGTGATATAAATATTTATATTCTGCGTTTTGAATTATATGTAGGCTCTATGAATGCGTATAGATCAATACTCCATTAGAGACTAAATGAATATTAAACTTAGTTTTCTTTATTATTAATATAATAAAAATGTTACATCCACATTTAATTTGTACATGGCAATTTGAAAGGGACACATAATTAGCATTGATTTTAATAAGGCTATTTAGTAATTCATATTATTATATTGTACTAATATTTTGTAGGATATCCACGATTTTTTATTACTTCATGACATCTTCTACCCATGGACTTTATTAGAGTTTGGCACACATCGACTGGTATAGAATACCATGCTTCTTCCAAAGCATTATACAAATCATCCAAATTCTTGTATTGACGTTGGCCAACACGTTTTTTAACTTTACCCCATAGATTTTCTATGGGGTTCAGATCTGGGCTACATGAGGGCCAATCAATAACAGAGATGGCTTTAGCATTTAACCACTGTTTAACAGCTTTGGTCGTATGCTTTGGGTCATTGTCCTGAATCATCTGCCAGGTTATGGGTAAATATTCATCGCGTACGGTTCAAGGACATCTAATATCTTAATATACCTGTGCTGGTCCATAATCCCATTTATCCGATGTATAGGACCAATCCCTCTCCATGAAAAGCATCCCCACAAGAGAATACTTCCTCCTCCATGCTTAACTGTTAATGTTGTATACTTTGGATGAAATTCACATTTTGGGGGACGTCGTACGTACTGTTTTCCATCAGACCCTATCCTATTAATTTTCGTTTCATCTGTGAAAAGTATGTTTTGCCATTGTTTCGTATCCCAATGAAGATGATTTTTGGCAAAATCTATACGGCGCAATCGATTTTTCTTTGTAACCATTGGTTTTTTCCGTGCAACCCTGCCAAACAAACCTGCTTCGTTTAAGCGCCTACGAATTGATCGTATTGATAGTTCTCCAGGTTGTCCAGCAAATAGTTCCCGGTGAATATCTGGTCTTTCGAGGCACATTTTCGGAAGTGTTGTGTTTTTTTATATAATGAATAGCAATAAACACCATTTTTTTAGAACATTTAAGATGCTCTGCTATTTTTCCATACGACCATTTTTTCTCGATTAAATTTGAAATAATGCGCCGAACTTCTGGTGTGCAACTTTTTGCTTTTCCCATTTTTGCTCTGACTTTTTATTCACATTAATTAACAAAATGTCAGCATTAAAACGAAACAACGATGTTAACACAATTGCGAACTCTTTACTGTATAGAAGTTGCCGCACGACTAAGTGTTGCTAATTATGCGTCTGCATGACCTTTGTGTCGATGGGGATTCCCCGTCAAAATTCCATATATAAATTAGGATGTGGCGACCTCTGTTGGTGATTACATTTATCGGAGGTTGAGGCCTGATGTTATGCATAAGAAACAAATATCATTATTGCCGTAACTATAAAACAGTAAGTTAAGTTTAAATGTACAAGCCGTTGCTAATTATATGGCCGTCACTGTATATATATATAAAAAAATATATATATTTTTTTTTTTTTTTATTTTTTTTTTTTTTTTTTTCATTTTCATTTGTTAAGTTATATACATTGTACTAGTTATTTTATTGTTTTTTTATAATCAAGTGAATTTTTTGTTATACATGTGGGTTGAGCTGCTAGTAGACAGATTTGTGTCCTAAAATTCAACCAACGTCGTCATTCTAGCCAAAGACATCTCCACCTTTATCATCAGATATTATCCAAATATCTTTGCGTGTCCACTTTCTATAATCAGTTTAGCACTGAACTGTGTATGTACATTTCAAAATATTTCCATATATGTCCTGTTGTAAAAAAAAGGGGAACAAAAACAAAGCGATAAACCCAATAAAAATCTAAACATGGATCTTTTCCAAAATGCTTGAATTCTTGGACGATTTTCTAACAAAAAAAAAAACATGGTTCGTGGAAACTACATTTACGGTCTGTGGCCAATTAAATCAAAACAGTAAAAAACATATGACGCAATGGACTTGTACACAACACCAATTCAGACGTATTTTTCATTTATTTCAGAATAATTTTTTTGTGTAATTCTGTTACATCTCTTTGATAAATATTTTTTCTTAGTGTCATTTCCGATGGTACCTGAACATTGAATTGAATTGAATTGAATTGAAATTTATTGGATGTTGATTATACACAAAGTATTTACACAAGTCAAAAATTTGTAGAAATGATACATATAATTTTAAATATAAATAGTTAATTTTGGGACAATAATATTGGTTTGTTGTGGAAAGATATTCTTTTATTAGGTAAGTTATTTTTTAAAAATCCTGCGATGTTTGCTTATTATACTTATGATATTTCGTAAAATCAAATCTCTTAAATGCCATGCTTCTGGGCCAAGATGAGGGATTGTATATGTCATCTTTTAGATCCCAGTCGATTCCGAACATGAAACATTTATTTTGAGATTCTAGGGTCGGTAGTTCTTTGATGGCAATATCGGCATCTTTGAATTTCTGTTGTTTTGTGATAAATCCTTTAATTCTCTCAGATGTAATGTGTCTCTTGATTCTATACAAATAAAGCCAAACTTTTCTACCAATAGCAAATTCACTGTCTTCATTCTCCCCATAAAATTTTTTAACAGGTTTTCTTGATTTTTTTACGGTACGTTATTATTTTAAAGCCTTCTTCCTCCTTTTTTTCGTTTGATAGATTTATATCATTCATTTTACTTAACTGAGCCTCCTCTAACTGTCTATAATTATTTTCATTTTCAGTCATCCTTGGGTTTGTTGATAAATTCAAATTTCCCTCCTTACTTTGTTGTTTATTTACTTGTGCAGTGGACACCTGTTTATTAGTTACTGAACTAAGAGATTCAGTTTTTTGGGTTTGGGTTTTATCTTGAACATTTTTGTTAGTTACTTTTTTTGGATTAACCTCTGGCTCTTTCTTTATCAACTCAAGTTTTTCATCAAGTAATATTTTGTTCTCTTCTAATAGTTTGTAATTGTTTTCTAATAATTTGTATTTAAATTCAGATTCTTCCAGAAGTCTTTTTAGCAGTAAGTTCTCTATTTTTAATTTCTCAAGTTCAATTTTAGTTTTAATACTTGCCTCATCAGATTTCCCTTGACTATGTGCAGTCAGAGAATCCAGAGCTAGGTTAGATTTACAACACTTAACTATTGTTTCACTCTAATTTGTTTCTATGTAACAGACCTTTTAAAAACAGCTCCACATTTTATACAAACGACAATAGCACATTTTTGTTTTACAACATGTATAACAGGACCTGTCAAAAACTGCTCATCACAGTAGCCATGTTATTTGATACGAAAAAACCAGCTATACGCTCACTAATACACTTGCAAAAATTGTTAAATAGTGGTTTCAAGTTCAACATGTACACCCAACGACTACAAACTATGTTAAAATTTGTTTCTTTCACTATCGGTAATACTACCCTACTCACACACTTTTTATGACTGTCTGAGGAAATGTGTCTCATTTTTGATGTTGCACTAAGTCAAAATTTTTGTAGAATGTGTTAAACAATAACATTTCGTCTTAAAAAATCATTAGAAACATGTAATAGTTGAAAATAAAATCTTACAATATGAATTAATAACATGCATGCATTTCAAACGCCGATGACATCACATTGGCAGTTTGCAGCGAAGTTAATCATAGAACAACGAAAGATGGCTGCGTAGTTAAAAACTCTTTGCCAGTGTTGGAGGAAGAAGAAAAAACGATTCCCTGAAATTCATACAAATGAATAACTCAAAATTTACCAATATGTGAAAGTGATGACAGAAAATATGGATAAAAGTGTCAACTTTAACAAATTGAGGTTTCACCACACATGAATTTTGTTAGTGTCCAAGGTAAATCCCTCAGTTACATTTATTTGATTTTCACTAATAAACAGTAACAAAAAAACCACAGAACAACTATAAGAAAATGTTCACACTAAATACTAAACACCAGTGGCAGTTCGTGGGTCAAGAGATAGGGAGGTCAATTAGAAAAGTTTACTGTATTACCTACCTTTTAAAGTGATTTAAATTCCAAGTCGATCCTCCGGTCTTTTTGAGATGCAAAGTGGTCAATTACTTTTTCATTAAAGTCTTTTATCTTCTTTATTAATGCCCTTTCTATGGTAAGCATAGCTAAAGAAGATAACCTTTCCTGACCCATGGTATTTCTTAAAAATGTCTTTATTCTTTTTAAGGTGGAAAAACAACGTTCACTTTCGACGGTAGTCATAGGGAGAGTACACAAGATTTTTAACAGTTTGACACTTTCAGAAAAAGTATTGCACACATTATTGTTAATAAAAAGCTGTAACAAAGCAACTGCACCTTCACTATTGGAAAAATTTTCTCGGCTATATAATACTTCTAATTCAGTTTTAAGTTTCAAATGATGTATGACTGGATACTCCGTTTTAACTAATTTAAACATATCTTGAGGAAAGCTTTTTTTTATAATCTTTAAATCGATCTGTGTGAAATAACTGAGAGACTGCTAAATGATTACTGAAGCCAAACCTGTTTTTGATCTCAGATGTAATTATATCACAAACTTCTAATGAAATTCTCATTTTTGATTCTTCCGTTTTACATCTCTGGGCAGACTGCATGGATGTCTCCTCCAAATAGTTATTTAAAATTTTATTTCTGATGTCTTCAATTTTACTATTAAAAACGCCAATACACTTATTTACTGTTATGACATCGATATTACATTTTTGTAATTGATTGAACAATATATCACAATGAGGCATAACTAAATGAAAAAAATTTAACCAGTAAAGAAAATGTTCATTTTGTAAGTAGTTTTTTAAACCAATAGCTTGGTTTAGAGTGTTGTTTTCTGATTCATTTTGTTTTTTCTAAACAATCTAATAATTCTGTTCGATAGGTATAAACAGTCTCTATGCACTTTGTATTAAAATTCCATCGTGTTGGAGCCGCTTTAGGTAATCTCACCTTAACAACATTATCTAAAACAGCTGTTCTTTTTGGCGATTTTCCAAAGAATGAAGAAAAGCTATGTAAATTAGCAAAAAAAAGTTTATGCTTTTATCCTGACTTGATGCTTTTTGTAAAATTAAATTTAGTTGATGAGCGTAACAATGAATAAAATTTGCTGAAGGATAACTTTTGTTAATTTTGGCTTGTACACCTCCAAAAGCACCACTCATTACTGATGCTCCATCGTAACTTTGTACATTGAATTTTTCAGAAAATTCACCTATTAACTTCTTTTTTATTATCAAGAGATGTCCCTTTTGGGGGGTTAAAAAATTTCCAAATTTCTCACATAAACAACACCGCCTAAAAGGTATCTAAACACAAAAACTACTTGTCTTTATCGTCATATTAGGTTTTGGACGGCCACCACCTTTGAATTTCACTCGGTCTTCATAACCCAACTTATGTCCATCTTTCAGTTTTAATATATTTTGTACAACACTCATATTTAATAGTAAACACCAAAAACACTGTTTTACTTAATTTCACGACAAGTAGTAGATTTGTTAATAAAATGTTCACAAATAGAAACATTAAAAACAACGCGACAGAATTTACCGACCAACGCATATCTAGTCAGCATTAAGACTGCTCTACTGAACTGAACTTCGTGCTTTACCGTTTCCGTAAAATGTGTCAGGGACATTGTCCCCGCCAGTGTTTTCTGTCTCTTTGCTTTCTGACGATTCGCGCATAAGTCTATTACACTTTAATTCGTTGTAAATTCGGTCCGTAGCTAGCTTTGAGGACAAGTTGTGGATTGACCCAAGATTTTTTAAATTCTATAAATGAATAATGTACCTAATGAATGTATTTGAATAGTATTGTGCATAGAATGAACTAGAAACTTTAATATATTTTTTTAAGAATATTAAAAATATATATATTATATATTTTTAAACTTCAGAAAATGAATAGCTCTATTTTTTTATTTGTATGTGGGAGGTCATTGACCAAATGACCGCCAGTGCTAAACACCGCCAAGGTTTGTTCATTAATGTTGCTTGAATTAGTTGATTTTAAAAGTCATGAGCAGGTCATTTTGAGAATTGACAGAACTTTTCAAGCAACAAACCCATTGGTCTTCAGACACAAACAAAATGTGCTTTTTATACAGGAAATTTTGAAAAAAGATTATGGATACAAAAAAGACATTAATAACTTAAAGAAAATCATAAATGACTGTTAATAGGCAATGCATATTTATAAAATAGAAATGTAAACTAAATGTTTTTTTTTACATTATACAAATCTTGTTTTGTAAGCCTTTTACTGTTTCTTTAAATTTTTTTACTTGCATCCTTATTGTAATGGTAATTTATTAAAAAGTTTCGTGACTATAAAATGCATCTACTTTGACAATTTTTAGACAATACATTGTCATCAAATTTTTTTTCTGGTATTGTAATCATGATTGTCTCCGTGTGTTTTATACCTATTATCATTATTTTTTATATACAGATTTTCTAGTATATAGTTAAAGGGGACCACCACCCCACACTATTATACCATAAAACATGACAAGAGTGGAACAAATCTTAGGCTGACATTAATGTGCTTGGTGACACAGAAGCCACCAAACTCTGCAGAATGAAAACACTAGTTCTGAGCCTCTTAGCGGTATTGTCAGTGTGAATATCCCATTTTGAGGGTCTAAGTAAACTCCTAAGAATTTTACATGATTAATTTCATTCACATTGCATACATTTCTGAGTGAGAATGTCATTATGTTAGTTTAATAATAAATTGTTTGAATTAAACCAAGTCTCTGCTCTCGACTGTGTCATGCCTAACCGTTCTTCCACAATCTGCAATGACTCACCAGCAAGAGAGATTGCTGTGTCACCGCATAAAGCGAGTGACTCGTTCTCCCAAGGATAGGTTGTTATTGAAGATTACAAAGAGAATTGGCCCTAAAACTGACTCCTGAGGCACACTTATATTCATTCTTGCCTCTGCAGATGACAACCATCCACTCTGACTATTTGATATCGATCTTCTAAATATGATTTTATAAGTTTCCTACTGTGGTCATTGAATTTGCAGTATGTTCATTTTTTTTAATTTGAAAATCGAAAAGACTGCAAAATTGGGGCAGAACGCAGTAAACAGTATTTTACCTTATTAATTTCTTTACATAATAGCTCTTTCCTGTTTCACCGCCTTTGTTTGACTTGTTTTATTGATACATATGCATTGTATGTCTAATGATACGGGATAAAACTTACTTTGTTTGTATCCGCCAATCAACATTTGGCGTTTTTTTAACGACACATGTTTTGTGACAGCACATTTACTAAAAATTGGACTGGATTTACGTATGACAGTGCCACACTTTACATAACAACACACAACACCACTTTCTGAAGATGCGGACTTCCTGGCAATTTTTTACGTCCACAAATGTGGAATAATTAAAAAAATGTCTCTACTCGCCGTAAACACAACAGATCTCTAGCTTAAAAGTTCTCGAACTGAACAAAATTGCTAAATGATGTGAACAAAATAACACCCTCCTACTAAATAGATGGTCAATCGAGCAGGTAGTCGGCTAACAATGTGCTTTGTTTAGGGAATATAATTTTAGGAAAATGATGACCGCTATCGGTGCTAGTTTTATATGCAAAAGATTAATTAATTATAGTGTAAGTACACTGCCAAAAATTACGATTTAATTTGTTACCATTATATCACGCGTTTTTCGGAATACAGGTTTAAAAATCCGTCTCTGGTATGACATCCAAATCACCTAAGTATAGTTGTTGTTTTAAATTGTCATTTTTTATCAGTATTATTTGAGTATAAATTTATAATATTTTTACTTGGTAATATTGGTTCCAAAATTTCAAATTTTTTGTCTATTATTTGTTTCTGTTTTACTTTCTAACTCATTTAATTTTTTTTTTGTTTAGTCATCTGTTTTGATGTGCTAGGTTGTTCTTTTTTATCTTTTCCATGAAATTTTTTTAGTTTCAATTATTTTACAGAATTTAAATCTCTAGGTGCATTGATAATTATTATCGACATCACGAAAGAATGCCGTTATGTCATCGTTATAATTCATATGAATCAAATCAGCATTGTGTTAGTTAAATTCATGCTTGTTGAAATAGACGTCTAGAGATAAAGAAACTTTACTCGTTAACAGGTGAAAAAGTATAAACATAACCCACGATTTGTCTGCTAAAAGTCAGAATAATTTAACAATATCGTCAGTCTTTAAATTTGAACTAATTTTATGTTTTTATTAATTTGGCAAAATGCAGATTGCTTGTAGATATTAACAATTACATTTAAATTAATTGACATCATTAAAAAGAAGAAAAGTCCGATGGTGCCCTAAAAAAGGATTTTATATGCATATTTAAGAATCATTATTATTACACATTGAAACATACCTTTTGTCATGAAGATTAACTATCATTATTTCTGAAAAGATTTGTTTTTGATATACAAAAATCAATAAAATAAAGAAACAGTACCATCAAACTCAAAAATAAACAAATCCAAACTTAACAGTTGATATGTAGAAACAGGAAACCATGAAACAGGTGACAACGACGCAAGTCAAAAGCAATCGACGATTGATCGATATTATTCTCGCGTGTTACTGAGACATACGAAATCAGGCCTTGCCTTTCTTTCCGTCAAAGAAGTTAGGTTTTTGTATAACGTATCAACAACGTTAGTTTGAGATATGAACAGTCACATATAATGGACTTCCTTGCGCTGTCTTTCTCATTTTGTTATTTTGTAAACAAAGAACGCTTGAACAGCGTACGTTTTAGATTAGAGCTAAATTTGTGATGTAACGGCATTCTTTCGTGATTTTGCTAGTAGTATAATTACTGTTCAGTTTCAGGTAAAATAAATTCCTGAATCTTTTCACTAATCCTATAATTTTTTTTTAAGGGTAAGCAGTTATCTTTATTTGTCGACATTTCACGTTTGGGGATTTGATTTTCCTGTAGTTTGCTAAGGTCATATAAATCTTTATTCCATTGTTTTAAGTTAAGACAGTATGTCCACTTCCTCATCATCTCCGTTGTAATTTGTTTGGTCAATTAGTTTTGAATAACTGCACGTAACTCATGAAGTACAGCTATTGATATATATTTTTTCACATTTTAAATGATTTTTTTAACTGTTTTTCTCTCGCAATAATTGCAGAGCTCTTTAGTAAACATTTTATTATCCGCCATTTCCTTCATCAATATACATTACATAAACAGAAATGTTAGGTTATATTTTTTGGACAAGTCCATTGCCAGAATCAACCTACAAAGCTGCTTATA
The DNA here is from genome assembly GCA_029963845.1 of Rhamnusium bicolor. NCBI lineage: Eukaryota > Metazoa > Arthropoda > Insecta > Coleoptera > Cerambycidae > Rhamnusium > Rhamnusium bicolor. Next base: position 60,192 of record JANEYF010004999.1, on the reverse strand, counting down.
GTAGAATTCTAAAACAGTTATTTGACACTCAACACTGTGTGGACATCAGAGATAGGTCGGCTCGGAATATTCCCGATTGGAACAGTTTGGGAGAGCCCAAAAGAAATATTCCCTCAAGTTACATGGAAATTTTCTTAATTCTCCTATTATTCTCAAAACTCCCGGAATATTCCCATTAACATGTTGAGCCCCGGTGTAGAAATTATTTTAGGATTCTCCTGGACCGGCAATATTTTTTACAAATATTAAATTTGAAACTATACATTTAGTGCAATTTTTTGGCAATTACCTTGTTTTCTGCCATTTTATTGAAATATTTATTTGAGGTACTCGGAAGTACTTAAAAATAAATAAATTTCTTTGTATTTATTTTGTATTGTTTGTAAACATGAGTATTTTATTTTAAATCGAGGTTCGCGTGGGCAGTATATGTACCCAGTGGAACTTTTGGAGTGTGGGTCAAATTCTACCCTACCCGAGGCTCAACGTTTTAATTTAAAATTGCGAGGCGTTATTTCTAAAAAATAATTTGGCCTGTCACCATCAGAGTTAATATAATATTTGTATTTGTCCCGATATGGATTAAAATCAATCCTTCTGTAACCAACAGAAAAAAAAAAAAAAAAAAACCAAATGTGATTATGTTGATGTTTGGTGTGCAAACCTTAAATCTCAACACCGATAAGCCAAAAAGAAGGTTCTTGATTTATATTTAATATCTGCAGCAACCATGTAGATTTTAAACCTAGTTCCTGGTCCTTTTAAATCTTTTTACGATAAACTCTTCATTCTCATCATTCTGTTATTTTTCAATCTGAACCAACTTTCTGGATCATTATTTGTCTGATTTGTATTAATAATTAATGTATTATTTAATGCTCACTATTTTAATTAAAAAAAAAAAAACTTCTTTCCTTACCTAAACAAATGCTCTACTTTGCAGAGACAAGTTCGTACGTCTGAACTGATGATGCTGGACCGTATGTTTCTTGCCGAAGAACAGCAGTCCCTTATGAGATTAAGGCAGGACTATGAGAATGAAATTTTAAACATCCCAATGTCCACACCTGAGATGCAACAACCCAACCAGTCTTCATGTAGCGATAATGGCCAGAACGTAAGTCAACATTTAAGTACAGAACCCCCGCCTGAGGACTACGACGAGTGGGCATGCATTCAACGTGAGCTGGGCTGCCTCCCCGCAGCACGAAGCCAGCTCTGGTTCCGTCAAAAGCTCCCAGGCTAATTCTCAACACCAGCCATCCCAGTTGCAACCAGTTAATTCCAGTGCACAACACTCAAAACGTTCGGCTAGTAGTGATTCGCGTTTAGAGACGTTGAAGAGATTTCGTGTGGATAAACACAACAAAAAACCTTTAGATGTACATATACCTAGTGGGAGTAGTGTACAAAGTGTAATAACTAGTGTTCAAAGTACTATTTATACTCAATCGAAAGGGGCGCAGTCTCAGCAATCGTGTAGCTATGAGAACATGCAGAACAACAGTTATTCTTCGCATGAGGACAACGAGCCCGAGAATAATAGCATAGATGAACAGGTACAGTCAGCGATTGATTCGATTTTGAATTTACAGCAGAATACTGCGTTAGATTTGGATAGTATTTTATCATGACGTCATATTTAGGTATGATTGTAATTTATTCGAGTCCTGGCATATTTGAGTAAATGTAATTGAACTTTTATTTTTGTAGTTTTTTAATTCGTTTGACCAAATAATTCGTTTCCTCGGAATTTTAATATACCGGGTGTTTATAAATTGCAGCTCTTTCTTTTCCAACATTTTTTAACGGATTTAAACATTATTACATGACACATGGGGTGTAGCAAAGCAGTATCTTTGTTAATATTCTTTAGAGTAAGGAAATTATTCCATGACTTGTTCTGCTTCTTATTGTACGTCGTTTGATTCGTCAGGTTTTCCAAAAAAATATAGTGCGTTTCTAAGAAGCGGAGGCATAATTTTACTGAAAGATTAGACACAGCTTGGTTGTATGAATTTTTTTTTTTTTTTTGATCATAATTTTAACGAATGTTCCCAGCTGAAGGCCTGTTAAGCTCAAATATTAAACTAATTTTATTGTGAGTTAACTGTAGCCGATAGTGTGAATGAATGAATATTGCATGTAGACTAGGTTAGTTTAGCATAGATTTAGATTTTTTTTTTTTTTTAATAAATTGTATGAAACTGAATCCCTTGCTTTATGATCAGTAAGGCTGGTCTTGACCATGGGCGTGGGCGCCATAAATAAACAATTGCACATAAGTTATAATTACAGATCGGGAGGCAGCGATAAATTCCAGATTCGACTTTTATGTAGATTAGTGAATACAATCCCGAGGCAGAATTTCAATCCCGGGATTTCGGGATTAAAAATAAAAAAATCCCGAATCCCGGGATTTATCGTGAGTAAGAATAGAAAGAGATGTAAAACTGTGGGTTCCGTGTATCTACGATGTGAGCACGTTAAAGATCCCTACCCTACGACAAAGTGTGGGGGGTTTGGCAAAATTTCCAGGTTAGGGGTCTCAGTGGCTACACAGACACTGATGAGCTTATCCCCTGGCGTCGGTGATTGGCCTTGGTAGCGGAAATAGGCCGACGTTAAATAAAAGATTAAAAAAATATATATATACATATATTTATTTAAAAAAACGTATACCTGTATTATTTATATTGTATAAATATATAATATTAAGCATAAACAACAAGAAATCAACTCTTTGGTAAAAACAAAACTTTATTAAATTAAAATAAAATAAAACTCGACAACTGCATTCATTTTTGAGAGTGACTGCGCAGAAACAAAAGTTTATCTAATACTTCGTCACTCAGCCGTGACCTGATGCTGGTACAAAGTCCACCAACAGCAGAGAACGCCCTTTCCGATTCCACGCTTGTTGGCGGAATGGCAATTAAATAGTCATATGCTAATTGTAAAGTCCACGGATTCCGCTATTTTCAAATATTTCCCATCTGCTATAATCGAGGCAGATCCCGAAAATCCCGGGATCTAGGCTACTGCAGTCCCGGGATTGTCGGGATCCCGGGATTCCGGGAATCGGGATCCCGGGATTGTATTCCCTAAATTGTAGATATATGTAATATATTGTAAACACGTAATGAAATATTCACACACAGATAGGCCAATACCGTGTGTTCTGTGTTTTTAACATCAATCTCCCTAAAGATTTTTTTTAAAACTTTCTTTTTTTGTTCAAAGCGATTGAGACTTTTACTGGTAGTAGGCTGTCAAAGTCGACAGAGAGTTGATCTGTTTTTAATTTCTCTTTTCGATATCTGCATCCCTTCACAAGTTATAAGGAATTTTTGATTTTGACAGTTTATGCTTTACATATTTAACATCTATTTGACCTTTTAAAGATTTTTTCAAAACTTTTTTTTGTTTTTGAATTTCCCGGGGCATCGGTCTGCGGGGTGGCAGGTGTCACACCTGAGATGACGTTTTAAATGACAGAGATGTAGATTTTTCTACACAAGACATAAATGTGGACTCTCTGAAAAAGTTCATATGTTTTAGGTATGCCCCAATTATATTGAGCGGTCCTTTTCAAATACAAATGGATTTTTTATGTATTGTAATGTATTTACAGCAAAATGCGATCAATGATCACTAATCACTAATCAGTGAGTGATAATTGAATAAAAAAATAAATACACATACGAAAAAAACTCGTGAAATTGTTTTCCATAATTTCCATAGCACTCGAAGTGGATTTTTTCCTGTCAATAATGCTCTGACAGGAAAAATACTAGTAGTAGTCAAGGAAATAATAATTTTTCGCAATCTTCTTTCCAACAACCGATATTTAGATGCATCATTTCAAGTACCTTTTTCTTTTTAAGTTTTTTTCATATCTTTACTGCGAGCATGAATTTACTCACTTGAGGAAATTATATCTCCGTCTTTCACAAACATATTTTTTTGATAACTGAAGCAGAATCAGAAGCAAAATAATTTTGGATGGTATTTTCTGCCCCTGAAATATTGACCAGTTTAAGTGGCACACCCTGTATATGGCAGTAATCCATTTTTCTGGAAATCACATTTGAATGGTAATTTTAAACAATGTTAAGACTTACCAGAGTATGTACTTACTTCTTTCAAATTTTGTAAAAATAATATAATAATAATCTGTATTTCCACTAAACTCATACGAGTACATATTGGAATTGTCAATTACATTTATAGTTAAAATTTAGACCGTTTTTTTTTTTTTTTGTTGAAAGAGCTGGAGAAGTGAAATTGTATATATTAATTTAGTCGATATGATATATTTATATTTTCTAGAATTTTGTTAAATTTCTCGAAAATTTTTTTTAAAATTGCAAATATACCAGGACGCTTTTTTACATTGTGATGATTTAAATAAATAAATTTCAGAGCTATTTATGTTTTTACAGATTGTCCATTTATTTTTTTTAGTACACTTTTTTTTGCTCAAGTTTTTTCGTCTGACATCACCAATAAAACGTTTTCAGGCTGTTTTTTTTTTCAATCTTTTCATTCAAAAAATAATAACAATTATTGTGATAAATATTGTAAGTAGCAGCTGTAGGATAATTTATTGTTTAGTGGTTAATGATGAGGCCTAACTTATTTTATTTATTTTCAGTGAGTGCAATATAATAAAAATTGCAAAATTATGCCTGCTCCACCTTTGAAGAATATGAGAGATATTTCCTCACCACTAGATTTTCCAAACGTAAAGGTGAAAGTTTTCAGTGCCCATAGATGATTTTGGGAATATTTTCACTGAAAAATAAACGAATTGTGAGCTATCACCCAATATCTAATGCTTAGGTATCAAACATGACAAACATTCAGATAATCTTTGAGCATTTGATTTAAATAAGTGAGGTCTTCAAATGTTGAGCGGCATATTATTTATAATAGTTGGGGACCTAGGCGGGGTTCCCTCCCTCATATCTTTTGGAACGAAAATTTATTTCTAGATAAGGGCTCAGCAAATACTTTTTTTTTTTTGTAATTGGTGTGTACACTGGTATTAATGTTTCTCCAAAAAAATGCCTGTTTTTGACCAAGAATCAGACCTGCAATCCCGGGGTGACGGGTAAGTGTGCTTACCTTTCAACCACAAAGTTGTAGCAGTATGATCTGAATGATATGTTTAAAAATATATGTTTATTTTCATTTCTTTTTACTTTGCAATAGTAAAATGACTAGGAAAGTTTCTGAAAATACAAAACTCTGGAATCACGAAGGAAGTAGCTACTTTCAACAAGTTATCTGACTTGACCTTATTTTCAGTAAAAATAGCAGAAAATATTGTTTTTCTCGATTCATGTTCTGATATTTAGTATTCGGCTCGAAGGACAACAACCAACAAGGGCTCAACTCAAAATAATTAAAATAATTAAATTTCAAAAATACTCCTATATTTTCAAAATTTGTTATTGTTGCAAAAATGCAACATTGTGCACAAGTACTTATTTTTTTTTATTGACGGAACCTTCTAAAACAATTATTATTTTTTTTATTTAAACAGAGAACTACGCCACACTTTTCACATATGTCAGTGTAACCCTTACAACTTGGAAATTTACACCTGGTTCTTTTCTCTGCGTGAACTGGCCAGTGTCCAACCTGGTCTGTTCGTACATCCTTTGGGGGAACATGTTGTACCTTGTCTCTGTGCTTTTTAGCTTGAATAGCTTCTTCTAGATTAGCGCTTGGTCTACCCCGTTTTACAGTATTAGAACTTGCAACATTACATAGACAGTTTGCCACTTGGGTCCTAAATTTTGACTGTGGTAATATTTCCGACTGTTTTCCTTTTAAAGTCAAGACATGCTTGTATAATAGCCATGAGTTTACCATACTTAAATCCAGCAAATGATAGAAAATTCTTAAGTACCATTTTCTACTTTTCAGCGTAATCCGATAACGTCCTATAAAACTATCCATTACGTAGTCTTGCCATAAGTTCTGTTACAAACATTAATGCCTACAGAAGGGAAATAAAATATTGCAAGCTTACATCAAAAGTGTAATTTTAAGACACACCCCACCAAACCATTACTGATGAGGGATGGTGCCCTCTCTGCACCAAATGTGCATAAATTTTATCATTTTGTCGGTTGTAGCTCTCTTCAATTGTGAAAATTTTCTCATCAGTGAAAAGAATGTTTTCATGACCATTTCTCTTGTACCACTGAAGAAGGCGTTTCGCTCTTGCTAGTCTGATTTCTTTAAGAGCAGGAGTCAGTAAATGGCCCGTTGATCTTCGATAAGCTCTCATATTGAGGTCATCCCTCACAATATGAGACATGGTTCTAGTCGACACATTCGTGTCTCGTGAAACAATTTTTTGTTTCTTTAACGGATTTCGACGAATTTGTTCGCGCACAGCTTTAACAACATTTGGCGTCCGTATGGTTCTTAGTCATCCACTTCTTTCTCGGTCCTGTATTCCACTAAGTTCATCGTATCGTTTAATGGCACGGTACACGAACATTCTTGAAATCTGCAGTGGTTTTAAAACTTCAAAAATCTCTGACTACGATTTACCACATTTAAATAATGCAATCACAGCAATACGGTTTTCATTACTCCCCATTCCATCCTAACGACTCGAGATATGCAATAATACTGATATGTATCAAGTAACAGGGACTAGACTTTGTGACGTGTTCGACCTTGAACACGCCCCTCTATTTCCAAACATCTGCAGGTGAAATATTTGTAACAGAACTTATGGCAGGACTATGTAGATCCACCCCACCCATATGTCGATTATATTCTTGGATAACATAGGGGCAGTCCACATTTACATTTCCTCCTTTTTTCTTGTCAAAGCGTTTAACGTTAGTTACATGAACTTTACCAGCATATGTTGAAAGCAGAGTAACACATTTATTATCTCTCCATATCAGGGATGACACGTCTATGCCATCGATGGTCGTCACATACTCATCAGAGGTGCCACGCTTTTCCTTTTTTAGGTAATTTTCTGCAGGTAGTTTACATTTTGGGATTCTGTTACGTCTAATTGTACCAAGCGAATATATACCTCTTTTGGCAAGATAAAGCATAAGTTCTAATGATGTATAATAATTGTCACAATACAATCTATAATTCATCATGAATGATCCGCGACAAACGTACAACAATATTAGCAGATGCACCAATGTCTGGTTCGTCAACTGGTATATTTTGTAGATTTTCTTGTCCTGAATAGATTTCAAAATTATAAGCGAATCCAGAAACACCGGCAAGTACAAACAATTTGAAACCCCATTTATGACGTTTCATGGGCATATATTGTTTCATATAATGCCTCACCTTTGTGGCACACATTTGTTCAGCCACAGGTCGAAGCTTATGTAATCTGTCATGATCTGGACTGTCGCGTGGTACATGTTTAGAGTTATCATTGAAATGAATAAAACGTCTAATCTTTTCAAATTTGTTCAGAGGCATTACATTTCTCACAAGATCATAGCCTATGTGTGCTCCAATAAGATCTAATACTAGGAAAATGAACTACTGATGTGTAAAAGCAAATACCCATAAACTGCTTTATATCTGTAAAATTTGTAGAATTATTTGGATTTAGTTGAGTAGCATATAAGTTACTCTCTTCAACAATTCTGGTAATAAAGCCATCAGAAAAAAAATAGGAAAAAAACTATATGGGGTTTCCAAAGCCATAACTTCAGGCGGAAGATCAGTGTTTCCATGAAATGCCAATTGAGGATCATTGAGATTCATACCTCGATGTTTGCACACCACATCTCTCTTTTGCACCTTTTTCTTTTTAACTGACACTTTCTGCAGAACAGGCTCACTTTGATCTTCCGGTTCAATGTTTTCTTCACCTTCACTGGAACACACATCAGATGAAATATCTTCCAAATCTTGATCTGCATTATCTTCGACATTATCACTTATATCTGCATCACTTGGTACATAGTTTGGATCAGCAACACTATCCGTATCAGAAAAGTCCAATCCATCCTCGCTCTCTGATGACCAATTTTCCCAAATTTCAGCTAATTCACTTTCTGTTAGGGGTCGTATGTTAGGATTTATTTGGATGCTGGTTTATGACCTCAATGCACAATGTTGCAAATCTGCAACAACAATAAATTGTCAATTATAACTGTCAATTTATTACATTTGATATTTGTTACATAAATTAATAATTACTACATACCTTATTGTATATAAACACAATTTTCTTATGCGATTTGGTTTGAAAATACTAAATTTGTAGTTTACTTGTGATGGACGCGTACACAAACAATCAGCTGACAACCGGTAACTGAATAATTATTTCCTAAAACGAACACATAGCGCCATCCATGAGCAAAACGGTATATTATATACTTCGAATGGAACGTTGTAAATATGCAACGCTGTGTTTTCCATGATATTAGTAACTACCGTGTATTTTATTGCAGATATAATATGTTGTTGCAAATTTGCAACAATATGCATTTAAGGGTTAATAAATATGTGAATAATACACAACATAAACAAATATTTTCAATTAACCACACAATGCTAACACGAAACTCAAAATATTGGCATGCACCAATGACATTGAGTTATTTGACGGTGGGAGGTGAATTATTGACATTTTTTCACAAAGATGTACACTACCGTTAATATGGCCTGTTACTTTTTTTTTTTTTTTTCTAATAAATTGAAAGTATTTACTTGGCTTTCGTCTACAATAAATTCTTGTCTAGAAAATCTGGAAAGGGTGCGTGTGGACCCCGCCTGGCTCACCTAGTGTAACACTTTTTGTTAATAAATATCTCGAAACTTATTATTTCTTTTATTTTGCAAGAAATACAGGGTGTTTTATGGAAAAGTTGTGTCATATTCAGTTTAGTGAGAATCTCATTTTTTAAGTAACTCGGCTAATTTATTAATTGTTATTTTATTATTAATCGGATAGGAATAGGCCAGTATTTTTAGCAATAATAATAAAATAATAATAAGCTTAAATGGTGCTTCAATAATTATATATTTTAAATTAGAATGTAATTTTTGCAAATTGTCTCGATGTGCTATCGCATTGTTTTTTTAGGCTGTAATGTGAAAAAATTTTATTTTAGAAAAAACAGTCTGTTAACTTTAAAAATTTCATTTAGTTTAGCTTGCACTGTCAACAATTATTTCACGACTTGTGTAATTTTTCAATACAAGATGCAGAACCCAGAGTGGACGCAGAAAAATTTAGTTTTTATTAATTTTTCGTTAAAACAGTCAAACAACACCAAACGTAACAAAAATTGACAACAAACACCTAATAGTTAATAATTTCTCCGACGGTGTAATAAACCGAAATGTTAGAAAAAAAAAATATAATTAGTTATACCTGACGGAAATTCCCAAAAAACTATATGAAGTATTATTTGATATTAACGGCCAAGAAAAGAAAAAATATATATGTTTTTATTAATGGTATTGTGGAGATTTCCTGCGTCCCTTTTGGGTACTAGAATTTCTATCTGACATCCTGTATATCCAAATTTATTTTTTTTTTTTAAGAATACGTATAAAATTTTTTGACTTGGATCTTGTAATATTTTTTACTGAAATTATAATTTTTTTTAATTAATGATACGTTAAGTGTAATTATTTATTTTTTCCATTACTCTACCTATGTATAATTTTATATGTAATTATTCTACGACACTAATTTATGAATTGATTGTTATTTTTGTGTTCAGTAATTTTTTCTTTCCTTTTTTGATTAATCCGTAAGCCTTGTACATAATTATCGTAATACACTGTATAAAATTTTATTGTAAATACTTTTTAATTTATATGTACTTAGATTATTTTTATTTTGTAAGGTTTTATTATTATTAAGACTGACTTTCAGAAATTTTGGTTCCTAAAGGGAAAAGTATTTCAAATAAAAAATAATTGTTTAAATTTGTTTTTTATTTCTTACTTGTATTTAATAACATTTAGAAAAAAAAAATTACACCTCATATTATAAATAATAATATATTAATACTTCTTTCCAGGTGCATTGGCCATATTGTAATCTATGCTCCCTTAGTCTAATATTGAAGGTAAATTCATTTAGCCTATGTAACATCATATTTTTGCATTGACCGATGATAATGCATATTTTTTATTAAGTTTATTATTTTTTCTTAAACTCTGATTTCATTCAAAGAATCTTAAACCTACAATAGATTGTGAAAAAATTCGTTTACATGAGTGAGGTTTAACGGTGAAAAATAGATGGCAGTTGATAATTGAAGACCTTCAGTAATAAGGGGCTAAGTGCCAAAAATTTTTTTTTCAATATTTTGCTGTAGAAAAATGTTATGTACCATCCAGAATAACATATGAAATGGGCTAAGTACCAAATAGATTAAGAAGGTTGGAATCGCGGAATGTAGGTAGCGCGTCTGGTAAGTAGCATTTTTATTATGTTAGAAAGGTGCTATGTGCCATCTTTGATGTTAATGTTTGTCAAATGTGTTGTGAAATGTGCACGTGCTGATTGTTTATTAGTTTATGAAGTAGTTTTTTCGTGAATTTTTATTATTTACAAGTTAATACGTACTGCTAATATAATAATATATGATGGAAACCAGTAATCAATCTAAGAAAAGAAGAGGTAGAGAAACCGGCCGATTTTCTGATGAACTGAAAAAGTTGGCGGGAAAAAATATAAAACCCAGAAAATGTAACACGGCCAGAAAAAAAATAAACCGAATGAAATGGTAATTTTAACATGTTTTTCTGTTGTTTGATTACACTAAGAAATACAACAAATATTTTTAGGCTACGTTCAAATGTAAATTCCAATGCAAAATGGTGTTATATGAATCCAAACTACAACTCTTTACCGATTTTTACCATCAAACAAAGGAATGTCAAGGAACCTACCTCATGGGATTAATTCATATAAGTGATGTAAAACGCCGAAGACATGGTACATATGTAGAAGCAGAACATAGTCGTAGACAATGTAGTGTGTGGTTCAGTGTTCCCAACGGAAAAGGCAACATTGTATAAGTCTGCAAAAATACATTTATGGACATATTTGCGGTAACCCGTAAAAGGCTTGAAACATTGATTTATAAAAAGAAAATGAGCCAAATTCATTTCAAGGACAAAAGGACCAGATCCGGACCATCAAAATTTGGTAGAAGTGATACAGATCTAATCAGAAGTCATATCCTGTCAATACCAAAAGATATCAGCCATTACTCACGAAACAAAACATTTAAAGTGTACTTAAGTCCAGACTTAAATACAAGGCCTTTAAAGAGAAATATCCAGCAAGTTGTATCCCACAAAGTTTTTATCGGTGTGTGTTTAAAAGAGACTTCCCTATGTCGTCATTTAAGAGACCCAGAACCGACATTTGCAAAACTTGTGACTTATTAGATCGCAAGATTAAACTTGAAAATGAAGAAAGTGCAATGGCGAAACAGCAGTTAGACCTACACCATCGCAAAACTGAGAAGGCTCGAAATTTATCGAATGAAGATATCTGTCGGTCTCAAAGACCTGGAAATAATACTTGCTGTATATTAATGGATCTACAACAGGTACTTTTTGTACCTACTCTTACTTATTCAGAGATGTTTTATCTAAGGCAATTGTCATGTTTTAATTTTGAAGTAAGAGTGGAAGATATAGGTCAACCCATTATGTGTATGTGGAACGAAAGTATTGGCAATCGTGGTGGCAATGAAATAAGTTTGTGTTTGGTAAAGGTTCTGATTGTGAATACAGGTATTACTGAGAAGAAACATCTTGTTATATGGAGTGATAACTGTTGCGGGCAAAATAAAAACCGCATGATGATGTTCAAATTACTTTTTTTGGTATCTTTAAATGGCTTTGAAAGTATTGAGCAAACATTTTTGGTAAGCGGCCACAGTTTTTTGAGCTGTGACCGTGACTTTGCCTATGTCAAAAAACGGAAATGAGTTATGAAGTCGTTCGTTCCGGAAGATTTAATTGCTGTTGTAAAATCGGCTAGAGTTATAACACCCTTTCAAGTCGTTGAGATGGAAAAAAATTACTTTCACGATATCCAAGCTGCTGCAGATGCGGTTATAAATATTTCTAAATTAAATATCACTAAAGTGGTGACCTTAAGATATGAAGCTAAAGATCCAACTGTCATCTTAACAAAAGAGGCATATTCAGCAGAATTTTGGAGACGAAAATTAAAAAAAAAAAAAGGAAAGACTATCAAAGCCATTCGAAGGGCAGTTTTGGGACCCGCAGTCAATAAAGAGATTAGTGAAGAGAAGAAGCAAAACTTGCGTGCAATGGTTCCTTATTTAAATGACCAAAGTCATAAAGATTTCTATTTAAGCATTATTAAAGTGGCACTTAGCCCATATGATAACATAAGTGGCACTTAACACGTTTCTACGGCCACTCTGGTATGGAAGGTAACGAAATAGCGACTCCTCAGCCAGAGAAGGAGCGGGATCACGATTTATCGGACCAGAACCAATACTTGGCATATCTTCAAGTACGGCCAAGATGGCTATCTCAACCTGGGCTGAAAGGCAAACTCTCCAGTATTGGCAAGAGTTACCAGGATTAGTTCATTCGAAGGCGTTCATAAAATACCCTTTGAAATCGAGAACTAAGAAACTTTTAGAGTTAAACAGGATAAACCTGAAAACTCTAACAGGCCTATATACCGGGCACTGCCGACTAAACTATCATCTGCATAAACTCGGCCTAGCGGAAAACGCCGAGTGCCGTCTATGCCTGGAGGATGATGAGAAGGCAGACCACATCTTATGCACCTGTCCCGCTGTGGAGAGGATCCGATTCTCAATATTTGGCAAAGGGCAACTGCTGCCAGAGGATCTGGACACATTCTCACCCAATAAAGTTATCAGTTTCATTAAGAGACTGAACTTATTGGGTGAAATATAATTAGGCGTGAGCCACAATAGGCCTGCTGATGGCCGCAGTGGAGGGTCTACTGAGACCCACTCACAACAAACCTAACCTAACCTAACCTAACACGTTTCTAAACTTTATTAAACGAAATTTGTTTTTTTTTTTCATTAATTTACACTTTTAAGCTGTTTTTTCTTAATAAGGTGTTTCAGCATAATAATTTACGTCAATGAGTAGTTTAGTTTTTTTTTTATCTAAAAATAAGTTTCTAATAAAGTGTTTTTTCTTCAATTATTGCTGAAAAATCAATTATTTGCTTGAATTTATCTCAAATATTGGCTTTGAGCAATTATCTTGAAGTCAAATAGATACACAATTAAAAATATGTGTTATATCGAGTGTCAAGTTGGGCGAGAAGAGATTGTTATGTTATATAGAAATTATCTCATTCACATTGGAGAAGTATCCAAGATGAATTTTAAACTTTGTATTCCACGAACATTATTTTCCACATAAAGGAAAGCTTGTAACTGATGAGGGCTTATACCTGTACAAAGTTTATGGAAACAACTTTTGATTCTCCAACAAAAATTGCCCAATCAATTATATTATCTTGAAATGAAACCCATTCATCAATCAAATTGTTCTGTTTAAATCTACCCTAACTTATTACCTCTTTATCTACCAAATTTAGTGATCTTGTAAAAACTTCATTATAAATTCATATTATTTTCGTTTTGAATTAGTTTATTAATTCACAGAACAGTTAGAACACTTACCATTTAATACATGTTTTGTAAATATACTAATCTGCTTCAACTGTAATAATTAAACAGCGTTCATAAATCACTTTAATTGACAACTTAATCCAGGAAATACAGCCGCCCAGTATAGTAACGACCTTGAATCGATTTTTAATTTGGACACTCAATAAACATTTCGAGTTCTAATTTGGTCATGTGACCAAATTACAACTCAAAATGTTTATTGGACAACTTACTCAAAGCTAATTCACTACGCCGGGTACAATAGAGTGGCGCCAACGGTTAGTATCGAATTAATCATGTAATAAAAATAAGTCAAAACCCAGTACCTCTCTATAGCTACAGTGGCATGAGCTGAATTTGTAAAAGAGATGTATTTTGTCGATGTTTTTGACGAGCATTAACGTATTGGGCAAATTTAACTTACCATGAAGTGGAGGGCTGGTTCGTTTAACATGAATTATTGCTACGGCTACTTCGGTCAGTTTCGAATATTTTCCTGCGACGGAATGGAGAAAGAGGTGCCTGGCACTGATACTATTGTTCATCCGTAATATTTATTGTTTTGTGCAAACTAATGGTTTTATCGGCACGTTGTCAGGTGCACGACTTGATTAACCCGAGTTCTGGTAAAAGACTGTCAAATTTATCTGTTCTGTCCGGATTCGGGAGGTAAAGTTTTGGAGGGAAATGATGGGATTGGTGGATTTGGGAATTAAGTTACCAATTGCCCAGTACTTGCGCGATGACAACAAAAATAAAAAGTAATATATTTAAATTTAGCCGCGTATTATTGCAACTTATTCTGGCAAACAAAAAAAGAACAAATTATGTGAACAAACAACTGAATAGCGAGCAGCGAACAGTCGAACTGATTTAACTGATTCAAGTGAATCGACTGATATTATTTATTGCATTTTGTAATACGGTTCATTGCAGTCATTATTTTTCAGTTTATTCAATTAAATCAGTTCGAAAAAATACACCTTAAATCTCAAAAATTCGCGCCTCTGGAGAATACGCTTTAGAAAGTTTTCCATATATTTTTAAGCCACTTTGTATCTATTCAGACAGAGGTTAACTATAGAGGATAACATCCTTCAAAATTTTATATCATTCATGTCATGTGTTCGCGTACATATACTAATGATATTTCCTGTTTAAATTGTCCACACATAGGTATGCAAACATCGCATATTTGGGACACCCTATATAATTTTGTATAACGTATGCGTATTGCGCACGCGCAATTGTTTGAAAATAGTCGGTTGTGTTGTCATTTGATTTACGTTCATAAAAGAGTATCTTTTATTTTTTTTAATGTTTCATGTATAAATAATTGTTGCAACAATTTGCTGATTATGTAAATTGCAAAAGGTATAGTGTAAATAAACATTACTGTGAAACTTGAAGGAATTTCATGCGAACTGCAGATCAAAGCAAATTTTTGCGAGGTGAACCTATTGCACATTGTTAAAAATGAATCACTGCAACATTGAAAAAGGTAAATTATTAAATTTATTTTTCCTAGTGACAGGTAATTTAACACATTATTTACATTAAATACCACGTGTGCAATTATAACAAAAATAGACATTTAGTTCACCTACTTGTGTGAACCAGGGTTGTGATTTCTAGTTCAATTAATGAGGGTTACCGCGCTTGAATTCACCACGAGAGGAGCTAGTGTACGGAGGGGTCATTGTCACTGAACGTTAATGTTTACTATGGCTTTTTAACGCGAGTTCTTAGTAATTTTTATAAAAATTAGCTGAAAAACATTAACACAATGATGGCAGAAGGGGAAAGTAGTAAGTTACTTGCTCAATAGGGAAATTATTGAACTAATCAGAAATGTCTTGTCATTAAAGTTAGGTTATATCCAGAATGAGTATGATGAAAACAACGAATGTACATGATTATTACTCACGATTTTCTGTAGTGGGCTCCTTTGGTAAAGCATAATCGTCAGGTTTAAAATGTTTCTTACAAACACACGAATGTTTCAAAGGAGTAAAGTTATCTGTATCAACCACTGTTTTAGGCGAGTTTTGTCTCTCGGAAGCATATGTCCGCCTTTTGTTTCCGAACAAAATGGAACTGCACAACACTGAGGCACAATTAACAAGGTTTTTTATTTGCTGGTGTACGAAATAATTATAATAAAACACTATAAACTTTTCCCGCCCCTAACAATAACTTTTGACATGACCTTACTCGACCAGTGGCGCCAAAGGGTGAGCCTGAAAACGTTAGCCCTCAGTACAGTTTAATAATTTTTAGAACATTTTAAAAATCTGGTAGGTATATTATTATAATTTGTTCCTCTATTTAGTATTTCAATAAACAAATGAACTAATGCTTGCCAAAACATGTTTCATTTGTCATTGCCTGGTCTTGTCACATATCACTTTGTGTTTAGCCCTTTAGCCGATTTTTCATGCTCTAACAACCATAAACAAACCATGAATTTATAAATCTATGAAACAAACAGTTTACTTGGTTTACTTTAACCAATCACAGAACAGAAAATTTGTATTCAACCAATTAGAATTAATTTTTAGTAAATATTATGTTTGAAGACGTTGAGCTCAAAAATACGCTTTTTGATTACGATATTGTTTTAAAGAGACTATTCTTAAATCATTCTTTCTGCTGTCTTTTTTTCATGTTCTGGAAGCTTTTTGTCCCTTCAGTCGCATAATCGAATCGTTTATTTGAGAAAGGAACTAAGTAACATTTTCGGCGATTTTGACTTTTACCACTTTTCGTGGTCTTTATATGTAAACACATCGTTTAATGTAGAAAGGGACCACCATCCATAAATATAATGTTCATAAATTCTATCTTATCCTCAGCGTTTATTGCAGGAAGGTACTAAGTGACATCAATTAGTCCCTTTCTCATATAAACGACCTGCGCCAGCGCATTGTGTATCACAGCTGATGGAATTAACCTACAATTATTTTTCTCAGACCTCATTTTATGCCAATTTTTTTAATAAATCCTTTCTGATTCAAAAATCATTATTGTTGTTACTTATTTCTTTAAAAGACAACCCAATATCCTATGTTTCACTGATAAATTAATCAAGGTTCAGATTTTTCTATTATTATTATTTTCGGTTTATTTGAGAAAGGTACTAACTGCATTTTTTTAGAATTTAATTTTTTTCTTTCTCATAATAAAAAATAACTGTTTTAATATAAAGATATTCTAAGTTACTCGGTCCTAAATTATTATAGCAGAAAACGTTCGCTTGTCATACTTTTTTAACTTACAATTTAATTTTTATTGATTTTCTCGAAAAGTACTAAATGTTAGTTAGTACCTTTCTCAAATAAACGATTCAATTGTATATTCTGCTTGTCACCAAAATAATTCAGTTCAACTGTCAAAAATGAAATTACTTTCGCTAGGGCGCTGTATTAGACCGCCCTACTTTCGCAAGAGTGGGCCTCGGTTAACATTGTTTTTTTTATTTCATATAAGGCGCTCCCAAAAAAGTATTCTAGTACAATTTTCTGATTTCTAGTACAATTTTGTATCAAAAGTTGTTACGCTTTAAAGATTTCCGATAACAACTGTGCTTATAACTAAAAGGAAAGCTGAATATTTCAATTTTACACACCGTGACCGGTTTAAATCTCCGAAATTTTACGAAATAGGCATGTTGAATATGGGTCCTGTAATGGCTATAATAATTTGTAAGGTGTGCGAGACTGACCTGATGTGCTGGGACAAACGTGATTGTAAACGTCACGTAAATTCGATAAAACTAAAAAAAAATTGCGTGCCTTCGACAACACAGTTTATGTTCGATTTACTCTTAATGCTGATTGCCTGTGATGTTCTGCTGCACATACTCGATAAACAATTATTTCAGGAGTTAATACAATCCCAAGGTGACGTTACCAAGTCACACAACGTTGCGTAACTATGTACCAACTATAAGCGAAGACATTGTAAATAAGATCAAATGTGTACTAAAAAATACACGGCTGTGGTTATGTGTTGACGAGACGACAGATTGTAAAAAAATTCTATTGTAAATGTTATAATACGTGTACTGGACTCTCTTAAACCAACATTTCCATTGTTACTAGCTAGCAAAAGATTAACTGAGTGTACTGGTCAAACAATTACGCGGGTGGTGCTGGAGACGTTAGACAAATTTGACCGGTCAAAAAATCAAGTGTTGATGTTTGTGACCGATGGTGCCGCAACAATGCGTTTAGTAGGCCGTTCCCTTCAAGATCACGATTGTAGGTTAGTACATGTTACGTGTAAAGTGCATGTTTTACACCTTGTGGCAGAAACTATTCGACAAGATTTTCTGGAGGTAGATGCATTAATAGCAAGTACTAAAAAAAGTGTTTCTTAAATCTCCTAAACGTCTTCGCGCATTTCATAGCAAGTGTCCCGATCACAGAGAAGTCTGTGGTCCCGATATTCCCGAATCACCACAGCCGATTCTTACACGTTGGGAAACATGGTTGAAAGCAACATTTTATTATGCTGAATATTTACAACAAATAAATCTGTGATATTACAATTCAATCCAGACGAGGCTGCAGCTATTAAAAAAAGCCAAACAAAATTTGAAGATGTTTCTGTTGAAACAGCTTTAAAAACTATTCACAAGAACTATAATAATAAACTTAGAAAACAGTGCGATGTCGTTAACGGAGTCACTGTAAATAGTGGACGAAGTAAATCGACTGCTACACTCTATTATAGGTGACGCAAAAAAATGAGCCTGTTGGAGAAAAGTTCGCACGTGTGTTAAAGACACCGGTTTTACCAGATTAAGACAAATTTATGATGGTACTGATGGTGCATCTGCAGATCCATTAAGTTCAAACACTATTTTAAGTATGCTTGTATTATATCAATTGATGTCGAACGGTCATTTTCAAAATATAAGCATATTTTTTCACCACGTCGAACATTACTCTCGGAGACATCCATAGAAACCTACATGCTGCGAAGTTTTTACACATCTTTCCCAGTTTGTGATGACCAAGCTAGTTATGGGGGTAAGTTGTGCATACATTGTTATAAATTTTAATAGTTTATTGCTTTTATTACTAGTTAATTTCTTTTCTTGCACTTATTATGGTGCGTACGCCTATGTCCTGCGGCGCATTTTTGCTAACTCTAATTATTAATTCGATTATGAAATACTCAATATTACTAATGTCTCGATTATAAAAATATTCCGATTATTCCCATCACTAAAAATTTCCCTCGGCAATCCGCTCCTTATAATGCTACTTCCTTTTATACATAGAAATTTTATAAAGTTTGTACGAAGTCAATTGAAATCGTATAAAAACTATAAGCCTGCAAAAACCGTCGGCATCTCTTTATTGTACATGGGCGGAGGTAAATAGAAATGCTTGTCATAAGAAAATGTTATACTTTTTTGAAAATTGTATTAATTTTTATTATTTTTTGTTTATTAGATAGGCTATTTTTGTTCATTTCGCCAATAAAATATTTTTGAAATATATCAGTTTCAGATATAGTCTAAATATTTAAATTTATTTAGTTTAGTTTTAAAGTTAACCCATACTATATTGAAATATGTTATTGCTCAGCAAGGACCAACGAGAAGGTATGAACATATCCTTGTCAGGATGAGGAAATGGGACAGGTTAGATTAGCGAGGGGCAAGGATATATAGTAAAAAATAAAATTAAAGTTTCTTCTAAAATAAAAATAAAAATGTAAGTTTCTTAACCACAGCAAAGAATTAGTACCACAAAAATAAATATTTGTTTAGATAAAACATAAATAAAAACAAAATTAAAATATGTCTCTAGAATAAAGTAACTTAAATTAAAATTTCTTGTCAACTAAATAAAACTATATTTTTTTTCATACATATTATAAATTATACGCCGTATTACATCTTTGGTAGCATCATCAATATTTTTTAATTTCATATTTTTCCGTTTCCTATTTGTACCGTGATCTATAACATCTCCTTTTTTTAATTACACGATAAATTGTAGATTTTGATATTTTAGTTAATTCGTTAATACGTTCTATTATTTCTTTCTCACATTTTTCACGATTTTCGCTTTTTAAACGTTCATATATATTTAAAATAATGCGTTGACTTTGTACGTGTAAATCTTTATTTTGAAACTCTAAATTTATTTCGTCTTCCTCGACAATAACAGGCTCAACTATTTCGGGATTTTCGGGCGTTATTATATTATCTTCTGTTTCAAATGGTCTCCAGAAAGCCATGGTAAATTAGTAAATACCTAATACAATATCTTAAATACCTTTTATGTAGTAATAAATATTTACCAATATGAACACTAAGTATAAACTGAACCACACCTTGATATTATAATAGGTATTTCTGCACTGCACTGGATAAATGTAATAAATAACTAGGTAATCGAATCCACCTTGACTAGTGACTGATATAAACTCAAACACCCACCGACCAACCGGACTGACGAATATCCTGATCCCAGCCAATCGTCGCCCATCGTCCTCAAACCATAGCCAATGCCGGCACATCTCACAAATCCACGTTGATTGCTGAGAAACGATTTAACGAGTTTTTTTTATACTCGTGGGCCTGTCCGTCTTATTATCTTTAAACACATGCAGTCGTAGATGGTTCATTCAGGCTGATTACATTGCCAGTCTCGGACTCGCCTGCACAATTTCAACTACCATTCAATTCCCAATACCATTGCTAAATACATAGGACAAAATATCAAGTTAAGTGCGCACAGTTCTGTGCTTTAACAATGACCAATTTCAATTGACTTCGTATAAACTTTACCATTATTTCTAGTAAACACAAACAATTATACTATTACATATTTATTTCGGACGCGACATAAAATAATATGCTCCAGGGGTGGATATAGAGTATATGTCAAAGAGGGTGAGGCGAAATGCAGCCATGGGATTTGAACTCACGCCCGAGGAGTCCGTCGTTCCGCGTCGACTAAGACTTGTGCCTTAGCCCGCTCGGCCAACGACCGAACTGAGAATCACGGAATCTACTTACAGTATTAAGCCTCTTGCTCTCACGCAGAGGATACGTGAGGAAAGGAAATTATTTAATTCTGGCGATCCTGATCAGGATAATGATATAAACTTATCAAATTATTGTATTGTTACCGGTTCTTCGTAAGTGTACAAAGTTTCAATTAAATCTGTCCGTTTAAAGTGGGTCAAAATCGAGTCCAAAGAGTCGGTTACAAACAAACAAACATACAGGTGAAGCTAATAATAAAATAATAAAAAAGCGTGTTAAAAATTATAAATGAATTTTTTATTTGAAGTCATCGTTCGCATTTGTATGTACTGTCACAGAACTGATTCTGTGGTACTGTGCGAGTAGGTACATAGATATATCTCAAAGCTAGTAGGTATATCTAATAATATTGAAATAAGGTTCGTGCTTTCAACTTGGCCTATTTGTTATATTAATATTATCATAATTTATAATAATGGTAAAGTATTAATGGGTATTAATAAAACTGCATTGCTTATAGACAGAATGTTTAATTTTACATTCATTTAAAAATTCATGTTTTATACATTAATATAAATAAGTACACAATTCATTATACTATTAATACCTAAATTATAAATACTAATTAATCATAAATTAATTTATAAAAATATCCAAGCTACACTTATCTTGGAATGGTTAAGAAAATTTGACTAGAATCAGATTTGGAATTGGGAATTTCCTTTGTTTAGTTGTTAGTCCGAGGACTCCTAAAAAAAAGAAAATCATTATATTATCGTCAAAACATCAACCAAAATGAATGGGGGCTAAGGGTACGATTTATCCTCACGAAATTCAACTCGATATTTTTACGTGGTAAGCTAAATTTATATGATATCCAATATTTCTACACAAAATCTAGTGAGCATTTGAAATTTAAATCTATTGTATGTAAAAAAATAAACTTTTTTGGTGAAATCAAAACTAATGGCTTACATTTGAGAGATAAATCGCCGCCTTAAAGAAATGTGCACCTGTTCTGATCGAATTTAACTGATTGTTTATTTTTTCCGACAGTTATGTTGTTCAATCCGATCCGAACAAGTCGTTAATAGTTTTCTATATTGGGCGGGGCAATAGTGCGTCCGATTCGGATATGTCGAGTTCTATGATAGCTAGAAACTTGTTTTAAAACATAAATAAACTAGACAAAAAAGTCTATAACCGGAAATTATTTTCGAGTATACAGGACGAGCCAAGACGATTCTACAGGGTCAACTAATATTTTAATAAATTAAATTAAATCATTACATCATAAATAAGTTTAAAAAAATGTTCTAATATACCTGGCATTTCATTTAAAAAAAATGTTACTTGACCCTGTAGAATTGTAGAATCGTCTTGGCTCACCCTGTATATTCGAAAACAATTTCCGGTTATAGACTTTTTTTGTCTAGTTTACTTGTTTTTAAGTCAAGTTTCTAGCTATCATAGAACTCGAGATATCGAAGTCGGACGCACTATTGCCCCGCCCTGTATATCTTACCGCCATGGGGTATAAAAACGTGTCCACCGTATCTTGACCAACTGAATTTTCCACGACACATGTATATTGTCCCATATCGGGCCATACAATAGCTCTTATCTGGAGTTCACCATCGGGCAATACTGCGAATCTTTCGTTGTTTTCGATTACTTTACCGTTGGGATCAATCCAGATCAAGTTGGGCTTTGGGTTTCCGACGGATTTGCAAGGAAGAATTACATCAGATCCTGAAAAAAAAAACAAATTGTTAAAATTATTGCACATGACGTGGCTAAGTGAT
This sequence comes from Rhamnusium bicolor, assembly GCA_029963845.1. Lineage (NCBI taxonomy): Eukaryota > Metazoa > Arthropoda > Insecta > Coleoptera > Cerambycidae > Rhamnusium > Rhamnusium bicolor. The sequence continues at coordinate 37,687 of JANEYF010004999.1, read as the reverse complement.
CCAAGTTCAAGCAGAATTCAAATCCAATGTTAAATCTTTGAGCTAACACAGATTATATAGAAGAAAATGGGCCGATTCTGAAATTTCCACGAGGGGAAATTTTTCACTTTAACAAAGCGAGTTCTTTCAGGGGTAGTAGCACGAAAGCCAATCCTATAACTCCCCTTAAAATCCTAAAATCCCATAAGCCAAGAGGACCAAACACGAAGAAAGAAGGGCACCAGAAGAGAAAGGCTCTAATCGGCGGGGTCCAACAGGCGAGGATCGGGGAGGTCTCCCAAAACGACCATTCCGTACGCATTTGCGGACGGGGTTGCCGGTGGAGCAGACCCACCCCTTACAAGGTTAGTCCAGATCTACAGCGATGCGATAGGAGTTCCCCTTGGCTTCTGCCATACAAGGTCATCGTCAAAGCCAAGGATATTGGCGCGGAGCTAATTTGTAATATTTCAATGCTATAAAAGTGCACGCCAGAATTTGATTAATATTTTATCTGAAATACTTACCGATAACATCCATTAACATATTCGCCCAGAAAGTCACTCTGGGTAGGTGGTGGGCTCCTAAAATTTTGGCGTTTATCAGTTGCGTAAAGTTCATTTCCCTTCCTTCTTTGTTGCTGACAATAAGTTTCGTAACGGCAGTGGCAACTTGCGCACCCGCTTCCGCAACGCACCTGTAAATGTCTTGGTGTCTTGGCAGTATATAATTTATTACTAATCGAGAGGCGACTTTGGCATAGCCAGGACTTTGGTCGATGACGTTGGTCTCGAAACTTTCATTCTGAAATGAACAAAAATAGGAAAATTAATAACGGCGACACGTCTGGGAACCCTAATTGGTCGACCCTATCACTAGATTTAATGATAGAAGAGGTAATATTGGAGGTTTTCCGAGATCTTTTTTACCGATTCTTATAGGTAAAGAAAAAAATACCTCTGTTATCCTCATGTTCCTCTTGAACCACTGGATGGTTGGTGGGGGAGAGCCCATTGCCTCGCAGTGGAGTTCCACATGGGCGCCGACTTTCTTACTTATTACAGGCACGGGGGGTTTGCTAATTCTCACGTATTCCTTGGGTTCCCGGAATCCGATATTGGCGGCTGGGTTACTGCTAACTTCATTGTCTATATCGTCGGTCAGTCTTCTACATTGAGCCAAGTTCAGGCTAATGGCTATAAGTAATACTGATAAGATCATCTAAAAAAAAAAAGAAAGTACTTAAGAGGAAAATTCTAGCTCGTTATGCAAAGGTAGATTTTGTGATTGCTATGTCAGTGAGTCCCAGATCTATGTACTGTCCAGTCGGCGAAAGAGAGAGTATAAGTCGCCAGATTTCTGTGAAATCATATACTAGGAATATAATATCTCTCCCAATGAGTAGGTGCATATGCAATCGTTCACAAAATGTGCCATGCATTAATTATTTATTTTATTTATGCCTAATTGTGAAAGGAATGCAGAAATCATATTCTTTCCGCGGGTCTTTTTTCCCGACCAGACAGTAGCTCTGCGATGCCGATTTAAATATCTCAATGGTCTTATTTTGACAGTTTACCAGTTATTGTCGATATATTTGGACGGGTTAGTATGATATATCAAAAGTTTTAGATACACTAAAATGAAGAACTTGTTTTTATCTGTATTTAACGCTTTGTTCCAGTCATACCCATCTAACAGAAACCGGTTTTCTATAACGGAAATAGTTCCACAACCGTCAACGTAATCTCGCCCAAGTGACACATGTGGGTCCTCTTATTATGCTTAAAACTTTATGAATAATATGTTATGGCAATTTATAGAACTAATTAGTTATATGGTAGATTTATTCAGAACTAAATTGCTTATAAAGCAATTAGGTTGAATAAGATTGCTGGTAAACCGATCTCACAGCATAAATATAAAGCTACTTTATTAAAGCGTCTTATACAGTTTTCTTTTTACTTCATAAGAGGCTTAGTAAGATCTTTTTTACAGATACAAACCACGTGGATTTATAACAGGTGTATAAACCTTTATATAACATGTATGCAACTGTTTTACAGCTTAGCTATTGCTCGATAGGGGCTATATAACATTAAATGGTTTTTGAAGCAAAATACCAATATAGTCTCTATCCAATATAGTTATTTAAATGCCACCTATGTCAACCCTAATATATATTATTTATCCAGGCTTTCTACGTGTAGTAGAAGTATTCTATAAAGTATTTATACAACTGTAATTCTCTTTTGGAGCTATGTCGGTGCGGCCTTCCACCTTTATTGAAATCTTTTACAGCTGTTTAGCTGCAGGGTGTTTCACCCTGTCTCATAACCTCTTTGTTGTTAAGGGTTACTTTACAGTATGGACAAGTGTTGGAAAAAAACAAGCGAAGTGGACATTTCAGAAAGAAAGTTAAATTAACACTTACAAAAATGCTCGAGAAATCAAACTCACAAGCCAATAATATTAATTTAATTGAACAGACCATTTTATTGTAGAAATGCCAAATAATGAAAGCGATGAGAAAAGCGAAGAAGTAATTTAAAGCTATATGGTTAATGCCATACGTAGTTGCAAAGTCCCTAATTTCATTGCGGAGACTAATACTGTGGTCATGCAGCTCATCGCTTTCGTTCTTTGGTGTGATCTAAGTGATCTCTTAAGACGTTATGAGACGGAGTAAGTTTAGCTGTAACAGAATTCTATGAAGGTGAAAGACTGCAGTTGTCTATATAAAAGATCTTACTAACCATTTTATGAAAAAAAAAAATGTATAAGATGCTTTAATAAAGTAGCTTTATATGTATGCTGTGAGATCGTTATACCAGCAATCTTATTCCACTCAATTGCTTTATAAGCCATTTAATGCTTCAATATAACCAGTCAGTTCTATAAGTTGCCATAATATGTTATTTATAAAGTTTTAAGCATAATAAGAGGACCACTGTGTTACTTGCAAATTCAAAACAAATATAGGGCTAAAATTAAAAAAAGTTCCAATATCATATATCCCTCTAGACCAAAATTATGTAATCATGAATTGAATTATTACATAAAATGTGGATTTTAAACAATCAAATTCACCTGTCTAAGGATTTTATTGATGTCACTGAATGCGAAATTGCTGTATAAAGGTTTCATTAGAATACCTTATACATCGTCTCGAAATGCTATTAATGCCACTTCTACACAGCCAAAGGCCATAGTACTCTTTTATTAGTTTATAATTGTATTATACATAAGTGAGCTTCCTCGAAAAACCTCTCTTATAAAGTAAGTCGCACTTATATACAGCCAGAGTGCTGTTTTAAGGATTTATAACTGCTTCTGTAGTGACCTTCTTCGGAATCTTTCAAGGAGCCATATTATATTTTCTAAAAGTAAATGTAACGGGCAGCCATTGTTATCAGTTCGAGCTGTAATTAACCTTTTATCACTTGAAAAGGAAAATTTTGCTAAACATTTACAACAATCCCGTATGGGGTTTTCAGAATACATGGCTGCATTATTTTATAACAACTTTATAAAAAAATAAATATATATTTTTTAAATAATTTTTAATAATATCAAATTCAAGAAATTTTGGAGGCCCGTCTGTTATTTCGAGGTAACATAGCATGTTTCAACAGAAAAGTTTTCTTCGCATGACAAGTTTGGTTTTCTACGGACGACAGCATCTACTAATTTGTAGGCAAAAATCTTCATTCAGTTTCCTAATAATTCGCCATAACACGTTTTACATCGCTATCCCTGCAGAAAAACATATTATGTCAACTGATGTGTGTGTGTATAAAATTAAAACAGGCAACTATAACACAGCCATAATAGTGTAAAAAGTATTTTTTAAAGATATACTGGAAACCATAACTCAGTAATTTTCTTTTACAACAAAAAGTTTTTGCGTTTTAAGCATTTATATACTTTTTCATTTCAGTTATATCTCTGCAATATAACAACTACAAAGCTACTACATTGGAGTTGCTACAGACACTATAACACGGTTATTTTATAATTGCAAACCGTACCTTACATTTAAAGCAATCTTTTACTGCATAAAAACTTACTTGCAATCCTTATACAGCAGCTTGTTAACAGCTCTATAATATGGTTTATAAAAGCTGGTAAAATGAAACAGAGATGTTGCTATATTGCTATTTAATCATTTATGTACTATTTACGAAGCCTACCGAGCTTGTATAAACTGTGCCTATTTGAGGTATATAGATACTTCTTTAATATTGAAATATTGTTGTTAACTCTTAATTATACAGCATCAAGCTTTATAAGAAGGTGGAGTAGATATTTTTAGTACTTTTAAAAATCAATTTGTCCTACTTGGGCGGGTATGCCCAAGGTTCAAATCTTGGGCTACTCCTATATCTCTACTATTTATTAATGATCTCACCTGTATGGTAAGCTTTTATAGAAAAGTTTCGTTTTGCTGACTATGTAAAAAGTGTGTTAATAAGTTAGAAAATTGTATAAGTCATTTACTCCAAATTCAAGATGGATGTGCACTTTATTTCGTTTATATAAACTAATGCATTAGATATTTTAGTCTGTTACCTCAAACACAGTTCAAACGAATTTTCTAAGAGAGCTGTTAGAGTGTGATCACTTAGTTTATTTTAGTACTACATTTATTATCGTTATTGTAATTATGCTTGTAATAATTATTCGGTAAATAGCAAAAAAATTATTCAACTCAAGTGACAACAAACATTGGTAAACTTTTTAAATCTGACATTATTGCTAAGTCCGGTCCTGTCGGCGTGTTAACATCAGTCTTATCTGGTGTGAATATAATTTTCAACATATATACCAGAATTATCGCACGATTAACGTCAGTTGTATGATTTTTCTTCGATCAATATTAACACTGTTTTTTTTTAATAACTTGGTAAATATGTTAACAGTTTAATGTTCAAAGAGAGATAAAAGATAACCGCGCTGTGGAAAGTTCATTCATAAATTCATTGACTCATTGAATAAGTGTTTTATCGTACGATGTAGTATTTTGCGTTTGAACAACTATAATCGCTGACTTGTAATTTGGCGTACTACGATTATTATTATTTTCACACGTTTAGAACGTCATAGCATGGGGGTCATGTTAATTCAGATATATAGGGATGCCCGGGTCAGCATTTTTTAATACTAATATTCGCATATATGTATGTAATAACATTTTTCGTCAATATTTTATAGATCTAAGCAACTAACGAATCAATAGACCTAAAACATGTAGTGATTGTTTTCGTAATATAATAACTTAGAAAACATATAAATGTATAATAAAAAATTGTAGGATGTACGATAACAGTCAATAGTGAAGAATAAATTATTTTGAAAACATTTTAGAAATAATTCAAAATAATTGATTTAGATTCAAACATAGTCCATTCAAATATGATTAAAAATAAAGAAAACTAGATTTTAATTTTTCAAAAATATGTGTAGAAAACTGAAATACCTTTCAAGTGAGGGGCAACATGAAATAGAAATTTTAAAAATCAATTCATCATACATATATTTTCATATTTCATATGTGCAACATTCACAAGGGGGCGTTTGTCCCCCGCCCTGCTTGTTAACGTATTAGCAATAGTGGCCTTTATCGCGTCTATTTAAGAATGTTTTATCAAAAATTATTATTAATTCAAGTCATCAATGTTACTAAAACCATGAACCATCAGACTATAAACATTTTTTTTATGCACCGAATTTTCGTCTTTGTGGTGATGGTGATTCATTACAAAATATCGGATTGTAATGTAATGTATCTATTAAAGGAGTTACATGGATATAAAAAGGGTACCTACTATATAAAAAGTTGAAGGTTATATCAACCTTCAACACTTGTCTCAGCAATCGACTTTTTATCATTTCATCTTACGAATAATTTAGATGACGCAGCAAATTCAATAGGACAGATAGCTATAAAAAATCCAGCAGCTACTAGATAAATCAGCGAATATCGCTAAAAAAATTGTTGAATTAAAGATGACTCGCATTACCTCTGCTAGTATTTATTAAGTAACACAAATTCTGAGAATTCCCTACTGGCACCATACTGTCTCATTCATCATTTTTCATACGATTAAATAACCTATTATTAGCCTCTATTAATCGCTCATTTCCTAGAATCCTTAATCGTGTTCTGCATTAAAAAAAATTGATTAATAGAGCTTATGACTGCCAAGTAGTGCACGTGTTATATCTTGAAAATTGTAATTCTGAAAAATTTCATACAAATGAGGTCACTTTTGCAATATCGTTTTGATTTGTAGTAGGTATATAGTTGGCAATTCGGTTTGGAGCAAATAAGCAATTTATTAAGAGAAGTTAGTAGGTGACACGTATTTTAGAAAATTAAATATTTTTTTAAATATGAACTGCTATTAAATTCGGAAGCTTGAGTTTAATAATTTCACTAAGCCGTCATCGACATCGTTTTGATTTAATCATTGAGGATATGGTCAACTCCTTTTTCATTTTTTAATTGATGATGAGCTCACTGGAGAGTATTTTAACAGGATAAAGCTATAGCATACACCGCACGTACCACAAACAACTTTTTACGAGATTTTACGACTTTAAAATAGTGATTCAAAGTTTATGGCCCTCCCGTTCTTCCGATATCGCCTTTCCTAATTTCTTCACTAGTTGAGAATAATGTAAAGTATACAGTGCGTGATAAACACGTATGGATAACTGTTAACGAAACCACAGATGCAAGAAACAATAAAGTTGAAAATGTATTTTACATCCAAATAAATAGCACCACCTCGTCTGAGTGTAGGATATATTTGATAGCCAGTAAAAGATTGGAAAAAATCTAATTCTGACGCAATTAAACTTATTGCACTGACAGCAATGAATAAATTTAATATACACAAAACACAATAGAGCTTTTCGGGTGTAAAAATAGTATTAACCAGGTAGTACCACATCGTTTCTGATTGGATGAATTCAAAATTAAAATTACTTTTATCCAATGAAAACCGATTGGTCAAAACCACTGGTTATAACTTCACTGCACCCGAAAAGTATTAATGTTGTAATGTTAGTGACCGGAAAAAATGTGTACATCATTGCATATAATAATCTTTTTACTCTATGCTCTCCATAATGTAGCAGAAGTCCGAAGTAGTTAACCCGACGTCGACAAGTTAATCATAAATACAAAAAAAAAAACCGCTGCCAATTACTTGGGGATCAGAACTTCCTCACCGTAGTAAAACTTGACGTGTGGTGGAGTTTATAATAAAAGTAATTTTTGACGTTTCAAAAAAGTCACATTTTGACGTTTCAAAAAAAGTCACTTTGACGTTTCAAAAAAGTCACATTTTGACGTTTCAAAAAGTCACATTGGTGGAATATCACTAATATTTTTTTTAGACATTGCGACCGATTTTGCTCATCAACAACTCAATCTCTTCCTTGACCTCTAGAATGTGTGTACCAAATTTGAAAGCTTTATCTCAAAAACTGTAGCTGTTATCGCGAATCAAACAGACACACAGACAGACATCTTTTTGTCTGAAATTTGGTGTATCGTCATAATTCGTCGAGATTCGTTCAGAAATGCAATACAAATTTTCAAATTTTTTTCACGAACTTTCTCACTTTGAGGGGTGAGGAAGTAATTGTGAAGTGGGCGAAATGTATTCAAAAATTTCACAAAGTATGCCAACAAATTTCCGAACCACCACAGCCTGTAAACGAGACGGGGATGCTCCTCATGCAAGCAGCTTTTTATGTTAAACATTTCGACAAAGTTAAATCTGTAATATTGGAATTCGATGCCCGAGAATCCAGTTGTATTAAGGCAAGTCAGGAGTAATTTAGCTTAGTATACATGAAAATTATGGTGGACAATGTAAATATGACATTACAGACGTTAACAGATGACTTTGGTGTTCTGCTTTAATTAAAAATCTGGATATTGACAAATTAAATAATATTAACAAGTGCCGTAAGTGATGGACGTGCAAGTGACTTAGAACGATACATGCGTATGCAAATATCATTGGATGTAGAATGATCATTTTCAAAAATACGCCAATTTATAACCCGGCGTAGAAGCAGATGATACTATAGATAGTTTAATAATGATGCAAATATACACAATAAACAACCGTTAATGGACATTATATAAGAGGTAAGTCTTTGTAAGTTACACCGTGACCCTCACCGACGCCAGTCAATTTATTAAGACGAGCCGGCATTAGATGATTTATTTAGAACTTACAATATTCAATAAACATAAAGAAATTGTATGAAATGTCAAAAGATTTCTTAGTTTTATTTATACCAGATTTTAGTTCAATTAACTACTAACATTGGACAGCTCCTGAGAGCAACTGTTACATTTACTTTTCACGTTGACGTTATATTAATTTTCTCAGTATCCCTTTTATTAAAATTATTAATCGACGTCATTAACACAAGCTAATCACTCATTAAAACTGAAATTTTAATTAAGTAGGATATTAGAGTTTTTTCTTTGGTAATCGAAAACTGATTTCCAGGTAAACATTTTTTTTCTTATATAATTGCTTTTTTTCCTTTCATGTTATATCTAAAAATATGGCATTTTTATTCCCGAACGGGAAATATTGGCGTGATGTTGACAGCAAAAAAATGTACATTACCCAGAGCTGGAGTTATAAAATCAAGGCACAATTCTTTACTCTTTCGTCTCTTTCAATATAAAGGAAATATTTCAGAAGCTCATTTCACTAATGTGGAAATAAACATGTATTTACTGAATTTATTGCCTGAAGAAAAGTGGAAAATTAAAAAGTGTAAGAGGCAATTCGTCAAATATTTTATTTATATTAGGATTTTAATTCAGTTAAAGTGAATTCAATGTTTTCCATTGCAGTAAATTGTATTTAAAAATGAGGAAAATGAAAGAAAATAATAACTAGTGCCCATTAACTACTATCAACTATCTTTTATTTAAATCATTTAATTCAGATAAAAGTATCTTTGAGTTAAATAATTTCCGAATCAAATAAGTAGTATCCAGAGCTGTCAGACAGCGGGAGATTTAAATCATTTTTCTTATCTAAATACTTTTTTTTGATTTAAATCGTTTGATTTCAAATCTTTTTTTTTGGTAAAAGTTTTTGATTTATGATCTAAATGTTTTTAGGAAGTAGGTATCTTTGATTTTATTTAAATTAAAATAAATTTAAATATTTTCATGTACATTTAAATGAGTGATTACAATTGCTGTCGTATCTGCATGTATGGATCCATACAGTGGCGTACAAATAATGCAAAAATATGGTTTATTAAAGAAAATGTTTTTAAAATACAATTCTGTATTACCATCCTCTGCTCCTGTGGAGAGAATATTCTCTTATGCAACTTTTATAAATTCGCCTCGTCAAACATTTTGAAAATCTTATTTTATTAAAAACTGCCAATTTTTAAAGTAATATTTAATATTAATATGTCAAATATTAGTTATTTTAGTTTAGTTCTAATTTCTGTTTAAAGTTTTTGATTGGTAGTTTTAAAATAAAATTTTACATGCTAATGTATGTATTTAACTGCAATTTTTGTTTTATTTTATATATCTATACATTTTACTAATATCATTTTTGCAGCAGCAATGTTGAATTAATTAAAAAATGCTTTATTTCTTCTATAGTTGCATAACTAGTTAAATCTGCAAAAAGGATTTCGCTACCATTTTAAATGATTAAATTTATTAAATGATTTTAAAAGTATTTAAATCATCAAAAAATAATAAACTACTTAAAAAATAATTTAAATGATACAAGGGTTTAAATTATTTTCACTGGTTTAAAGCTTTCCCAAATGATTTAGACCGCACTCAATTGATTTAAACCAGAAAAAAATATTTAAATCTTTTGCAAAATGATATTAACTATTAAAAACGATTTAAATCTTACACAGGTGTATAATTTAAATACTTGTTTATAGACAAAATTAAAGTATCATTGATTTTTTATTTATATCTTGTTTTAAATGATTCGTTACAGCTCTTGTAGTATCTTAGATTTAAGATTTAATTTTTTTTTTAAATGATCTGACAGCTGTAATTATATACAATTCTCTGCTAATCTGACATTTCCTTAACTTTCAATCTGACATAACAAATCAAAGATACGAATTCGAAAATCATAAGTGCTCTTGATCGTGTTTTTTGTTGATCGCTCGGTACTAGTCTCAAACTTTATTCATTTTTCATCAAAGCGAAAGGTGTCTAGTCGTTTGCCTAATTATAATTTTAAATTTGGTGAATTCTCTAGAAATGATGCATAAACCTTAAAAATATTTAAATTATTTAAAATTTTACATTTAAATAACAGTCGTGATATTATAAAACAGTCTCTGAATTGAGATCTGCTTAAAATTTTAAATTATATTTTGAATTATTGTGTCGGATTGCAAGTTAAAGATAACAAACGTGTAAATTGACATAACATTGAGTTTGTTTCAGTCACCCGTGGATAATTAATTTATTTAAACACCAATCAATTATAAGCATTAAAAAATCACTCACCATTTTTAATTAATAAATAGTGGCACTTACATCAATTATCATTATCAGTAACCCAAAAGATAACTTATTTTTAATAGCGAAAATTAAATAAATATTAGGATAGGACCGATAACATTTGGCACGTTGACTGGTTAATATTGTTAAACACTCTGTATTTGTCGGTAGTCGAAATTGAAATGGCATTTGTGGCTCTACCCGACAGTGCCCGACACTTAAAAAGTATGCCGTGGGTAGGTACAGACTAATGCTGGTAGGGTCGCACGTACATATTTTATTTAGAAGCTTTTATTTTAATATGTAAAACTACTGTAAAACTTATTTTAACATTGTGTCTGCCTTGACCAAAACTTAAGTATGTGATCATTTAAATCTATCTGTTATGCTTTGTGAATTTTCAAAACAAATCTCCATTTTCGTTCTCGAAAGGACACGAATTTCTTAATATAATTTGGATCTCTGATACAATACAAATAAAGTGTCCCCTACATGTAGGCTGCCATACTGTGGGCAATTTATATTGGCTACATATTAACCAATTATAGAAGGTTATGACATGAGACCGCGGTTATCTAAATCGTGTTTACTACACACGTTATTTTTATTTTCCAATCATTTTGTAGTAATTTGTTTTATACATTGACATGTTTTCTGGTTTTGACATTTGTCATCAGTTTTGTCTTAAATTTTAAAAAATGAACCAAAAACCATTTAGTTCAGCGTCAGTGGAAAAAATTATCATACAAACTAAAGAAAATGCATGTAAAAATACTATGGTAAGTAATAATTCGATACGATCAATGCCGGATTAACCAGGGCGCAATGGCGCAACTGCGCTCGGCCCCCAAGACTCGAGGGCCCCGCGCCCCGTGCCCCGTGGCAATGTATAGTTTTTCTAACAGGAATGGGAAAAGTATAACAAAATCCCGAAAAAAAAATAATTAAATAATGTCACAATAACTTCAGAAAACAATATTTATAAATATCGAACATTGCCTCCGATTTGAGATTTCCCATTTTATACAACCATCAGCCGTATAGCTAGGATGTTAATGCAAGTATTGGTTGTTAGATTAGAGGCCGCTTAATTTACACTTTTACCATCTTTGGTCGACTGTATAGCGTATTGCTTACGGTATCTGAATGAGTTGTTTACATACGACATGTGACATTTGTTTTTGCACTATTGAAGAAAATGAAGTCCTTCGATATTGCATTCATGCTAACATTGTGGTATGATATTCTTGAAAGGTTTAATGCTACAAGTATGACGCTTCAAAACAATTGTGCTCATTTAACGACGGCTACAAAACTTTTGCGCTCTCTAAAATTACTGGTGGTCAGTTCCGTGATATGTTTGATCAGTTTCAAGAAAGAGCGGGCAAATTGTCACCGCACGTAAACGAACACTTTAACTGTGAAGTTTCCCGAAAAAGAAAACGAAAATTAGCCGGCGCCGAAACTCGTGAAGGTAAAGTAGAATTGCATGGACCTCAAGAGTACAAAATTAATGAATTCTTACCGATAATTGATAAACTTCGCATTTGCCTCGAAGATAGGCTATCTGCTTATACAGCCATAGAAGAAAAATTCGAATTTTTATTAAAGTTTAAATCACTGAACTCGGACGAAATTGCTGCTGCAGCAGGAAATCTTCTTAATGCCTATAAGACAGATTTAGATGAAAATTTTGGGAAAGAAATGATACAGTTCAAAGAATTTATTGATGGCATTGAAACACTTTCCCCTTTAGAGGCATTAGAAACAATAAAGGGAAATAAGTTGGAATCTCTTTTGCCAAATGTATATGTCGCATATAGAATTTACCTCACCTTACCAATAAGTAATTGTAGCGCTGAAAGAGCATTTTCCAAGTTGGCAAGGGTAAAAAGTGATCTTCGATCCAGTATGACTGACGAAAGGTTGAATGCGTTAAGTTTAATGACTATTGAAAGAGACATATTACGAAATATGAGCTTTGAAGAGCTTATAAAAGATTTTGCTGCAAATAAAGCAAGGAAAAAACCTTTTTAAATCTATTATTCAGTTTTTAGTTCATTTAAATTAAATATCTTTAGTTCGCTTTATTATATTTCTAATGTATCCATATTATTGATTAAAAATTACTATAAACAACAATAATTATTTCCTCTAAAATAAGGGCCCCATAGAAAAATTTGCGCCCGGCCCCAATCATCCTTAATCCGGCATTGGATACGATATGTAAGTATCTGTGGATATTACATAAACAAATAATATATGTGTCAAGTTTCACGCTTGACATATTCTAAAAACAGATTTATAACTTTGAAAAAGGAAACAGATACGTTTTCCGAAACATTAGGGAATTATGTGTCTCATATTAGTTGTCAAAAGGCACCCTCTGACTAATCTTTTGACGTAAAGTCACAAGCGCAGAGGTTTATTTTTCCAGTAACATACTGGGTAACTATATTTTTTAGATAACGAAGAATTATTAATGTGGTAGCAAGTCCCAACAAGAAAAACTGAGAGAATGCCACAAATAACGTTCAGACAATATTTATATTTTGTATTTGAACATTAAAAAATAAGCTTTCGAATATCATTCGAGAGTGAGAATAAATTAGAAAATAATTCTCCGGTTTCTTTCTCAAACTTGTTGCCATTCAGCAATAGCCACTTGAGCCCCACGAGCTCACGTGTCTATTGCTAAGCAACAGGCTTTGGAAAAGTTGTCGAGTTATTTTCAATTTATTATCACAGTCGTGTATTACAAATTAGTTAAACACTATCCAGCTTTTAAAAAAAACCTATTGGTGTTTAAATATTACCAGACTTACGACTTACTTTTCTGGTGAAACTTTTGCAACCAGAAACTTTCGCAACCAGGAACCAAACAATGCAATTTTAATAAAGCACACAGAGAAGTTCTACACTAAACAATAACCACAAAACACAGAACAAATCTAATAAAACTGTCAAATCAGGTAAAAAGTACAATATTTAATAAATCCAACCACAGCACATCACATAAACAAATCGTTCAAAGATTACAATTGACAAATCGAAACCCACACTGGGTTTCGATTTGGGCAACGCGAAATCACTAATTTTTACCAATAGTAAATTGAAATGTAACTAGATTGGGATATTTTCTCAAGGTCGAGCAATACCAATTGGAGACCCAGATTATATTAAGAAATTCGTGAGTACGAAACTCCGTTGTATATGTATGTGAAAATATACGCGAAAAATATAAATGGATTCAAAGAACTGGACAAATTAGGCCGCAGAAAAAAAGAAAGACGGTTAAAAACGAATTCGAAATGGATAACGTCGCGGTCGTCCGTTTATTTTCTATAGTCGGTATAAGATGGGACTGTTTTTCAACGTACACGAAAAATGATAAGAGTTGTCGGGAAACTCTTTGACGGAAACGCTTTCTCATCATTTTCTGTAGAGGTGAATGAAAATCCAACTGGGTCTCTTATCATTAACAAAATATTAAGACGTCGAAGACGAAAGCTTTTTCAACAAGCTCAGAATGGAAATATTGGCTTACGGAATAGTTTTACGAGTATAGCGACCATTTTCTATTGTATTAGCGTTATTTTAAGACATTTTTTGTTGAATAAAGGCGATAATAAATATAAAAATGGTCAGAAGAAGATTCAAAATATAGTTATTTATGCACCAATGCAGTAAAGTGAGTGTTTTAGTCCTGGCATGCAAGGTACTAATACACATTTTACTCCCGAGGTGCATACAACATTTTTGGCACGAATGACACAATTTTTATTGCAAAAAAAATTAAATGTAGAAACTAAAGAATAATAATTGGCCATAAAACGTTTGTATTTTATTCCGAATTTATCTAAGTGTCCTTGTATTTTATTGTCTGTAACGTTTTTTTTGCTTATTTCTATTTATTGACGTTTAGATTATTAAATATTATAATTTACGAAATATTACGAACTGTGAAAATTACTCTAGTAATATTAATTTTAATTTGAAATAAGTTACATTTTATGGTTTATATGCTTGATTCTTGTTTGTTCTTTCTACCATTAAAAGTTTGACATAATAAAAATATTGACGTTACGTTGTTTGTATTGTTCTTTAGTTTCCATGGCGACTTTGAATCCCAAAAGAATAAACGTTTTGAGGCAAATTTAAAAATTAATACGAAAAAAATACCATCTAATTTAATGGCCCGACCCAACATTGTCTCTACCTGCTGTGAACGACGTTTTCTGAAAGATGGGTTAATGAATGAAAATGTAAGCTGTGTTGCGTCATACTTGGTGTAAATTTACTCATTCCAGGAAATCTCCTGACTGCCTTGGTAGTATATTACAGGGTGTAAAAAACGGTTGATTCATCATCTTTCTAACCAACCATTCTTTGTGGTATAATAATTGAGAGATTTATCTTAATTTGAATTAATGTAATTCTAGATGTATAATGAAAGAAAAGAAACTGAAAAAATTGTAACATTATATGTACTTACATAGCTCTTTTTTCTATGCTGATTCCAATGTGTTATATAAGACACAGCTGTACAAAAAAATTAATTACAATTTCATTTGCGTCATCTTGACCAAGTTTTTTCGTTTCGATTGAATTAAATCGATTTTAGTCATTTATTATAATTTATTTAAAATTATACATCGATTGACAGCTGCCTTTTTTGGCAGTACTTTGCATACATTTCCGATAAGTGTACAAAAATATGGTGCAATATACAACAATTTAATACAATAAATATAGAGATTGCTAGGGGTGAACAAACATTAATTTCAACCTAGCATGTAAGAAACAAGAAATTAAAATACTCGTTGACGGCGAGAGAACAACCGAATTACGGTAAAAGAAACGGAGGCGCCTTTGTTATAATCCCGCAATTCGATTGTCATCCGCAGGAAAAAAGCAATTTTAATTTCCAGCTCAGTTTTTTGTTGAACAGAGTATTGCACTCACTAATACAGAGTGTAATTCTTTTGGGATCCATTATTGATTTTATTAAATATCACATCACCCCTTATCCCCTGCATTTTTAAGCAATTTTCTTATAATCTCACTCAAATATTGTATTGATAAATAAAAGCTACTTTCCAAATTGCAGTAATCTAACTCAAACAACTTTCTTCAGATTATGCAACAAAAAATCATTAATTTTTTCGTTCGTTACTTTTTGGAACTGACAGGCTAATATCTGTTTTTTGAGACACCCTGTATATGGATGAATATAAAAAAATTATTGAACTCACCATTTTTCTTATAAAAAAACACTATGTAAACTCTTAAAAAAAACTCTTTTTTTATCTAAAGTTATCACTACTTTAATCATTTAACTACACTTAGATAATTTCAATGAACTCTTTAATTCGAGATATCTTGCAAATAAGATATAAAGTAGGTACACGTAAAGCCGGAGCGAAAATCTCGACGAAATTGCATCAGATACGCGGACACCTATGAAGCGATCGGCCTATGTGCTGCCTTGCTCGTTTACTCTAGTATTTATATGATATTCTTGCCATGCCGTAGTTAATTGTTGTTAACACTTCCCCGATTTATCGGCTTTGTAAGCGTTGTCAAATATTTGAGAAACGAGTGAGACCTATGAGTATGGCTATCAGTCAGTGTGTGGATTCGTATTAAAAACCGTTTGTTTGGTTACCGACTGCTGAGAAATTACGTTCAAAATTCTTAGAGAAAATTAATTGATATAAACAGAAATTATATTTTATTACACCGGCATACAAAAAAAAAGTTGTTTGTACATTTGACTCCACCTACCTCCCGACATGTATTTCGACCCGCTGAATCCGAATTTGAAGTCAGTTTGGACCGTACACCCTCAAATATCGAGTAAATTGAAAAACCGCAAAAAATAGCGAAAATTGGGTGTTTCGGTAATAAAAAAAATTTTGTGGTTCTAAACCAAGCCTAATTTTTATGTATTTCGATCCGCTGAATACGAATCTAAAGTATATTTAGACCATAAGCTGTTTTAAATCTAAGTAAATTGTAAAAACTCTCGAAAATTGCTAAAAATGGCAAAAAATTGTGATTATGTTGATGAAAAAAATTTTCATTCTGTTTATACGTCATTTTTTATAGATTTTACAATTTTTCACATTTTCAGATTCTAAACTTGTATTTTATGCATAAAAAAATACAAGAAACGTATTTAATCGTGTTTCATATTTTTTTCAATTTTTTCCACTGCAATTTTTTGCTATTTTATCGGTTTCTTGCGATTTTTTGAGATTTTGAGGGATTAATGGGCCAAATATATTTCAGATTCGGATTCAGCAGATCAAATTACATAAAAAATCCTCTTCGATCCGGGTCTACAAAATTTTTTTCATCAACATAATCACAATTTTTTGTCATTTTTAGCAATTTTCGAGGGTTTTTTACAATTTACTTAGATTTAAAACGGCTTATGGTCTAAATATACTTTAGATTCGTATTCAGCGGATCGAAATACATAAAAATTCGGCTTGGTTTAGATCCACAAAAAATTTTTTATTACCGAAACACCCAATTTTCGCTATATTTTACAGTTTTTCAATTTACTCGATATTTGAGGATGTACGGTCCAAACTGACTTCAAATTCGGATTCAGCGGGTCGAAATACATGTCGGGAGGTAGGTGGCGTCAAATGTACAAACAACTTTTTTTTTTGTGTGCCGGTGTTATTATTATTATTTTACAGGGTCAGACTCGTATGGAAAACCTGGAGAACCTAGAAAAATCAAAAAAATCATGGAAATATCAGGCAATTTGATAAATTTCGTCAAAAATCAGGGAATTTTGCGCGGCAATATGGAAAACAATAAACTATCTATTAATTTCCAATGTTTTCACTGTTATTTTTATTTGTTTTTTTTAATTGCGATTTTAATAAAAAAAAAAATTAAAAACCAAATTATCCTTTGCTACTCGACTGCTTCGTTCAAATAATAATCGCACATGACCGAATTTCTGCGCCTAATAAACAGCTGATTTGATTAGCAAGTGACGGATGTGTATTCTTATACATAAAAACCAAAGAAAGATACATTCGGGTTGAAACATTTTGGTTTAATTTGACATCGAGACTACCCAAATTATGTATAATAAATTTAGTTGCAAAATTGGAATTAACCATATTTAAGTAAAATTTACGTCGACCTGACGTGGAATCAACATAAGTGCAGAACAAGACGACGTCGAAATTTAGTTAAATTGACTTAGATAGGTAAAATTACATATAAATCTTCCTTGTAGTTGCACAGTATGTTTGGTTACTAATATTTGTTTAGGCACATTTGACTTTATTTCGACGTCAATTCGACATCGAGTTGACTAGTTTTAGGTAAAATCTACGAATTTATGTGCAAATGGCAAATGACTCCTAGGAAAAAAAAAAAGAAAAATTTTATACTTATTTGGTATTTTTTTCTATAAGTAGTAGCAACATTGTTGACAGTCTTCTACAAAATTGAAAAGACACTTAATTCATAGTAAGACAGAAAATAAATCCAATTTAATTGCATAGTGTCAGAAGTTCCCGGTTGTTGAAATTATTGCGCCGAAAATTTTTCCGTGCATATTAGCACTTGTATTTCCAAAAATAACCATGCGACTCCAAAATATTCATTAATATGAAGATTCCTCTTATCAAGTAAAAAAATTATAATTAAAGCTTCAACCAAAAATATGTTATACTTGTTGAATATGACTTAGCAAGTATAATTATGTATTTTGTAAATTTTTAACCTCACTGACGTCTTCTTTAACATCATTGACTTGTCCTTCGACTACACCAACTGTCCCTACAACTTCACTGACTTTTTCAATAACATCTTTAAATTTTTCAGTGAGTAAGAAAATGGTTACCTGCGTCTCTTGATAACTTCGCTTTCTTCATGTCGACTTCTTTTTCTTCCTGTCTTTTTCTGTCTAGTTCTTCCATCATTGTTCTCTGTTCGTCTTTCTCTTCCAGGCGTTTTCTCTCTTGTTATTCTTTTTCTTCCTGTCGTTTTCTCTCTTATTTTTCCTTTTCTTCCTCTCGTATTCTTTCTTGTTTTTTTCTGTCGTCTTCTCTTATTCTTCATTTTTTGAATTGCTCCATTTGTTGCAACAGTGTTGCAAGCAAGTCTTGCGTTTGTTTTTCCACCATACTTTTTGTTATTGGCATTAACTCAGGACACGTAAATCAGTTCAAAATAAAGTTTACTATCTATAATGTCCATAAAATGTATCTATCACGTCTATTTCAATAATGGAATGTTCCAGAAAAATATCGAGACAGTACTAGAAAGTCCTATTTAGAGTCTATACTACTTTTGTGTTGACGAAATTCACTTATCTCCACTGATTGTGCAATGGAATGTTCGAAAACTTCCACGAAATGTCACTATCAAATCTTGTTTTGAGTCTATTATACGTTCCCGTAACACAGTTCACGTATCTCCTGTAGTTTCCAAATGGAATGTTCTAGAATTTTCCCGAAATTACACTAATATACCTTTTTCTCAGTCCACAACACGTTATTACTAGCGGCACTCTCGTATTTGCAGCTATTTCTAAATCGAATGTTCTTGAAAATACACTTTAAAGTCACTATTCAGTCCAGAAATAGTCCTCCAAACACTGTCCAGTAGCTTAATTCTCCGTGTTACCAGTAATTTCTGAGAAGAACACTGTAGAACTTTCTCGAATATTCCTGAAATTTTTCATCCAATCTACTTCCGACACCAAATTGTTACATTTTTGCTATCCACATAAACACCTATACTCGTATTATTAACTAATTAAATTAATTAACAATAGATTAATGACTGTCTTAACTATAATCACACACTCTTTCTTATTTCTTCTGTACTCGTTCACTTTCAACTTAAGACTCAGTCTCGGCCCACCGTGCGTCATATTTATACATTCTTTCACATGGTCTAGAACATTCCAGAACATTCCCGGCCGTTCTCATACAATTCCAGTCTCGTCTACACAGTCCAGTGGCGTAACAATGTCGTATATTTTTATAATTATTTCTGTTTATTGACATTGACATTTTTGTAACGAAATTAGACATTTCAAATATCAAACTGCTAAATTTATCCTAACCCCATTTTATGAGGTCAAACGTGTAAAAAATTTCGGTTTACATCAGCTTTATTTAAATACTTGGAAAACAGACGTCTTTCGGAAAATAGTCAGAATGGATTCAGGAGGGTTCAAAACGTATACATCAATCAAAATCTCGAGGTCGAAAAAAATCACAATTACTTATAGTTCCTTATGTTAGGTATAAGAAAGTAATGTAGTGCAATTTTTATAATTAAAAGTTGTTCCATAGGTGGGGATCTAACTCGCACCACTAATGTATAGCTAGATACGATACAGGACCTTTTTATTTAAACACAGTAAAACTTAATACCATCAACAAACTATAAAAGTTTAAAACAGAAATAAAATGAAACAGAATAGTTAGTTATCTCGTAACTTTGTACTCCTCAAGGATTTTTAAAATAAATATTTTCTGCCCCTATCGCCCTGTTTTATTTTTCAATTTGTCTGCGGTGACTATTTTCCAGAAATACTTAGAAATACTTAAAACTACTTTAAAATGTTTGAAAGTACATGGTAATACATCGAAATATTAGTAATATTTGGAAATACTTGGTAATATATAGAAATACATTGTATTTATTAGAAATACAAGTAATAAATTAAGTAATTTAAAGGAAATACAAGAAATACTTGAGAATTTTGTTCAAATGGAAATCAGTGTACAAATTTCGGCTGGTGGTTAGGTGGTTTACCCCTCGGGAAATATTTGGTAAGTAATACATATTAAAGGAGTTATACCTTTTTAAAAGTGGGGAAAAAATATTGTCTGTGCTGTAACTTAGAAATCATAAGATACGTATATAAAAATTTAGAGATTACTTTTTGTTTAGGTGTTAACAATATTTCCTACATTTACTTTTCAAGAAAGTAGGCAGAGGCTATGCACATGGGATTTAAGTTCTGTGTATCGCTAAATATTTTTGAATTCGTTAGCTCTATTGAAAATTTGAGTTAACGAATTTAAAAGTATCTATTAATGCACATAACCCAAGTCCCATGACTGCTTTCTTAAAAAGTAAATGTGTGACACCGTTTAGCTCCTAAACAAAAAGTAACACCAAAGTTTGATTACGTCACGGACCTGTTATAGTTTTTGAGTTACAGCACAAACAATACTTTTTTCCCCATCTTTGAAAGGATGTAACTCATTTAATATGTATTATTGACCAAATATCTATGAATTTTCATTTTATATTGAGCCCATCTACTTTGAGAGTTTGGCTACATAATTTTGGAATACTCTGTACATTGAATTGTATCATTTGATAATTTACAGTTTAGCGAAAATGAATATTACCTGTTAACAGGTGAAAAATGTAGTTAGAAACAGAGCTGCTATGTCTTTGATGCATAAAATGAATAAAATCGGCCCCAGAGTACCTCCTTGTGGTATCCCAACATGTGTACTTGTACTTGACATACACTCATTTATCATACATTACTTTCTATGTTTCTTCCACCCAAATAATTGCTTAAGAACTTATGTATAACTCCATTTTGTCCACCCCCAGTTAATTCTACGCAAAACTATAGTTTTCGATTGTTTTTTTGATCCTTGTTAACTTTGAGATTTGGTTGCTAAGAAATTATCTTAAAATTCTTAGAAACCATTAGTTAATATAAGAATAAATATTGTTTTAGATTAGAAAAAATCTCGTATAAGATAGATATAATTGCTGGAAACTGGGATTTTGTATTATATTCCCAAACAGCATATGTAAATAAAAATATGTATTCGGGTAAGTGCAAAGTCACTTAGTGGAGGACGTGGACCGTAAGGCATTTTGGGTAATGGAGTTTAAGTTTTAGAACAAACGGGTTCTGATGTTTTATTTATAATACCTATATTGTTTGATTTTCCTCATATCCACCGTTTTAACTCTTTGGAAGACAACTGTAAGAGAATGTTTCTTGCTATAGTTTCTAGCTGAAAACACACATTGTAGCTGTATAGTAGTAAAATCTTACATTGAAAATGCAGCTAAGAGTTAGCACAGCTTCATAAAAAAAATTAGTGATTGTGTATTATTGTCTCATGTTCAAGCTATGCAATTTTCTTTATTTTTAAAATAGTAATTTTAAGAACTGCCTAAAAGTTCATTGAGAAAGTAACGATACCTTGGTCTTAAGAACAAAAACCATTATTTCATTGACCGTATGACTGTATGTCTGTCGGCATATTTTCCTGATTTACACCCGCGTATGTTTTCAGTCATGATTTGCACCAGAAGTATATTGTGTCTGGATCATTCCCTTTTGTGTCTAAATAAATCAACAAATAATTAATGTGTTTTTAATAATGATCAATGTTAGTAGCGTCTTTCGTTCGTTAATATTCAATTAATTTTTTTAAATCTTTAATTGCCTTTTCGAAACAAATTACTTATTAATTTGGGGTTAGACTTCACAGGAATTAAGCCATAAATTTAGTCTCTATGACACTTAATTATTACGTCTGCATGTAATTTATTTGATGCTGCAGTGGCAGCCCACAAGCTCACATGGGTGTTCTCCCTTCATCTTTCAGAAGAAAATAAAGACACAAATCGGTAGTTGCTCTGTAAGGGTCTATGTTTTAAACTCAACGCACTGGTATAACATATTAACCTAAAATAAAAAAATATGTATGTTTTTCTAGGTAGGTTCGATAGATAATATTCTCAAAACATATTTTTGATGCATAAAAACGCGGTGACTGTGACTTTTGCCTTAATTAATAATGCCACATCAGTTGGCAGTGAATGTTTACATTGTATAAACTAAATACTACGCCATTTTAACTACAATCGTTTGTTAGTGGTCGTAAAACAAACAACAGGTTAAGTAGTTTTTCACACAGTTTGTCAGTGTCAAATGTCTAACCACTATATTAATTCTCTGTAAACAATTCTATCAAATTTATTGCCGAGTTTATTGATTTTGCATTGTAGGTTTCTGTAATTAGAAAATTGGTGTCATCGACATAGTATGTTATCATAAGTTATTAATTTATTTGAATAAGAGTCGTTGGTACAAAAATTATATAAGAGAGGACCCAGGATAGCGCTTTGTGGCACACCTTAGAATACTTTCATTTTTTGCATCGCTAATTGGAACAATTTTCACGCACTTGCTTAAATATGAGGTTATAAATTTTTGTGATGGCTCTCTTATCCGGTATAGAGTTTCTCTAAAAGCAGTTGATCCAATTGCATAAATACGAAGCAAGTAATATGTCAGATCTTTTAAAATCATAATTAATGTTGCAAATCGTTTCTGTGTATCATGGTCGTAGAGTACAGATGTACTTACTGTCGCCGGCATTTACCTTGACAGCGAAACTCTTTCTCCAGTCCAGTCTATTATTAGCTTTCGAATTGTGTACACGTTGTCACTTGGGCGTATTGCATATTGTTTTTGTGTTTTTATTTTATTTGTTGTACTGTATTGTTGATATTAATTTAATAATAAAGCATGGCAGACGTACGCAGGGGTAGAAAACGACCATTTGCTGACAAAGTGAATAAATTCATAAGTGAAGTCCCGGATTTATTCTATGATGGTGCTAAAATAATTTGTAAAGTGTGCGAGAAAGATTTGATGTGATGGGATAAGCGTGATTGTGGACTTCACGTAAATAGTGTACACCATAAAAATAAAAAAAATGGCGTGCCTTCGACAACACAGTTTATGTTTGATTTACTATTAATGCTGATTGCCTATGATGTTCTGCTGCACATACTCGATAAACAACCATTTCGAGAGTTCTGGAATAAATACAATGCCCAGGTGAAGTTACCAAGTCGCACAACGTTATGTAACTATCCACCAACTGTACACGTAGACATGGTACATAAGATGAAACGTGATTTAAAAAATACACGGCTGTGGTTATCTGTTGATGAGACAACAGATTGTAAAAAAAAATTCTATTTTAAATGTTATAGTACGAGTACTGGACCCTCTTAAACCGACAGTTCCACTGTTACTAGCTAGCAAAAAACTAAGTCAGTGTACTAGCGAAACATTTACCAGGGTGGTGCTGGAGACATTAGAAAAATTTGAACTGTCAAAAAGTCAAGTGTTGATGTTTGTGACTGATGGCGCTGTGACAATGCGTTCGGTAGGCCGTTCTTTGCAAGAACAATGTTGTACGTTTATACATGTTACGTGTAAAGTGCATGCTTTACATCTTGTGGCAGAAACTATTCGAAAACGTTTTCCATAGGTGGATGCATTAATAGCAAGTACAAAAAAAGTGTTTCTTACATCTCCTAAACATCTCCGTGCATTTCACAGCAAGTGTCCCGGTATTCCTGAACCACCACAACCGATTCTTACACGTTGGGGAATATGGTTGTAGGCAGCTTTTTATTATGCTGACTATTTCCAACAAATAAAAGCTGTGATACTACAATTCAATCCAGATGAGGCTGCAACTATTAAGGAAAACCAGACAAAATCGAAGATATTTCCGTTGAAACAGCTTTAAAAAATATTGCAAAAGAACTATAAACCATTACATGAAAGCATAAAAAAATTAGAAAACAGTGCGTTGTCGTTAGCGGAGTCACTGCAAATAATAGACGAAGTAAATCTACTGCTACACGATATAGGTGACGCAACAAATGAGCGCGTTAAAGAAAAGTTCGCAAGTGTGTTAAATAAAGACACCGGTTTTACCAAATTAAGACAAATATGTGATGGTGCAGCCCCAGATCCGTTAAGTGCGTTCAAAGACTATTTTACGTATGCGTGTATTACATCAGTAGATGTCGAACGGTCGTTTTCAAAATATAAGAATATATTTTCACCAAAGCTCATGGAGACAACTATAGAAATATACCTGATGCTTTAGAAAGGCTACACATCTTCTCCAGTTTGTGATAAGCAAGCTAGTTAAGAGGGTAAATTTTACATACATTGTTATAAATTGTAACAGTTTATTGTTTCTCGTATTAGTTAATTTCGCGTACGCCACTGTCCCACGGAACATTTTTGACAACCCTAATCATAATATATTTGGCAATTAATTACTAACATTGTTAAATTAATGAGTAATAAATAATAATAATAATAATGACTTTATTAAGGGTAAAGTTAACATTACAAATATGACTCTCCGACTTGAGTATTTAAAGTAACATATTTTGTTGAAAAAGTATTGTTTGTTATTTATATCGGAAAATTAATCCTAAATAAATATGTGTGAATTAATATTTTTTATTCAATATCCAAACGGCCTTTCCTGAAAGAGAATTTAGTTGCGCCACTGAAATAGATGACTTTGTAGCACTTGTTCAGTAATTTCAAAGCGAGTTCGTTTCAGTGTTGCAGTGATTACTGTGGTTTGATTGATTTTAGTTATTATACGTAGGTATTATTCTTTTTTTTATTGCGTGCCTCAAAAGGCGGTCGTCGGGTACTCTTCAACACAGTACTTATTGTTAAGCAGAGGCGTTCTTGCTCTGTCTGATCTCATCTCACATCTGGATCTTTAATTTTAACTCTTTCGCAGAATGGGACTGGAACTCCCAAATTTATTATGTTGTAATTTACCTTTTATACTGTTTAACAAACAGTGATAATATGAAAAAAATTATATAATTCCTAAGAAGTATTAACTTTTTTTAAATGGGCGTAATGTTTACCGGGAAAAATTCATATTCTTCGGCTAAGAATCGCACTCGGAATTCCTTTCATGAAAAATGCTGAGAGCTCAGTTTTAATTTTAGAGAAACATCTTTTGATATAAAACCTACAGCTGTAGAACCACCCTTTCAAAAATTTTAAATGGGCATATGGGTGGAGTAAACCATCATTTGAAAGGTCTATAGGTCGCACAGAAGAAGGTATAAAAATTAATGAAGAAAGAGAATATGTACAATTTATGAACCAAATAATGTGAAATAATTCAAATATCGGTTAATTAATTGTTCAAAATGTCCACCACCGGCTTCCACACAGTAATGCAAACATTGTTGGAATTTTCACGAGCTGCCTCCATCTAGTGGTAATCAAAGTAGTGAATAATTCTGGACCTTCGCATCTCACTCCTGGCCTTGAGCTGGAATGAAATAATCCTTGATCTTGAGAGTGGCCTTAATCTTAAAGTCCCCCCTCTTCCAAAACATGAAGGTCTAAAGAATAGTAAAAATTTTAGGATTGTTAGTTAGTATGAACACAGCTAGAAAATGTCAAACCTAAGTTTAACCTAAGTGATATAGTGAACGAATTTGGAATTAAATGAACCAAGATCCCAGGAACAGTTAAAATATGGACAACTACCCAGTTATAGCCAACGGCCTAATTATGAAGAACTACAGACATATGATCAATAACTAAGTACTAATGAGCCACAAACTGGAAGTATTGAACAAATTAATGAGTTGAAGTCTCAAATTATAACTAACCAAAATCATTACCCACTAAATAAATCGAAAAGTAAATGGTTATCCATCGGATTAGCAGCAAAATACAATTATCAACCAGCAGTCAAATTATATGGAAACAAAGGTAAAACCATTATATTCAGTGAATTAGCAAGGCTGAATCGGTAAAAAAAGTAATTAGAATCAGTGGTTGCAAAAATAATGAAGAAGTATATTTTGCGTTTGACACATTATGCAATCTGGGAGAGATGTTGCATATAGAATTTAGGATGAAGATTCTGAAGTTTCAGAACCTCCAACATTCTTATTCTGGAATGTTAATACGAGTTTCAAAAATGGATGCAGAAATGCATGGAAATTTGCTTAACGAGGTGACAAATGACCAAAATTTCTATTATTAGAAGCTATACGAAACAATCCAGTGTTTCATGAAAACCTAGCTTCCATCTGAGAATTGATGCAATATAATAGCAATGTTCTCAAATGTGATTTTATTTTTAAACGGCAGCCATCCACATGAACAGCAGTAACCTTCGATATGAATAGTAAACTGTAGTAAACATGACCTTGAAGAAAGATGGTATAGAGACAAAAATTATAAATACATACAAATACACATTGTATGTGATTCTTGAAAAAGAAATAACTTTGCACTGGTTTGGTAAGGAAATGATAAAACAGGAATTAAAAGGTCGTTTCTGTAGTTTCTATCCATTTTTACCAGAAAAGATCAAAGATAATGTAATCAGATATGATGTCCTATATTAGACTTGATGAAAATAAAAATACAGTTCACTACCTAGTGGTATCACTGAAGTCGTTTTCCACGAAACACCAAAACACTGAATACTACACTCGACAACCAAGTTGGCATCATCTGAAGATGATTAAAACTTCGTGCCCTCAATTCTAAATTCTCAGGGTAGTAGTATAATATTTGGTTTTAATATGTGAAACAAATTATGAAAGAAACCCAGTAGGATGAAGGGGGTAAATATGAAATACTTAAAAATCAGGGTAAAAGTGAGACAAACCTGGAATTAATTTCAAATCAATTTACGAGAAAACTACAAAAGCCATTTATTCATTTATAGTTAACGGATATGAAAATATTACAAAGCTTGATTAATAAAAGCGAATTTAAATTGAATGAAAAAGACATTTCTGTGGTGTATCGCGAAGCTGTTTTAGGAATTCTTCCAATTCCTCAAATTATGCAAATAAGTACAGATAGAGTGAAATATGTACTTCCAAAACCAGTGCCAGTAGTTGAAAAGTAGTTTTTAATGTGTTGCATTTTCCCCACTTTTTATTTTATTTTATATATTTTTTTAAAATAATGTCTTATTTGTTTTCATATTAGTACCTAGTTTGTTAGTCTTTTTACTTTCTTATACCTAATATAAGGAAGTATAGTAATCGTGATTTTTTTTCGACCGCGAGTTTTTAATTGATATATACGTTTTGAACCCCCTTGAATCCATTCTGACTATTTTCCGAATGATGTCGTCGGTGCGTGTGTGGATTGTCTTGAATAGTATAGGAGTTACAGGCTTGTTTCACATTTTCCCTTATCTGTTTCACTTTTTGCCAAAATCGAGGTTAAAAGTGAAACAGTTTTTATTTTTTTTTTTTGTTTAGATTATATCTTATTAAAAAAAAACATGTATTTTTGAACAGATCAAGTAGCACTGCATCTAATACATAAATGGGAAATTTCAATTTGTATTTATTTATAAGTAACTGAAAAACTGAAAGTTTTATATTTTGTTTCATATTTACCCCACTTGACCCTAGTGTAAATTTAGGGGCTTGGCCGGTGATTTAATTTGAACCATCTATTAGGAAATTATTGGTTTGAATATACCCTCACTGATACTGCATGATGTGGGGAAGAATAGCTCATCTTCAAAAAGATTGTCATCTTCCTCTAAAACTTGGACCATCAGGGATTTATCTCATTTTCTAATAAACTGGTTACATTTCCCCGTTTAAATAATAATAATAATAATCTTTATTTACCATTCAAGATACAATTACGTACATATGGTACGTCAGAGAATGTTTATAAATAAATAAAAAAATATAAAAATAATACTAATATACATAACAAACATATAAAATATTCGTAGTCATTATCTTAAAAAGCTTCTGTATAGTTTGAGACTATATTTAAAAAATAAAATCCACATAAATTTAAAATAAACAATAAAATATAAATACACGACACATACAAATAAATACCTAAATATTTACATTCATATAAATATGTATATACATTTTTATATACAGTACAGAACGAAATTGTCACATGATACAAAAGATAAACATTGCCTTCAAAATTAATTATAATTTGGCATCTAAATATTCGTGAGTTGAAAAAAAAACTTTTTCAATAAAAAAAGTTTTGTTTGTTTTTTAAATTTGACATAACTATTTATTTCTGTTAAATGCAATGGTAGTTTATTAAAAATTACGGTCAAATTATATACAGGCGGCGTTTTAAAGAAAGAAGTTTAATGTGATGCCATATTCAAATTGTTTCCATGTCTGGTGCTATAGGTATGATATTCACCCCACACACATTTAAAGTATGATTTTTGTTTAAAAGCATACAGAGCACATTTCCATAAGAATATTGAGAGAACAGTTAGAATATTTTTTAATTTTGAAAACATCTTTACAACTACCCATCGGTGGTATATTAAAGATTAATCTAACAATACGTGTTTTTTCTATTAATACCCAATCTGTGGTTTTTCCAACTTCCTAAGAGACAATATTATTTGCCAAGTGACTGTAAGCTAGCCCATAATAAATATTTAATAGAGCATATGTGTTTAATCATGCTTTCATTTGAAAAAAATGCAGAATTAAGCTTAGCACACACAGAATCGATATGGTTATGCCAAGATAGTTTATTGTTCAAATACGTCCCTAAAAATTTTACACTTTCAGAAAATTCCATTTTATTTACTGCTTCAAAATTTAGTGGTAATGGTTTTCTTATATGAAAATTTAAAAATACAGTTTTTTCGTTATTTAAAATTAATTTATTATGTTGACACCATGCCTCAATTTCATCACGTACACACATCATACTAATGGGAAAGCTCCTCAAAGGTTGGACTTGCAATCGTTACAGTAGTATTATCTGCAAACATGGTTACTTCTCCTTTAGATATATGCAGTGGTAAGTCATTCACATATATCATAAACAGTAGAGGGCCCAATACTGAACCCTGAGGAACTCCTATCTCTACATTTTTTTATTTGTGATTTTATATTGTCATATTTGACCAACATTTTCCTGTTTGATCTATATAACAAAATCCACTGCAACATAGTTCCTCTGATTCCCATGGCAAATAATTTTTGTCCCAGAAAATCAGCATCGACCGTGTCGAAGAGATCAAAGGACCCCTCCGGTCCTCATAAAAAATAGATAAAACAAAAGAACCCTTAGTTTTTAATAATCTTTTTCTTATTTATGATTTCGTTTTAAATAGGACACCCTATATAAACAGTAGAAAGGACACCTTGTGGCGTATATCGTGATGATAAATGTTTAATGAAAAAATTTTTGGGCCTATTGTATGCGTGTGAACTGCCTGCCATTTACTTAGTGGCTAATGATAATGACCATCCAATTTTCAAAGGTACATATTGTAATGAATGCAATATAATAAATAAATACTGTAATAAAATATTGTATAGAATATACGTCAAAGAGTAATTTACATGGGAGTTATAATTGTGATACAAAGCAAGAGAACTTAAAAAAAATTAAATCCGGCCACTCTGCGTAGTGTAGAAATGTTGTATTAATTACGCATTTTAAAAATAGATATTTATTTTCGGCAAATATATGTAAAATTATTGTTAAACTTAACAAATTATTTTAACACTGACGTTTTTTCCACAAAACACCACATACTGTACTCGACGCGCATTTCGCCAACTAAGTTGGCGTTATCTGGAGCTGATTAAAACTAACCTTATGCTAATGTATCTTATTTACACCGAAACTATTATAACGGTTCGGTGACCCTGACTAGCGGACTATATGGGATTGGCCCTCTATTAGTATTTATACCATTTTTTACACTTTGTAATTTCCAAGCTTTAATCCAGTTGTCAAATAATTGTTACATTCCTAACTAATTTTAAATTGCTATTATCTGTTTTATGGTTGTTCTCAAAGACATGTTGGGTAATACTAGACTTATCGGTTCTACCATATTTGAGATGAGCCGTATGCTCTTTGAATCTAGTTTGAATTGATCTTTTAGTTTGTCCAACATATCTTTGATTACAGTCCTTACAGCTAATTTCGTAAATCCCCACTTGCAGATGATGCAAACCTAAAAAGGTACCAAATTTTTAGTATCCATTATTATTTGCAAATGAATCTCACCACGCTATTGAAATTTTTTGGAATTTTAATTTTTATTATGCCTTAACATTTGTATCTGGTTTCGGCAGAAAGCGGTAAACAATTGTTAACTTTAGTACTTGGACAAGCACGGTTAGAATTATGCAAAAGAAATATCTGATTTTTATTTAGTTAGAAAAGAAATTCTGAAGTAAATCGGAATGAATTCCTTTCATGCTTGATTACTGGCCCACCACGAACTCTGATACTATATAGAACATATACCACAATCAAAGCACATTTGTTTGATATTGCCAAATATTTCGAAGATATATATTATCAGATACATAACTTGTCAAATATATCATATTACATAAAAAAATTTAAAAAAAATGTGTGCGTCAACATTTCTTATAATTAGACAAGTCAGATAAAGATTTGATTGTGTTGTCCGTTGAATAGTTTAATTTTTTTTGTTGTCAAAAATATAAGATATAGATATGGTAGGTATCATAGGTCAAAATGACCCTAACTGTCCATTTTATAATCGAAATTTCTTAGATACACTAAAGCTGTATTTATATGTAATTCATTAAATTGAAATAATTTTTTTTTTATTTGGAAAAAATCCTCTGATGTCGATTTTATTTTATAGAAATGCACATTTTTATATCATATTCAATTTCCGACCATTATTTGTTTTCGAGCAATGACGTCATCGGTATTTTTTTGGCAATTCCCATTTTTACTTGATTTGACAGATCCTTTAATTATCAAAATGACAGCAAAAAATTGTTGAAACCTTGCATCATCAGTAAAAGACAATAATTGTAAATTTGAAAACCTAACTTATTATTAACAAAAAATACGTCAGTAGCGAGAAAATACCGAAGTTTCGTAATCGCTTTAAAACGTTCTACACTTAATTAATAATAATTTAAAATAATATGAGAAATTTAATAGATAAATTTTTATTTTAAATGTGTTGTACAAGTACCAAAATATTTCAACTGAACTTGCTTGCGAACATAACCTCATAATTTATCTTCGTTTAGCGGAAGACATCTTTTAGCCGTTTTAGATGCGATTTTCACAGGAAATTGTGCCGTAGTGAGGAAAATTGAGGATTTGCAACTTCGTACTGCCTGCGTAATGCTGATTGAAAACGATATAAATTTTCCTAGTACCGTAAAATGGGGTCGATAGACAATTACACACACTAATATAACAAATAGTGTAAATTACATGTCTTCTCAATAACATTAAATGATGATATTTTTAGAAAGATTGAAAATTGCGAATATGTATCTTTTATTCTTTTTTGGTTGTGTCTCAATCGACTCTCCGAATGGGGTCAATGGAGACAGCAATTTATTTACCATTATAAATTCTATTTGACCAAAGTAACTGCAAATAGAGACATTTAAAATTAAAATATAAATAAATTCCCGGAGGAAATTTGTAGAAACAAAAAAAACATATTAAATAAATCTTTATATTTATTAAAATATAAAGATGAAAATATAAAAACATTCTCTTTAACAGTTTAATTATTAAGTCACATTTCTCAAATGCTTTTTACATCATTTTCAGATCCATAATATCCAACGGGTATGTCTCCATTCTGCAGCAATATTTAAACGTTTAATTTTGGATTTCTTTACCTTTTCCTTCAAAACAGTTTGCCCACTTTGATTTTTTAAGTGGGGATTTGTAAGTCTGTACAGGACTTATGAATTCTATTTTTTTTGAGCCACCCTCTAGGAGATTTCATTTTTTATATCCCTTATTGCATTCTGTAACATCTCCACGAATAAGCTCTGAAAATTAGTTTTTTTTCTTGTAAAATTTATTTCGGAATCTACTTACATATAAAAATTTTCAAAATTTTTATATCATAATCAAGTTTAAGTTTTATTGTAAAAGTTGTTTGTTTGTTTGAAAAATTTAAACAGAATGCTAATTAAAGTTTTTCGACCTACCTGTTTGTTGGTAAAAACAGCACTCTTTTCAACGGCTTGAGCAAAACTAAATCGTTTCCAATAATAATAAAACAAATGCATAGTATAGCCTTCTTTACGTAAAGAAAGCTGTAGTTTAGGCTGTTAGAGACCTAAGAATAGATACTATTTATGGAAGAGAAATAATGTGTTTATTGTCCCTGCAACTATAACCAACTCTTTTTGACTCATTCTTGAATTCTTAATTGATGGGAAGTTTGCCGGGATAGGACAAAAAGAAAGAAACTAATTCAGTTCAATCGCTAACATTTCGACTATAATTTAGTCTTCTTCAAAACTCTGAACAGTATAATTTAAAAGAAAACATTATTTGGGGCATCTGTAATTTGCATTGACTCTATTGACTCCATTTGAAAGTAGTAAAGTTTTATTGTTTCATTCAGATTATCTAAAAATATACATATCTCACATTTTATGCCTTTGTCACTAACAACAGACTTATTCATTGAGCAACCTTATTTTCAAATATGAATAGATAGATTCTTAGAAACGGACATCTACAAGTATTGTAGAATGGAAAGAAAAACCTTTTATTCTTTGATGGAGGATGAATAATGTATTTATTACCAAATAGTCTTCTTCCTCGATTTCCACATATGTGTGTATTATTAATGAAATATTTAATAATCATTTTCGGAGGCGCATAATCAGTCGAGGACATAAACTTTTTTGCCGTTTACAACTCCGAATATGCGTTTTTTCAAATTCAACTTACTACCGCCAAGTATAACCTATATCAGAGGTTGTCCCAAATATGTTACCATTTAATACCGCACTCCAATTATGACCTGGTAGTATCGATTTATACGCTCGATTCGGTTATATTATTTTTTTTAATATTCGATCTTATTCAAAAATAAAATTCAAACTACCTGTAAATAATATCATTCACAATCCACTGTTTCACACGATTTTCGTTTTTAGAAAAATTAAAATTCCCTTATATCAGTTTCTTTGTGTTGTAAATACTATACTCCCTTGGAGTTGACGGAGCCTGCCGGCTTCTCTGCTGTGATATCAGATATTATATTATTGAATTAAAAACAAACATTTTTAAGATGAATAGACCATTGATTGGTATAGTTTTTAGTTAGCGAGAGTTTAGTATGTAATAGAGTCAGCTTACGTTCACAAGTGTGCTGATAGGATTGTTATTTTTATTAATTAATATACTTTTTCTTATATTGAAAGGGTGTTGGAGTTTTACTGGGTGTTCCACCCTACTTTTACCCTAACAGAGTCAGAAGTGGGATATACCCCAAGTATTTACGCCCGTTTGGATGCATAGTGAGGTATAAAAAAAAAAGAAAAACAATTGTCAGTAAAACTACAATTTAGTGTAGTGGTTGTGGTTGTAGTGATGGAAAGTGTTTGCTTTTGGGAAACGTGTAGTTTTTGTGTCCACTGAACGATAGGCCGGTCTGAGAAAAGAGAACACCGCTCCCGTTCGCACACATCACAATCTAAGTGTTCCAGTAGCTCGTCGCCCCCACGGGACGATGTTGCACGTAACAAAATTAAGGCCTTAAAAAAAGAAACTAAATGAACTGCGACAAACTGTAGGTACACATTCCAATGTTAATCTTGATGAGCCTGTTATATCGTTATTTGACCCAGGTGTTGATGATACTCAAAGTGCGATCAGCTGGGTCCGTAAAATTGATGAACTGAAAATATGTCATAGGTAGAAGCAAGAAATAATATTAAAATTAGCTTTTAATAGGTTGCGTGGTAATGCCCGTAAATGGTATGATTTCTTGACCAATCCGTGTCTAGATTGGCAAGAAATTAAAAACTTACTTATTCAGAACTTTCCTATAACAATGCGATTCGGAAAATTACTTGTTCAAGTAGCTTGTTACAACCCCATTGTGCGTCAAAATTTGAGTAATTACTGTTATGAAAAGGCGGCCAAACTTAACAAGTTAAACCTCGCGATTCCTGAAGAATATATCGTAGACAGCATAATAGAAGGGATCAAAGACGAAAAGATCTCGGTAGCCGCGAAAGCTGCGAACTTCCAAACTATTGGAAACTTAGACAATTATTTGAGTGGTCCTTCTGCGTCAGAATCAAGTACACTGGTATGAACAAATTATAGCGAAACCAAGCATTAGTATGCAAAATAAACCATATTTTAGGAATGTAGAGAACAGAACTAATATTCCTTGTCTCATATCTCGAAAAATGTCATATTTTTAATTGTGGCGGAAATCGTCTAGGTCGGGACTGTATAAGGCCACGCGTAGAATGTAAACTTTGTAACAGATTAGGTCATGTTCAAGCTCAATGAAATATTAACAAAAAAATACGGTTGGTATACGACCAACAAAAAATACGGTTGGTATACGACCAACTACCCCAAAAAATACGGTTGGTATACGACCAACAAAAACAAATACGGTTGGTACACGATCAACAACCCAAAACTACGGTTGATGTACAACCAACAACATCAAAAATACGGTTGGTATACGACCAACAAAAACAAATACGGTTGGTATACGATCAACAATGCCAAAACGGTCGGTATATGACCAACAACATCAAAACGGTTGGTATACGACCAATAACACCAATGCGGTTGGTACGCGACCAACAACATCAAAATGGTTGGTATACGACCAATAACCCACAAATATGGTTGGTATACGACCAACAAGACCAAAAATATGGTTGGTATACGACCAACAACAAATACGGTTGGTATACGATCAACAATGCCAAAACGGTTGGTACACGACCAACAGCACCAAAACAGTTGGTACACGACCAACAACACCAAAACGGTTAGTACACGACGAGCAACACCAGAACGGATGGTAAACGATCAACATTTCAAGAAGATTAATTTTCTATTCTGGGGACAGAATAGTAATTGTAGGATGGCCGAATGTTGTAAATACTACGCCTTGGAGTTGACGGAGCCTGCCGGCTTCTCTGTTGTGATCTAACATATTATATTATTGAATTAAAAACAAACATTTTTAAGATGAATAGACCATTGATTGGTATAGTTTTTAGTTAGCGAGAGTTTAGTATATAATAGAGTCAGCTTACGTTCACAAGTGTGCTGATAGGATTGTTATTTTTATTAATTAACATACTTTTTCTTATATTGAAATGGTGGAGTTTTAGTCGGTGTTCCACCCTACTTTTACCCTAACATTTGGTTATTCGATTATATTTTCTACAAGCAGCTACAGCACAATTATGCATCTTTAAAATACACAATAGTTGTCTTAATAGCACTGATATATGTAAGTACTTGACACTAAAAACGAAATTCTGACGCCGGAGTAGCATACCGGTATATTTGTATCATGGAAAAAATTATGTGCCAAAACATCAAAATGACATACTTAACAAATATCAAATTCAAAATTTTAAAAATACCTGTTTTATCATCTTTTTCAAACGGTAATAGAAAAAATCTTGCGTGCCACACGTAGGAAGAGTGTATTTTTCTGTACACAATGTGTTTTTTGATCTCGGCTACGCCTTAATAAAAAATTTCACACCTACTACGGACAAAATTCACTCTTCCCTACTTATTGCACAAATAACTATTTCGGTTTTTTTATTTTACCACAATTGTGGCCTAGAACATGATACCTCGTGACGATTTATGACTTATGTATGAGAAAACCATGGGCAGACCCCGTAACGTTGTTTTAAATGCTTAAATTGTAGTTAATATTAATTGCACGTAACAAAATGTATGAAACAAATAATTCATTTTCAGCGACACGGCGACCGCATTGTGGGCGTTTTGAAAAGAAATTTTGCATAAATTTCCAACAAAATCATAAATCCCGATACGACTAGAACTGCTTCAGGAACAAAAGATTGACAGATAATTAAAGAAAATGTGATTTACACATACTTAATCATTTTATTATATTACTAGTAGATTTGTTGAAACGCGAGATAATGTTGTACTAATAATTTTTATAAACTTTGACATTCGAGATTCAAAGCGGCTTTGTATAAAATTGCACTTACATATACATATATTATGGTGTTTAAAAAGATATTGACAATTTGCTCATAAATTAAATAGATAACATGTTTATCTTTAATTACTTATAATTTCGTAATATTAGTCTATTAATACTTGGTGGCTTCTTTATTATAACGAAATGATTTGATTATGTTATAAAATAGATGTACTTATATACAGGATGATCGAAAACTCGACGCCCACGCCCCAGGTTTTTCTCTCGGAAACGATTAGGTGCATACTTAATAATTAATAACACTGGCGAACAAAAAATATATATATTTTTTTTGTAACATATACCTGAATAGCAATTATACTGGAATAAAGCCCTCTGATTACAGAATGACAAGTAAAAAGTCGTAACACGTAACATTTTCTTATTACATTAATAAAACATTATGGGCAGGAATAACATTGTTAATTTTGCTATACAGAGTGTCCCAACCAAAAGTAGGCACCCTCAATAACTTTGGAGATACAATTTTTTTGAAAAATTGGTGAAACTCGTCGACCTTGTTTCCAAGAGGGACATATTTTAATGTAATACTTGTATACCTATCATCATCCCTCTACCCTACATGGCCACCCCCTCAAAAAATTCAAATGGTAAAGGGGTCGAGTGATACATCTTTTGAAAGGATTTTTAATTCTCTACATAACTGTGTATTTTTTAAACTTTTATCGATTCGTTCCTGAGAAATAATTGTTTCATTATTTTAGTTTCGGGAAATGAAAACAAAAGAAGCAGTTTAAATTTGCGTATGTATTGTTCAAAATGACCCCCACCGACTTCCATACAGTAGTATAATCTGTCTTGAAATTCTGTACGAACATTTCTGAACACATCTGGAATTAACGGCATTCTCGAAAAATTCTTTCACGTAACTCTTCTAGAGATGCGGGTTTTTGTTGCAAATACCTTCGATCTCAAATGTCCCCACAGAGAGAAATCCAAGGGAGTTAAATCGGGTGACCTATCGGGCCTATACAGGACCTCTTCTTCCAATCCATCGCTCAGGAAACCGATAATCCAAAAATTGACGGACTGCTATAGCAAAATGTGGGGTGCCCATCCTATTAAATAAACAGTTCGCCCTCTAAAAGATTATCGTCTTCTTCGAGGATTTGGGTAATCATTGGGTCGATGTTATTTTCTAACAGATCAAGGTCCCTTTGGTCATTTAAATTGTCAGGAATAATAAACGGCCCGACAATGTGATCCCCTAAGATGCCAGCCCAAACCTTATTTAACTTCTGAGGCCCTTGGGTATGAGTTT